>MU551706.1:2132685-2220451 GCA_024362625.1 Silurus asotus
CCCCCCCCTTTGTTAACTTTCACCTACTTAAGTAAGCTGTGGAAAAGTTAGAAACAGACAATGGGTGTTATCTCCTGTTTCCTAGTTCCTCTTTATGATTCAGCCCCAACAAACATTTCTTGTTTTGGTCTGTGAGCTGACCTTCCCTGGGGCAATAGTGTCAAATCTGGGAGGTTCCACCGCCTGGGCTCTGATCCTCAGGAATCCACTTGCTCGTTTTCCAGATTCCGGGCTTCTGCTTGGTGTTTCTAGGAAGAAACATTACTGGACTTGCCTTGTCTGGATCAGATAGGGAAGGGAGGAGTGTATGAGGGGGAAAAGACAGAGGGAGAGAGCAATAGCAAAAAAACGCTGCTCTAGACATAGAGCATTACACTGTCAGGCTAAAAGAACATCTGGGTTTTTCCCCTTGACAATGCTGACATGGATATGCGACAACGAGGACAGAAGGACATCCGCTTTCTGGGAGACAAGAAAGGTCACAAAGAAAGAAGGGAGAGAAAGGAGGGAGGGAGGAGGGTGGTAATGCAGTTTATGTATTTAAAGTGGAGGGTATTTATTTATTTATTATTTATTTATTAAGTCAGAGTGGGAATGTTGGCCAGAAACAAGGTACTAAAAACAAACCAGCAGAAGTTGGAAGTGTGTCTTGTGAGAAAGTGTCAAATGTCTGCTGGGGAAGAAAGTGGAGATGGCTTTGAACTTGAATCGGAGATCAGGGTTTGGGTTTCCTGCGGAAGTGTGTCCATATGTGTGTGTGTGTGGGCGGGTGTGTTTTAGAGGTCTTAGTGCTCTTTCTGGCAAGCAAAGCCATGGTTAGCCTTGAGTGCCTTTCCTTGTGGGGGAAGTATTCGGAAAAGGGCAAGGATGCAGAGCCGAGCAGCATCCGAGTCGCAGGTGCTTCTTATCCCTCACTAAGCAACTCTGAAAGACCACTTCCACCTCACGCACTGCCTGCTGTCTCCACATCACGTTCATTTAAACATCTAAATTTGGCTGGTGTTGTTGGTAATCCCGAGGCCACACATTCCCAGACAGCACATGTGCAACGTTTAACACTTCGATTTGCTAAGTGGAAAGACGTTGTGTTTTGACGATCCGCAAAACCCGAGAAACAAAACGTTTCCGTGCATTAACTCTGTTGTTGTACAGTATTTGAAGGTGTTTATTCCAAACCCGTCTGCATCCGCCATGGTAAATTATATAATCAACAGTCTTTCCGTTGCAATTTTAACGCAAGGTAGAGTGACATCTAGAGGAGAAGAGCGGTATTATCGTAAATTATAATGACAAATGTTACGTTACAACTGACCATTAGATTGAGCAGTGGTGGATAAAGTACAAAAACCATGTAGTTGGGTTAAAGTAGAGATACAGTAGATCAAATATTACTCAAGTAAATGTAAACGTGCCCCATTTAATCTTTCACTTGAGTAAAAGTATCGAAAGTACTATGATTTATTATGGCTATAATGTTCCTATTATCATTTTTATCACAAGCCTCTTCCTTAATCAACTCAGTTTATGTGAAAAGACTCGAATGTTCCTCTTAACACATTATCTATTAATAGAATGATATTATTGAGTCAAACACTGATTGATATCTATTCAAATTATCATTGGCCCAAACCTTCTTTTCAACTACTTAAAAAATAGAAAGAAAGAAAATTGTGTAAATAAGGTCACGGTTGTTGTGGCAAGATCGAGTCAGGAAATTCTTCCATTATTTATTCCTCTCAAAATGTTCTGCCTGCTGTTTGTTGTATGTTCGTGATAAGTAGAAACCACCAAGCAGCAATCAGAACGAGTTTAAAAGAGAGTGCACGCTCTAATCTGATTGGTGGTTTTTATTCTGTTTTCGCAAAATGTGGTTGTGTAAAAATGTAAATATTTGTAATTGAAATGTAGTCGAATTAATGTAAAAGTCTCCCCAAATAAAACACTTCAGTAAAGTACAAATACATGGAAAAGCTACTTAAGTACAGTAACAAATGACATTTACTTCCTTACTGTCCACCACTGAGATTGGAACATGCTTTTTAAACATCCTAGTCCAAATTTAATCCCAATTTGCTGTTATCATAGCCATCATTCTCCTGGGAAGATGTTCCACTAGACTTTGTGGTGATCATTCATCTACAAGGGTGTTAGTAAAGTCAGGTACTGATGTAGGTGAGGTGAGGAGGCCTGGGGTGCAGTCAGTGTTCATCCCAATAGGGTTTATAGTAGGAGATCTTCCACTTCAGCCCGTGTAAAGCAGATCTTCATGGTGCTCCATGGTGTTCTTTTGGGAAGATGTTCCACTAGATTTCGGAGTGTGATTGTGGAGACTTTGCTCTTCAGCCACAAGGATTTTAGTCAAATACCACACTTTACTACAGTGATGTAAATTGAAGAGACCCAACAAAAAAAAATATTGATATGTTCATCCAATTCCAGAGTTTATTATAATTCCAGGCTCTAATTCCACTTTATCCCAAAAGTACTTGGTGGCGTTGAGGAGGTTGGGGCTTTTTCTCAGAACACTCGATTGTTTTCAATCCATCTTTTACACACTACGTCTTCACTGACCTTGTTTCATGCTGGAACACTGTTCAGGCCTCTTATTTACAGCATACCCAGACTTTCTTACGATTGTGTACATCTAACATTGAGGTAACAGTTTGAGGAAAAAACATAGATGAGTGCATTGCCAACAGACCTTTGCCCATAAAGTCTATTTAGGGGAATAGAAGCAACTCAAAAAAGAAGAATATATCATAGGTGTGGTTGAAGAATGGGCCATACTGGTACACAGCCCATCATGACCCTGCTGGAATCTGTCGTTTTGAGTGTTTTCCAGTGATTCCCCAATGCATCATGAGAGGGTTCATGCTTGATTCAAGAAGAATTCATTTTCTTCAGCCCACACCCTCTCCAGGTTTAAAAATCCAAACATACAGCTACAGATACGGTACAACTGAATAAATATGTTGACCTTCCAAGGATGGAATATTTACAGCATGGATTAAGCGTGATCTTAAAACAATGCTGCACTGACATCCTTCCAGTCGGCAAATCGCAAGTCGCATGTTATGTTATGTTGTTGAGATTGCGCACATCATGCTGATGTTACCCAGATGTCGTGCGCACTGTCTGGGATTTTTCTTTCCCGCTGAAATACCTTGTTGCGTTACAGCGTTTACCTGAAAGCATTTATAAAATACACTGTACACCTGAAAGCATACAGATTTTGAGATCTTTCTAGGTTCTTCAAGCTTTTCTTCGCGTTTCTCGTGTAAGCAAACAACAACTTAAAGCTCTTTGTGTTTCAGAGATTTTGCAATTCTCCTCCAGTCTCTCATGTGGTGAATTGCAGGGCTAAGTCTCGCAGGCTAGAGTTAAAAAAAAAAAAAATCCCCTATCACCTCACCAACACAGACTTAATGCGGTGTTCTTTGTTGTTTTCCTCTCCATTGCTCGTGCCCCACCAGAATTTCTAAGAAACGTGCCTTTTTTTATATTTCCTCCACTTTATAAAGCCAAATCAAACGCTGTACACTGCAGGTTGTTTATGTGCGTGGGCTGGATGATGCTTCACCACGGCCTCAAGCATCTGCTCCTCATCCGCAGATTCAGACAAAGCCAACGGCACGTTTTGAACCTGCACAGCCTCTTTATCGAAACGAACAATTCGTTTTTCTCCGTCTTCCTATCATGCTAAAGCGTCCAGTGCACTGAAAAAAAAATGTCCTTCAGCAGCTTCCATATAACTGGATGTAATAAAAAAGATTTGTCATCATGTGTCTAGCCTGTGGGCAAAATGGCAGGCTCGAGGCGGCAGTCTGCTCTGGTCTAAAGTCTCATGTGCTTCCTGTTGTAGCCTGCTGCTTGTGAGCCTCCAGGGTCCAAAGAAGGCAGACCCCTAGTGTATTGGACTGCTCAAACTAGACAGCGCTAGCTCGATTCTCATGACCTGCTTTCACACTTCTCTGTTTCTACACACATTACCCGTCATGCACACCATCACACGTCATTCCTCTGTTACTCGTCTAAGCTTGATTGAACTTTTAAGATTTCATGTCTTGTCAAGATGTGCCATATCGAGAAATGCGCAGTGGTGCCAAAATTGATCTTGCCAAGATATTCAGTGTGGAGATTTCAGATCATGTGAAATCTAACCGTGTCAGGATTTTATGTCATCTCAAGATTTAACGTATTTTGACATCGATACATGTCAAAATATGTCTCGTCAATAAATGCCAAATCAATGTGTCATTGGATGTTCAAAAAGACACCAATCACACACCAATCTTATGACAAGGTGTCCCCAAACTAATTCAATTCAAACATTGGGGATTTTTTAAGGCACAAACTTACAATCTCTAAACATTCCTTTATACAACTTTCTAACTTCAATATCTGCATCAACATCTAAAGCTGCATTGAGACGTCCATTGTTAAAAGTGCAATACAAATAAAAATGAATTGAATTGAATTTTGTCCATATAATGTGTCATGTCGTGTCATATCAGGTGTTGAAATGTCAAGATGTGTGATTCATGACAAGATATACCAGGATTCCATGTCACTTTAAGATTTCATGCCTTGGCAAAATATATTAGGATTTAATATCAGGTCGTTCATGATTCTTATTCTCAAGCTTTTTATGCCAAGATATGCCAGATTTCATTTTATTCAAGTTCTCATTCTGTGATCTCTGGTATATTGTACTAAAGTAACAGCCACAGTAGAAGATTTTAACCTTCTGGTAATTTTGTATTTGGATGCAGCGATAAAATAAACCGATTCCTCTTCTTATCACAGGGGAAACAATTTTTATTCACCACAGCACCACAACTTCACTTTTAATGTAACTGCTCTCTTTCTGTCGCGTGATTTTATTGATCTTTTTCCCATTGTGTTTCGCCGATTTCTCTATTTTGCTTCTTCCTTGACGCTCTCCTTTTTTCCCCCCGCTCTAACAACCATACCGACGCAATAACGTCGATCCGAAAGCTTTTTCATGAATAAATAACAGCGACCGTTTGTTTCTGATAATCATGTTTTGATCGGGTGGGTTCTGCACAGGAAGTCGAATTCACAGATAATTGCAGCCTTGGTTTTTGATCAACTTTTCAAATCAGACATGAAATACGGATATTGGCGTCTTAACAGGTGATGTATATACTGTATATATTGGAAATATGCATCTCCATAACTGAGGCTGATGCGATTCTCATCTGGATGCATAGCCAACAATACAATACAATAAATATACATATGAAGCAGCTAGCCATGCGATACGATACGATTCGATACGATCGTACACTTTTATTTCTTTGGTTCAGACAGACATCAAATCATCAATTTACTTACTTCTTACTTGGCCCCTTTTACAATCACACCTGTAGTGCAAAACAAAAAAAACAAAAAAAAAAAGCCAGATGTTCTTCATTTCCAGGAAGAAGCAGCTCTACCTCTGCCATGTAAATCTTTATTCTATGTGACTCTCAGGACACGCTTGGGTTTTCATAGTGATGTAATACCTCATATTCAAGTATTGTAGCAGCAGGGATGCTGAGAGAACACGCTCAAGAGACAGTTTAGGGAGGAGAAATCAACCTACATATCAAATATTACCCACAAATTATTGGTCGCTTTCTAAATAATAGAAGTATAGCGTATCAACTAATATTTATACAGAATTATTATTGTCACAAGATCTTGTTGCATTCTTTCTTTTTCAAAAACCAATCATTCTGTGGAAATTCCAGGCAAAAGCTGCTCTTTCAAGCCTAAATGGCATCACCACCCATTCCGCCTTCAGACGAGTTTAACGGTCTGACTTCTCACGTTGCCCGACTTCTCAGGTTGCCTTGTAACGTTGTTCTGCAAAGAAAAGTGCCAACAACTTTATTTAAACTCACGATCTCATCGAACTGCTCGCGAGAACGTGTCAGAGCATCCCCCCGCAACGACTGCCTTGAATATGTGCCGTGTCTCATTAGCGGGGAGGTTGGGCATTCCGCATTCCTGATGACTGGGATAAAGCTCCTCTAATCCTCTGTTTTAACCAGGTAGCCCACGTTGGCAAGCGCTCCCTCAGCATTCCGGCTGCATTCCGAGTTGAGGAAGTTGTCAAGGCCCTGGGCATGTGGTGTCTCATGACAAAGCGAGAAGCCCCATTCACAGAGAGATAACCTTTGAAAAGTCCGGTGGGAAAGTCAACGTTGCTAAGATCATGTCACAAAGAATTCGACGTGTCAAAGATGAGGACCTGAAGTACATTTTTTGTTCTTCTCACTAGCACTTCTTACTCAAAATCATGGTTAGCAAGCTTTCTAATAGGAAGTAAGACAACTCAAGTGATAATAATGTAATAATATATAGACAGCTAGCTAGCTAGTTAACATTACCGGCTTTACTGTGTTGCCGTAGCCCTTAAGGTTTTTAATCTACCACATCAATCATATTTTTACAATATTTGCATGGATGATAGTGATGAGTTGGTGTGTTTTCTTCAGTGAGGTAATATTTGTTATTCAAGTAGCATCTTGATACGTTTTACCACATGGTGTGTGCATGTTATGCTAGCGGGAGTGTTATAGGACTTATTTTTAGCTCACAGCGTACTTGCTAATTAGTCCATAGGGTTTTATTTATCATTTAGTCTTCTATTCTATAGTATAAAATATTTTATTTATAAAAATGATTAAACCATCCTTTTATTTCATTTAAACCAGGACTGCTATACCTTTACAGTCATTATAGGCTAAAGCAGGAACGTAAAAATATCATTCCGGTCCTGAACTAACCAATAGGAGAAAGAAATTGTGTCCACACCAATTTGGACTTACATAAGACATGTACATATGTACAAAAGTACATATATAAATATAAACTTCAGATACTTTAGGAACTTCAGGTGTGTTTTTACTGTGAATCTTTTCAGGAACTTTATTCGTGTTTTCACCTCAGGAATTGTGAAAACACGAATAAAGACATAACACATGTCTTATGTAAGTCCAAATTGGTGTGGACACAATTTCTTTCTCCTATTGGTTAGTTCAGGACCGGAATGATATTTTTATAAGACATGTGTTATGTCTTTATTCGTGTTTTCACAATTCCTGAGGTGAAAACACGAATAAAGTTCCTGAAAAGATTCACAGTAAAAACACACCTTTAGGAACTTCAGGTGTGTTTTTACTGTGAATCTTTTCAGGAACTTTATTCGTGTTTTCACCTCAGGAATTGTTTCAGGAACTTTATTTGTGTTTCTACTACACTACCTGTTTCAGGTACTTTGGTTGTTTTTCCACTAAATGAACAGTTCCAGGAACTTTAGGCATGTTTCCTCCACAGGAACACTTTTCAGGAACTTTATTTGTGTTTCCAAATAAGTGATAAACCATACTTTTAATGAATTTGAATTGGTTTCCAGGACTTGCCATTACACGCTGCAGGAACGTAAAATTATGGTCCCAGTCCTGAACTAACCAACAGGAAAAGGAAACTGTATCAACAACATGTTGTGTTTCCACTGTAGAAGTTATGGTGTGTTTCCACCACAGGAGCCGTTTCAGGAACAGTTTCAGGCTTACTTGATACACCTCTATGTCTTTTGACGTATGTGAACGTTAGCAATCGTGACCTGGAATCGTGTCTGCCAGCGATAACGGAAAAGCAAACTGAAAAACATTAACAAGAGCAATGCAGAGACAGAAAACAAAAACAAAAAAACAGACATGGAGAGATACTGTACACGAATCCAAGCGAATCCACTGCTGCTGGTTTTCCTCAACGGAGTATTCCGAACAAACTCGGCTTTGTAACGTTGTAAAGGCTGTCATGTTGTAAGCGCTGTAAGCGATCAGCAGGTATGCAGTGATCTGTGCGTCCACGTCTTATATGTTTTAAAATCGAACGGATCGAAACCCCCTCTTCTTGACCTCAGAGCAGCGTCTCCTGATGAGAAACACTGCAGTGACTTCCAGCACTTGTGTCAGACCCAATCGTGGATACAATGAGCACGGCAATGTTTGCTAACCGATTACCGGTGCGCCATTTTTTTTTTTTACCTGTTAAGGATGTCCAGTCATGTGTCTCACACTTTTTTTTCCCTTTACCACAGAGAACCGACCCGTTATCATACATTCTTTTTTACTTGCTTCAGTTATATAAAGATCCATTGAGAAGAATGAGGCTTTCTGGTCTTTTCTTTTTTTAAAGAGAGTGAGAAGGAGAGAGAGAGAGAGAGAGAGAGAGAGAGAGAGAGAGAGAGAGAGAGGATATCTAATTATCTTGCTGTCTGGTTCCTCTCGGATGCTGAATAAACATCCGTTCTTCTTGTTAAATTCCATTTATGTTGAGACACAGAGAGCCTGTGTGTTGGAAGAATGCACAGTAGGATTTGCGTTTCACAATTTCAGATTAGGAAGACAAATTCTTTCGTGGAACCGGGGATTGGGTCACATGACCAAACGCTGCATCGCTTCAGCATAAGGAAGAACTTGGAAACTCAGGAACCTCCAGGGTTATGGGGTCATGTTTAGCTGGCCATGTTTCTCCAAGTGTTTTACGATAACACGGTGCCAGTGCGATGCTCAGTGCAAAGAACCTCTGGATATTTTGGAATAATTAATAAAATATTCCATATCAGATGTGGAAGTTTCCATTTCCATCTATTCTCTTTATACCTTGTGGAACATTTCCTTTGTATTATATTTCCACTGTATGGACAAATGTTTGTGGGCACCTGACCGTAAGATTGGTGGATCATTTTCTGAACATCCATTCCACAATTCCTGGCCATTTCCTGTTATAATAATTCACATTTATCCGGGGGGATGTTCTTCTGGATTTTGTGGAGATTTGTGCTCATTCAGCCACAAGGGTGTTAGTAAAGTCAGGTATTGATGTAGGTCATGTGAGGAGGCCTGGGGTTCAGTTAGTGTTTCCATTCATTCCAAAGGTGTTCAAAAAAGTTGGAGCTCTATAGCAGGAGATCTTCCACTCCAACCCATGGAAAGTAGATCTTCATGGAGCTGGCTTTTTGCACAATGCTGGAATTGTATGCGTGCTTCTAACAAGGACCTATAGGTGGTTCATATGGTTCCACGTTTTCAAAAAACTTCTGTACTTTCACTGCAGAACATTTTTACCAGGAACATTATATGCATTCCCACTGCACGGAATTTATTCAGGAATTTATTTTTAAATGAATGCATGCTTCTACTGTTTCAGGAACTTAGGAATTGTAGGTGAGTTTTCACTGTGGGAACCAGCCGAGGAACCTTACATATATTTCCACTATGGGAACTGTATTAGGAACTCTACATATATTTCTACCACAGGAACTATCTAGAGGGATTTTCGGCATGTTTCCATTTTTATAAACCGTGAAGGGCCTTTTCAAAGCAGGAACCTTTTCAGAAATGGTGTTTCCACTGTCAGTGTTTTTAAGCATCTTTCCTGGACTTGCTTCAGAACCTCTGAATCTTTGGGTTTGTTTCCAGCAGCGGAATCAGAGCTGATTCTGGGTCTGTCGTTCCAGGGACGTTTCTCTACAACAAATAGATTTTTGTGGACTAGGAACATCTCTAGGTTACGAATGTAACCCTAGTTTCCTGAGAGAACGAGACTCTGCATCGAAACGCTTTGCAAAGATGCAGCGTCTCGTTCCTGAAATGGAACTGCTTGAGCTGTAGCAGCTTGCTGTAATGAACATCTCAGATCTCATGAACCTCCTGGGAAAAATGTCTCCATTCCCTTTGTTTCATGCAAAAGATGTCTCAGAACTCTTTGAGAAGGGAAAAAAACATAACTGTGTTTCTGACTAAATAAGATCAAGCCGGTGAGAAACATGAGGCTGGATTTGTATCAGTGAGAGAGAGGGAGGAAGAAAAGAGAGATATTATATATAAAAAAAAAAGAGGAAGTGCGGTTTAATCGAACAGGATTAGGACTCCAGGACAGTAGACAAAAACGCCTGGAAGAATCTGATGAGCTGGTATCTGTTGCTTTGCATTCTAATAGAGAGACAGATTAATTTCTCGAATTTAAGAAGCGAGAAGGACGTGGCGAGAGAGAGATGAAGGAGAGAGAATAAGAAAGGAGAGCGAGAGAAAGGTTTTCCCACACAGGGACTGCATCAGTGCCGCTCATTCCCATCCATCTCACTGTTTCACGGGCTGGAAATCCCCGAGCTGCACAAAGAGGCCAAATTTAATCCTGCACCTCTGCAGGCACGGGAGGCTCCCCTGGCCAACATCCATACCAGAGCCACTTTTGTCTCGGAAGCCTTTAGGGAGCAAAGCAATTGTTGCGGTCACACAGCCCTCTTTTTTTTGTTGTTTTTTTTTTTAAACCCAAGTCCAGTGTGTTACTTGTTGTCGATTAGGTGGAAACATAAACTCACGTTCGCTCTCGATTTCTTTTCTTCGTACATGCTTTGGTGGTACACTTACCGAATCGAGGGCTTTGAGCGTGCTGAGCGCATTCGGGAGACGCCGATAGTCTTGGATCCTAAATAGCCATTTTCTTCTACTAACTATTATTTGCGTCAGATTGCGCACTCGAGCACTCGCTGTCCCAGACGTCCAGAGCTCGATTGTGGAGAAATATGAGCACTCATTTCCTGCCGTAAATCTCACACACAGTTACTGATTCCATAGATTTTGATATTATTTACTGTTATGACTCTCAGGGTTGAGCGTTTTCAGTTGTTTTTTTCTCGCTCTCCGTCTCCTCAGGTAAATGTAAGATGAAACTTGTCGTCTTTCCTGTACATTGCAGACGAAATTTTTAATTGTAAATGATTATTTTTATACAGATTTTCCCCTCGAATATATTTTATGCCTAAATATCTTCAGTTTTGTGCAGAAACTACAATGCTAAATTAGCTAACAAGCTCCCTGCATCCACACACACACACACACACACAACACGTTCCGCTCACATGATTAAACACACTGAAACTCTTTAACACAAACACACCATGAACACTCTACACTTAGAAAACTTTTCCTTACTACAATTTATCATCATTTCACCCCCAGTCCAACCTTCCAAACATTCCCCCCAATATTGATTTGCTAACAGACCGAATTAGCAATATTATGAAACTCAGGAACTTTTAGGAGCTCAAGAACTTTCTGTGTTTCTGGAGGTTTGTGGTGTTACCATTGCTGGAACATTTTCAAGCACTTTATTTGTTTTCCTTGCAGGGACTTTTTCAGGAACTCTGTGGTATAACCATTGCAGGAACCTTTTCAGGAACAATTTTTCTATGGCAGGAACAATTATTAGTGTAATTGCAGAAATTTTGTGATTTTAGGGACTATTTCAGGGACTTATTAAACCAATGTATGTAACCATGTATTTAATCATGTGTATGTAACCAATTCTTTTGATACATGTATGGTGTTATCATTTCAGGAACCTTTCAATTGCAGGAACTTTTTCAGAAACTCAGAAGCTTTACATTGCAGGAAATTTTTTAGGAATTTAAAACTTTACATATCGTTACCATTTCCGGAACTTTTTCAGAAACTTTATTTGAGTTACCATTTCTGGAACTTTTTCAGAAACTTTATTTGAGTTACCATTTCCTGGAACTTTTTCAGAAACTTTATTTGAGTTACCATTTCCGGAACTTTTTTAGAAACTTTATTTGAATTACCATTTCCGGAACTTTTTTTGAAACATTATTTGAGTTACCATTTCCGGGACTTTTTCAGAAACTTCATTTGAGTTACCATTTCCGGAACTTCTTTAGAAACTTTATTTGAGTTACCATTTCCGGAACTTTTATAGAAACGTTATTTGAGTTACCATTTGTGGAACCTTTACAGGAACTTTATTTGAGTTAACATTTCCGAAACATTTTCAGAAACTTTATTGGAGATACCATTTGCGGAACTTTTTCAGGAACTTTATCGGAGTTTCCATTTCCTGGAACTTTTACAGAAAGTGTATTAGTGTTTACATTGCAGGAACATTTTTCAGAAACTCTGATATTTTATGTGATGTTAACATTGCCGGAGTCTTTTATAGGAAATTCGAAATTTATTTGTTTTCTTCAGGAACTTTCTTCAGGTACTTGTTAAATGAATGTGTTGCCATTGCAGGAACCTTATTAGGATCTCGGTAACTTTGACCTGCCTAAACTTTTTCAGGATTTCAAAAACTTTGTGTGTTTGAAATTGCATGAACTATTATAGAAACCGAGGAACTGTGTATGACTCGAATGAATGTTGCAGGAAACATTAGCCATGTTTTCACTGAGGGAACAATTTTCCGGAACTCAAGAGGTTTTTTTGTTTCCAGAGTAAAATATTATACGAGAGCCCGACAACGACTAGCTTTGTTTTTTATATTTTATCAACTAAAAACTCAAGTGTTTATAGAATCTTTACCGTAAATAAGTACACTGACAAACTTTTTTCCGCAGACGTTCAACAGGAAACACATATGGAGTAAAGTAAAACATGATTCCCACTTTTTTACATTAAATATTAGCAGCTTTGTACACTTGCAGTGGTATAAGAGGAAAAAGTCTCCTCAGGATGATTTGTTTTTAGGAAACTTTGGATGATAAAATGCATCTCATTATTATTTTAAATAGGTACTTTTTTCTTCCAAAGGAACCTTTCCATGTGATCATCTATAATGAGATACGCACAAAAATCTTCAAAAAACATTGAAATTAGCTTTATCGCTAATGTTTCCGAAGCGTAATTATGAACACATAGAAGTAATTTTGAAAGTATGGTGTATGTTAGTGGTAACGTTTGCGGAGTCGTGGCGGTCCCGGGGTTCTCCGTCGGCAGAGTGTTTGCTGTAGGCCCGTGTGAAACAGCCCGCCTCAGTTGCTGTGTGTTCCCTCCCGTCCCTCTCGGGGCCCGTGTATAATGAAGCTCTGTGCAGCGTTGTGGTTTTGAATGCACATCAGACGGCATCAGTACGTACAGCTCCGTATGCCCGGGGACGCCATGCTCACCACATCATATTTCCAGCCCTGATGAAATGGGCTCCAGCCAAATGCATACACAAACAAGCGCTCGAGACAACAAGTTGAAAAAGCGGGATGGTTGCCATGGCGCAGGCTGTTTGATTACGGAGGGGAAGTGAACAATTTTTTTTTTCTTTCTCAGAATCGTACATGCCAGGATGCCAGGCACCTCTTCATGTGGTTTAGAAGTTTTTTTTTTATTTTTAAAGATTTATCATGCCAACCACCACTGAGTGTTGTAGTGTTGATGAGCTGTTTTCAAATTCATGGACCTTTTCCTTAGAGCTACAGTTTACATTTATCATCATTCCACCTTCTAGGCCACGCCCTCCACCTTGTTTTTTAACATGAATATTCATAGACTAATAGAACTAATTATCAGTATTATTAAAACCAGGAACTCTTTCAGGAACTCATGAACTTACATTGTTTTTCTTGCTTGAGCTTTTTCAGGAGCTTTATATGTAAAATAGTTGCAGGACCTTATTTTTTTGGGGGGGGATATATGAATTTTTGAACCTTTTCAAGAACTCAGGAACTTTGTGTTGTTACCACTGTAGAAACCTTTTCAGGAATTTTGTTTGTTTCCATTGCAGGAGTTATTTTTCAGGCACATAAGAACTTTTAGAGTCTTATAAGTGCAGGAACCTTTTCAGAGATTTTATGTGTGAAATCATCGCAAGAACTATTTTGAAAACTTAGGAACATTGTTATAACTGTAGGAGTTTTTTCAGGAACGTTCTGTGTGAAATCATAGCAGGAAATATAGGAACCATATGTTTAAATGCATGAACCGTTTCAAGATCTCAGGGTTTTTGTGTTGTTTCGTTGCAAAAACCTTTTTCAGGGACCTTATTTCCATTGCAGGAGTTTTTCAGGAAGTCGTGAACTTTTAGTGTTTTATAGGTGGAGAGAATTTTCATTAACTTTGTGCAAAATAATAGCAGGAACTATTTTAAGAATGTAACGAAGATAAAACTTTAAATTGATAGGTTTTTTTATATTTTTTTTTGTGCACAAAAAAATATCAAAAGGAAGTGTAATTTTCTGAGCTCTTGAAAAAGGTTCCTGCAATGAAAACTCATTTACGAAGTTCCTAAAAAATGTTCACATAATGTTTCTAAGTTTCTGAAAAAGCTGCCTGCAATAGTAACACCAAATAAAGTTCTTGGAAAATCCCTGCAAACACAACAAAGTTTCTAAGTTCTTGAAAAGGTTTATGCATTGAAAACAAAGTTTCTAAGTTTCTAAAAAATAGTTCCTGCTATTATTTGACATGAAAGTAATGAAAATTCTCTTTTTGAGTTCCCAAAAAACTACAATTTATTCAGGAACTTTGTGTTGTTAACATTAAAGGTATTTATTTTAGAAAATGTATGATGTTGCTATTAGTTTTTCAGGAAATTTATGAAGTGTTACTATTGCAGGAACCTTTAAAAACTTTATCTGGTGAGAGCACTGCATATTTTATTTTCAGGAACTTTGTGTGAAATCATAGCAGGTACTTTTTTTTAACTATAGGACCCATGTTCTATATGGGTTTTTTTCAGGGACTCAGGAACTTTTAGTGTTTTATAGTGGAGGACATTTTCAGGAACTTTGCACGAAGATACTCAAATGCATTTAGAAACTTTGTGGTGTTTCCATAGCTGGAGCTTTTTTTCAGGAACTTTATTTGGGTTTACCAGTGCAGGAACTTTTTCAGGTACTTTATGTGGTGTTACTATTGCAGGAACCTTTTATTTTAGGAACTCAGAACCCTTTTACTAAATGGTGAGTGTTATTTGTAGCGTACAAGGATACTCAGTGAAGTAAAGAACATTTTGTGAAACTATTCAGTAATTTCTTTGAGAAGCTTTTCAGGAATGTTCTGTAGTGTTTCCACTGCAAAAACGTTTTCAGGAACTTTATGTGGTGTAACAATTGCAGGAACGGTTTCAGGAAGTCTGTGCGATCTTACTATTCCACGAAACTTTACAGGAACTTTATGTTGTATGTTTTAAAAAATGTTATGTGAGGTCAACATTGCAGGAGATTTTTTCAGGAACTTCATGTGAGTTTTTATTACAGGAACCTTTTCAGGAAGCCAGGAACTTAATTTTAAGAGTTTTTATTATTATTATTTGTAGTGCACGAGGATTCTCAAATGTTTTTAGGAGCATTATGTGCTATTAACACTGTAGAAACTTTTTTCTGGTGTTTCCACTGCAAGAACATTTTCAGGAACTTAATATGGTGTTACCAAAGCAGAATCTTAGCATGGGCAATATCTGGTTTTACCATTGCAGAAACTTTTTTAGGAACTTTTCAGAAATTTTCAGTACCCCAGAAAATGTATTCTTTAAATGAAGTGTGTTTTTGTTGTTGTTGTTGTTGTTGTTGTTGTTGTTGTTGTCATGTACGAGGGTATTTAAATGTATTTACTTGTATTTTCTGATTATTAACTGTTATATGGTTTAAACATGAGCGTTTAGTGGTGGGGTTTCGGTCCATTTCAGATTAATGAGTTAAATGCTGCCTTGTAAAACAAAACGCTTGCGAGAAAAAGGTTTCTTTAACGATATCGTTTCCAGACATTCCTGCAATTATCAAAAAGCCGAACAAAGAAATATTGCAAGAAAGATTTTCCAGTGTGATAAAACGTTTTGTTGTTTGAGGAACATTTCGGACAACATCTTGAATCCATTTCAAATCCTAACGAACTCAAGCATGGAGAGATGCCTTTTTTTTTTTTTTGCCATCGTGCACATTTCTGAAATAACAATTACGATAAAGTATCCATAATTTTACAATGATACAACTCTGGCCCAGCGTACGGGCCGAACAAACAATCAGACAAACGATTGTTTATTTAAAATTCGAATCATTCAGGTCTTGCCAACAGGTCGTATGATTTATCATTATTGAGAGATCCCTCGGCAGGAGCAGGAGCTCATTCTTGTTTTTTTTTACTGAGCATTATCTGACGTTCAACAGCCATGCAGACCACTATGCAAATGATTATTTTTGTGTGCATTTGAGTATGGTTTTTTACTTCCTTTTCTGTGTTTATTTGCCTGGGGCTCAAAATTTTAGGGGAATTCTGACTTGCTGGGTCTATTTAAAGCGCGTCTGTCAGCTAGTGCATGGCTTCGTGCGGCCGTTTACCGCTCATGTGTGTCTCTGCAGTTGTTCTGTTGCCACATCACCTGCTCGAGACCAACCTTGTTTTTAAGCGGGCCAACAGCAGCTGAACATCAGTCTGTTCCTCTATGTGTCGGTTCTTGGAAGATACCTTCAACCGCTCGTTGGGCGAATGACATCGTAACTCGACGTGCTGAGAAAAAAACAGGCATTGTTGCTTCAGGGCTGCGTTCATTGCAGTTAACTTTCAGCTGGAATTGTGGAAATTCTTATTATGTAGTTATGTTAAGGGCCGAGCGATTTGACAAAATAATATCGATACTGTGATAAATTATATCATGATATGCCTCATTTTTGGAAATATTACAGTGTATAGTAAAAATGTTCTTGACTAAGGATTTACATAGTCGAATCAGGTTTGTCCAGTCTTGAATATAGTCGACCGATTGTCGAATCGCGTGTGTGTCTGTGTGTGTGTGTGTGTGTGTGTTTGTGTGTGTGTGTCTGTCAGCCGGGGGGGTGGGGGGTGGGAGTGAGAGCGCGACTTCCCTCTACAGCGCAACAACGATGCCCTAAAAAATAAAACATTAATTTACAGAATTATATTAGAACATAATACACTTTTACAGAATATCGTACATGTGTGTTTAAAGTGGATTTAACGAAGGAAGCTTTGGTACGTAAAGCTTCAAGTCCAGACGCATATCGAAGAAAGATAAATATTTAAATCGTGGATCAAGTTAAACATAAATCAGTCACAGGGGGGATTTATTCACACACGTTAAATATATTTATTAAAAGCTACTTTATTTTCAAATTTTTATTAACAACATTATTATTATTATAAGCTGTATATATACTATGAATGAACCCCCGAAAAAAAACAAAAACAAAACAAAACGTAGTACTATGTGAAATCTGACATTGAGCACTCCGATAACCAAAATGGCACGATCCTTGTTTCATAGCACCTCTAAAATCAGTAGTTGGTGGTGTAGGTTTACAGGGCTTTTCATTTATACACTGATCAGCCGCAACATTATGACCACCTGCCTAATATTGTGTCGGTCCCCTCTTTTTCTGCTAAAACAGTTCTGACTCATCGAGCATCAGCAGCATGAACTTCTTCAGCAGTTTGAGCTACAGGAGCTCGTCTGTTGGATCGGACCACACGGACCAGCCTTCGCTCCTCACGTGCATCAATGACCCTCGGCCGCCCACGACCCTGTCGCCGGTTCACCACTGTTCCTTCCTTGGAGCACTTTTGATCAGTTCTGACCACTGCAGACCAGGAACACACCACAAGATCTAGAGTTTTGGAGACGCTCTGACCCAGTCGTCTAGACGTCAGAACTTAGCTCTTAAAACTCAACACAAATCTTTACGCCATTTTTCCTGCTTCTAAAATCAACTTTGAGGACAAAATGTTCACCTGCTGCCTAATAAATAAATCCATCCACTAACAGGTGCCATGATGAAGAGATCATCAGTGTTCTTCACTTCACCACTCATAATGCTAAAACTTAATAATATGATAAAACTGTTTGGTCTGTTTGGTCGTTATGTTCTCCACATAACGACCGAGAGACCAGACTAAGCTGCGTTGTGTTCTCAGCCCCATCTAATCACATGACAAGGCAAGAATTTACTGCTGCCTTCATTGTGAATTTTCCACCAGGCTTCGCGGCTGCCGCTCTCAGAGCGCTCCTCTGTGGTTCGAGGCCTTCGCCGAGTCAGGTGGCTTTTCTGAATGGCCGCTCGGTTTCTGCACACGTCTGATTGAAGGAAGCAGCACTGAGCCAGGCCTTGTGCGCCATACCCCCACGTCCCGCTGTACTCCCCGTCGGCCAGATGCACGGCCGCCTCATGCGCTCACGACAAAACCCACTGGAATCTTCTTTGATAGCCAGAAAGAAATATAGCAAGCCCGGGACATGGGGCAGGAAGCCTGGGTGAAGGCAGGCCCTATTCTGACTGAAGAGTCTCATTGTGCGGAGAAAGGGAATAGAGGGAGGATGCAGGGAGGAGAGATTGGATAGATCTGAGAGTCCCTCTGTCCCTTTCCCTGGACGAGGCACAACGCAGCCACAGTGGACAATATGGCCTCCTGAGGGACTGCCGTTATGTAAGCAGCTGCCTTGGCTTGCCGATGCACTCTATAGTAGGTCAGTGTGGCTTAAATACCAAAGGGTCACGAGAGAGCATGCTGTATGGCCCATTACGGCAGATTTATGGGACCAGTGTCGCTACTGGTGTCATTATTTATGCTTGAAGTCTTTCTTTTACCAAAACGCTGTCTTATAAAAAAAAAAAACGTTCCTATTTCAGTATGATAACTTTGTGTGTGTGTGTGTGTGTGTGTGTGTGTGTGTGTTTCTCTTTCACTTTCAAGATGTAGCTTTACAGTAATTTGCTAGCCACAGTTTGCGTGTGCAACCCGTTTTCACTGCCGTCTCAAGGGGAATTCATCATTCAGGGGGAGAAACTGAAAACCTGCTCGTTTCTTCATTTGTTTTTTTCATAACCCCCTGAGAATCTTTTGAAAAAAAAATGTGATAGACAGCATCAGAAGAAGTTCATAAATATCGAGAGGAGTGTCCTACTACTTATTTGAATCGAATCACTTTAAATAAACACATGATGATCTCTGGGATCGTACACTCTGGTGCTCTAAAGTACATGAATACATTCAGTCAAGCTCTGTGTGTGTGAGAGCTCTTGTACCTTCAGCCAGTCTTGTTGAGATGATGAAGGAATTTCATCGACCCACGGTTCGGCACGCACGTGACCCCCGGATTAATTGCGGATTAATCCCAAGTTTTTTCCCAAGTCGATATTGGGTTTTTAAATAATGTACACAGAGCAGTCACGTGTTCACGTGAACGGGACGTGTTAGTCAACAACAACGGCTAGCGGAGGAGCAGAAGAACTTAAAAAAACTCGTGCATCCTTCAAATCACATGTATGAGAGCATTTCCTTGCTGGGACTTTTCTTGCAATAAATAGAAAACTAATTAAATTAGTCTCCTCCACATGTTTTTTGCTGATCCAAAAGATCGATCCGTGATTAAAAAACATTTAATGTGAACCAAACCGTGTTTTGTGATCCGTTCCAAAACTAGTATCTTCATGGATTAGTGCCTACATGGAGTTTTGCATCTCCTTCTTGTGCTTGAGTGGGTTCCTTCTGGGTTCTCTGGTTTCCTCCAGATTACTCCTATTAACAAACTACAAACTGAAGGCAGATTCCTCTTGGTAGTATTGTTTTCTTTCAGAACACATCAACTTTCACATTCAACTTTCAAACTTCTCATTTTGCCCGCACTGAGGATCGATTTAATGATTGTTTGGGTGAAGGGATAATAATTAAAATGTAGAAGAATTTCTTGGTTAACTAGTTTTATAAGGTTTGCAGGGTTTTTCTTTTTCTTTTGGTATCAGCACTCAAGGTCCAATTTTCTTTTTGAATGTAGAGCATACCATTTTGCATTATTGTCTCATCTGCTGATCATAGCCTATCATAACCTACTGACAGGAAATTCCCGAAGCCGAAATTAAAATTTAAGTTGACATTGAACCAATTATGTTGTTTATCATGGAGCACTAGAAATGAGGCCCAGATTGTGCAAAGATTGGCATTTTTATTAGGATCAAGGACTGAGAGTTCGACAGCAAATTTACTGAACGCAAGCCGCAAATATTTCAAAGTTTGCAAAATTAATTGATTAATTCGTGGCTTAGAAAATGTGTGGGGTTCTAATTTGGAACCTAGCTAACAAAAAGTTGCAGATTATCTTACATTTTGTGGACCAAATGTTCAGGAACGTTAGAAATAACATTTTGAACTGTTTTTACCATCAAATTTCATAATTGTTTTTACAGATTATTGTATTAAAGTGACGTAATGTCTAGATGACTTCTCTAAGGTACCATGGGGACTGCGGTGGTGCGTCCGAAATTTGCGGATTTCGGAACTCGCTTTCTTTCTTAGAACGTAAGAACGTCTTAGAACATAACCCCCGCGAGTTCCAAGGAACCTCTGTACGTACGAAAAGATTTGTGCGATTGTCAGCCCCTAGTGGTGGGAAGAACTTTTTCTACTAATCCAATACAATCCTCTGTTACTTTTGGTACAAATGTAAAAAAAAAAAAAACGAAATTCCTTTCCTAAAAAAAGCATAGAATTTACTGTCTCAGTTGTCATGGAGACAATCAGAACAGCGGGTGTTTTCAGGTTTGTACAAGTCAGAAGAGGAAAAAAAAAGCACCTGGGTCATTGGAGAGGGGGAAACGCAAACAGCTGTCCAAAACAAAGGCAAAGTGTTAGTGCCGAGGGAGCGTTAAAGGACGGGGCTTTCAGCGAGGGAGTGAGAGCGATGAAGGGATGAGAGAGATGAAGAGAGAAAGAGTGGTATGCGGTTGGAAGATATCCTTGGGAAAGTTTGCATCTCTCGTCCGCTATCTGGAGCTCAGCTGGGGACAAATACCACACGGCGTCGAGAGGAAAGGCCGCCCTCGGACCAGAAGCCTCACGAAGGAATGTTTCCCTCCAAATAGTAACCGCTCACCGTTGTTATCGGATTCTTCCTCTTTTTCCTCCTGTTCTCCCAAACCTCCTGACCCTGGTGTGACTTGTAACAACTTAATTTAGTGTAAATTGTTTGGATTTTCCTGAAATTTCTTGTATAAATTATATATGGACTATTTTAAAAGCGTTCGCATTCATTGTGTCTAATTTTTTAGCTTTCAGTGGAATCATTTTCATCAGGTTTGGAAATTAACTTAATTAAAAAAGGTTAAAAAGTTATGGTGGTTCAACTTATGATTTTTTCGATCCGACTTATTAGCGATACGACAAAACTGAAAAACATTTGTTTTTAAATCATTCAAACTAAATTATAAATTAAATAATAATTAATTAATTAATAATAACATAGTTTATACATAATGATCCTATAAATTGCTCCATTTTGTTAAATGATGTACTGTACCCACCCTGTACACCCCCCATTCTGATCATTCTATAAGACTCCCTGGTAGGCTAGGTCATGTTCTCATGGGTTCATCAGAATACATCTCCATCGTAAGTCAAGGACCACCTGTATAAGGTGTCTTTAGGTGTCTTAGCAATATATTTTCTCTTCACTTTCCATCACAAAGAGACCCAAATCTGTTCCAGCATTACAGTCCCCCTATGCGCAGAGCCAGCTCCTTGAAGATCTGCTCTACATGAGATGGAGTAGAAGTCCTATTAAACATCTTAGAGATGAATGTGAACACTGACTGCATCCCAGGCTTCCTCACCTCACCTCCATCAGTACCTGACCTTACTAACACCCTTGTGGCAGAATGAGCACAAAATCTAAGAAAACATTTTCCAAGAAGAACTTAATATAAGAGTAAATGGTGACCAAATGTGGAATGCGATGTTCAAATACAAGATACAAATCTTATGGTCAGGTCCACAAATTTTGTAGCAGATTAGGCAAAGGGTTAACAATTATTTCTATTTCGTTCTTTCCATTTTTTTTGGTTTTAAAATGAATTTCTTGCTGCTCCAGCTGAGTGCCCTGACCGGGGTCAGAGAAATCCTTGACGGCTGCAGCGAGTGACCCCTGGCCAGCTTCTGGTGGAGGATTCCTTATGAAGACGCCACGCACTATCACACACATGTCAGCCTGAGAAGCAGTTCCCAAACACACCTCTTAATATCGCTGTACCAGTCGCCACTTTCTGCCGAGGAAAAGTTCACCTTGAGACCGTCTATTTTCGTCACTCAAAGGCCTCCTCTGTTCTCTTGCGGTCTGTAATATCCGAGCTGTGGGAACAGCACACTGGAATGGCTTGTTCTCGGTCGGCTTCTGAGACGACGCTCTGAAGCGTGTTTGCGTCTGAATTTGTTTGTTTATTTGTTTGTTGATTAGGGCCACACTGAACTTTTTTTCCCCCAAGCACCACGTGCTGACCGGAAAACTGAACACAATCGCAAACACTCCGACATCAGCATGTCAACTGGCGGATTTGTGCATGTGAAAAGTGCACGTGGGTGTCGGAGTGTCTGCGAGGCTTTTGCGGTGTGTGTGTGTGTGTGTGTGTGTGTGTGTGTGTGTGTGTGTGTGTGGCTTATGAGTATGTTGAAGACTCGTTGCTGCACTGCTTCTCTGTCTTCACCTCCTGATGACGACACTCTTTTGGAATTCAACTGCTTGTACTGGAGTGTGTGTGTGTGTGTGTCTTCCCACACACACACACACTCACAAAGAGTGAGAGTCCCCCCACAGCCGAGGGACTCTGAGGATCTCTCTGTTCTGCTGCCGCTAACCAGGACCATTTGGTGCCTTGTTTTCACTTGCCCTCTATCTCTCCCTCTCTCGCTTTCTCTTTTCTTTCCCACTCCCCTTCCTGTCTGAGTTATGGCAATTGGACGTAATTTTGTTTTAGATGGGCTTTTCGAGGGGGAGTTCAAAAAGAGGGGGGGTTCTAAACATGTCTGGAGGTAGCTGTGCATGTGTGTTCATGTCCATATGTGCGAGTGTGTGGGAATATACATCGAGGGGTTATAGTGAGCTGTATAAATGCTCATGGATGAGCTATGCGAATGATATATGACGTGCGTGTGTGTGTGAGGTGGACGAGTGAAGGCCGTTGTGGGGGTCCGATCTCGTTCCATACAAACCCCAGCCTGGGTCTGATTGATTGGGGGAGGTGTTGCTGCCGCTTGCTCATCCATCACGAGCGTTATTTTGGGTTTTAAAGTCGAGCAAAAAAAAGAGGGGGGAAAAGAAAGAAGAAAAGCAGTAAGGGGGGTCCGCCGTTTCATCCAAAAATATCAAACCGGGTGGTGGATTCACTTCGCTGGGGCTTCACTTACTGACTGGCCCCAGATCTGTTCAGCAGATAAATGAAAGCAGATTTCTGTGAAAAAAATCAAAAGTGTGTATACCACAATGTGCTATTTGTGTAATAAAGTGACGAATTAAACACCGGGATTGCAGTTAAAAGGAAAACAATGAGTGCGATGCGTCCCGCCGTGAAGCAGTGCTACTTATCCGACACACAGTTGTGTATTATTGTTTTACATCACATGACATTTTATACATTTACAGTACATTATTTCACAACGACATTGACTTTGAGTCCTCAAGACGGAATTCTGTGAATGAATTTGTGTTGTGTGCGTTTTATCCGTCTGTTTTTTGCACTTAATATTAAGGATCGTCTGGAAAAACGTACATTTCCTTATTCTTAGATTTAAAAGTAAAGACGCAGCTTGACGTTACTGAAAAAAACCCACAAAACTTGCACTGAAATTAGAGACTCCTTCAACGACACAAAAAACTAGCATGTCCGGCAAAAGACGTCCGTGTGTAAGTTTTTACAATAAAACAAATAATAATTTGGTTATTAGTCCCTTGGGTAATAAACTATTATAAAACCAACAATTTACAAGCAAAGGTATTGGGACACAACCTTTTCAGCCATGTTGTGATTCTACCTCAAACTCAGCACAAATTTTAAAGCGTTAGCATTGCATTCAAATATTTACGGCCTTTTTTTATTTTTATATATATAATTTTTTATATATATATATATGTGTGTGTGTGTGTGTGTGTGTGTGTGTGAGACGCTGGATCTCGTCAGCTCTAGCTCTAACACAATGCTGTAAGCACAATAAAACAAAAAAAAAATTACACGGTTAAAAAACATAAAAAATAAATAAGTAAATAAATTAATGACACGATGTTACGCATTCTGGAATGCATGGTTGATGGCTGACTGTGAATTAAAGCAAAGCAAGACGACAGGGTCTGGAGTTAAGAGGCACATTCTAAAACGTTAACGTGAAAACGCTTACCAGGGCTTAATGAGAAAAGACAGCATAAAAAAAAAATCTTTGTTTTATTACAGTAATAATAAAGCAAATGATGCACAGACAAGCAGTTTGGTTTAGTTTGGTTTTTGAAAAAAACGCCGTCTAATCGCTCTTTATTAATTAACAGTTTAAGCAGAAAAACGTTTAACACGTGACTAAACGCGGTTGATATTCTGGACTCGTGCTTGTCTGTTTATTGCACTATATACAGACAATCGTCTTTTAAAAACGAGGTCGCATTAAGCAACATTCGGCTTTTTCCTTAAGAGTTTTCTATGACGCGTAATTGAACGTGTCCGTATTCTGGACTCATGTGTCTGTATATAGTACACTAAACAGTAAACACATACTTTGTACAGACAAGCACGAGTCCAGAATACGAACGTGTTAAGCGTTTTTCACGTATAGAGCCGCAAGCCAGCGTTTTTAAAAGACCAAACATAACCGAACTGCTTGTCTGAACATAGCACGGTATGATTTATGAATAATGTGGTAACTGAGTTCGGTCCTTTAAAAACGCTGTCTAATCGCATTAAGCCACGTTAAGTGTTTTTCACGTTAAGCGTTTTAGAATGTCCCGAGTTCGACTGTTGGGCCTCGTGTGCATTTTTTTATAAAGGCATCTGTGAAAGACACTGAAGTCACTGTAATAAAACTTCGTCTCCAGTGATCTGTCTGAGGGCCAGTACGGTAATTCAATAACAACCGCTCATACACTGAACTTTCATTGAGTGCTCATTACAGTCACATGACACTGCAAACTTTACAAGACAGTTCTTCTTATTCTGGATTTTATCCCATTGTGCTACCAGGGTTTTACATTTTTATCTGCCTCACCGGATCAAAATGCTGCTGCATACACTATCTGGACAATTTGTATGTGCTTACAAACATCCCATTCCACATTTAGTCCCTATTTCCTGCAACCTTATACTCTTCTGGATGTCTAGATTTGGGAGTGTGCTTGAAGAGATGTCATGTAGGCTATATAGGGTAGAGTGAGGAGGACTGGGGTGCAGTCAGAGTTCCAATTGATCTCAAAGGTGTTAATCAGGGTTGAGGTCACCGCTGTATAGCAGGCCACTTAAGATCTTCCACTCCACCCCATGTAAATCATATCTTAATGGAGCTGGCTTTGTGCACAGGGGCATTGTCTTGCTGGAACAGATTTGGGTCTCCTAGATCAAGTGACTTGAAGATTTCATGCTACCACATCCCAAGACGACGGCTGGAAATGTCAGGCATCCCTTTGCTGTGTGTATTATATTAGCTGGTCTAGTTAGGATTTTGTTGCGATGTGCATTTATGAAAGGTTTATTAAACATTAGCTAACCAAAAAGCCAAATTGTAGATATCGAGGAGAATATTTCCTTTACGGCTGATTGCGTAGCCGAACTTGCATGTTCTGCTAGATGGGGTTTAAGAAGCTTGTGTTTAGCCCTTTTCTCATTTTCATAAGATTTCTGCTTGCGTACTTGGAGCTCCTTTTTGTCTTTCTCTGAAGTTGATTTTCGGTTTAAATTTAGGAAGATTTTAAAACAGTACCTGCACTTTTACATAATTGAAGTTTCGGTTTACTTTTTCCACCGCTGTCTGATTTCTTACCACTTTTTTCTCAGTCCTTTTTCTGGGTTTGAATTTTTTCCTCATCGTCTCATCGTTGTCACATGGCCAAGTCATCCTGACATCCATTTTGCATGTTTCTCAGACAGGAGCTATGAATATTCACGATGATGAACGAGGCCAGGAATGGATGAGGCAGAGGTGGAGAGAGAGAGAGAGAGAGAGAGGATTATCTTTGATCATGGGAAGCAGAATCGGTCATGGAGATCGATGGAGCGGCAGCAGAAGGGAAGCGAATGACTGTAAAATTGTTAGTGAGCAGAAGGAGGGCGTCTCCTCCCCCGTGTTTTCAGGCTCGGATTAGGCACGGTATCGGCCCACTGAGAGAACCCACACTGGTCCGACCGAGACTGGTGCCACTGAACCCCAGGCTTGCCGAGGGGAACGTCTCCGGGCACAGATGAGTGTCGCAGGGAGCCCAAACCGCATGCCAATTTTTCATTCTCCTCCTTTCAGCTTCAGAACGGCGAATATTCAAATGCTGCTCTCAGCAGTTTCAGCTTGTGCGCTTATTCGTTAAGAAAAAAAAAAGAAATGCTCGTTTGCAAAAACCCCAGTCAGACATTATCTCCAACAAAATTTGGTAATCCAGCGTAAGTTATCGGCTTCTATAGAAACGCATCAACATATGACTTATCGGTTTTCGCTTGTAGTGAATCATCTTCCGTGTGTTGTTAGGCAACGGATGTGTAAACAAACAATCATATTAAGTGAGGAATAACATCACCTGCTATTGAAGTGCTATTAAATAACTAGTGTAAAAAGTTGTATTCCTCTTAAACCACAGCAGGGTATATTTGCTGATGAATTATTCATAATTAATGCCACATTTAAGGACATTTTTGTGAAGTCATTTATTGTGACATGTTGGGGAAGTTATCAGTTCTGCTACAAATAGTCATTTCCTCAAGTTAATAAGAAAAAAAATACTATTTGAAACATTTACACTGATCAGCCATAACATTAGAACATTATAAGCGGTGAAGTGAAGAACACTGATGATCTCTTCATCATGGCACCTGTTAATTGGTGGATTTATTTATTAGGCAGCAGGTGAACATTTTGTCCTCAAAGTTGATGTTGAAAGCAGGAAAAATGGGCAAAGGATTTGAGTGAGTTTGACAAACTGACGACTGGGTCAGAGCATCTCCAAAACGGCAGCTCTTGTGGGATGTGGGATCGAAAGTGCTCCAAGGAAGGAACAGCGGTAAACCGGAGACAGGGTCGTGGGCGGCTGAGGCTCATTGATCCACGTAGGGAGGGAAGGCTGGTCCGTGTGGTCCGATTGAACAGACGAGCTCCTGTAGCTCATGCTGCTGATGCTCGATGGATCACAACTGTTTTGGCAACACAATATTAGGCATGTGGTCATAATATTATGGCTAATCGGTGGACAGCATTTGGCAGACACCTTTAACCAGAGCGACCTACAATTGAGCAGGTGATGGTTAAGGGCCTTGCTCTATGGTGCAGGAGGTGCTTGGATTAAAGCTAGTGGCTTTCTGATCCAAAGTCCAATGCCTTAACCACCTCCCTACCACCTACCGCTACCTTTACTCCTTCTATATAAGACCCTTGTGTGCTGCTTGTGAAACAATAACACAGATTGATTTAATTTTCAGTCTAAAAGATTTGAGACCTTGGATAACATTGGATATATCCTCTTGTCCTGCTCTTCACTTGGAGTAACGTATTGTTCGTTCATTTTTCTGCTCTGGTATGATTCTCGGGTCTGTTAGGGGGTTCATGCTGCTCTCAGTGCCTGTAAAGCCTTGATTGTTAGACTGCAGTGACTCTTTGATGGAGACGACTCCTGGAATGTGTGCGATACGATCAGGAAATCAGTGCACATTTGGTAGCTTTTCTGGACATCGGATTCAATGCCAGTGTGTCAAGAGGGTCTCGTCTTGTTTTCCTGGAAAGCTCCAGGATAAGCGTGCGACTAAGCCGAAACCCTGAGCTAAAACACTGTTTCAATGTGCTCTTCATTAGCAGTTGGTCTTCAGGAGGACTGGCAGTGGTGTCATGTGGTGGAGCCACCAGCGCTTTCTCTTTTGTGGGGTGACATTGTGGTCTGACGCCAAAGTCATCAGAGATGTGTTCGGAAAAACGACATGGTGTCTGCTGTGGTTTCGGGTTGGTATTTGAATTTGAAGTACAGACATCACAAATTCAAGGAAAAACCAACACATGGTTGTTCGGTAAATGTTCGGTGTCACCTAAATACCAGCTGATCTTTTAAATGCAGGTCTGAAAGTCATGTGCATGGCAAAATGTTCCCCTTTTGTGCCACCAAAACAGCATTGATCGACCCATGCCTGGACTCCACAAGAACTCTCTGAAGGTCTGCTCTGCCATCGTTAGTCCTGTAAGTTGTGAGCTAGAGACTTCATGCTCTTATAAATAACACAGATGCTTTGGAACACATTGAGCTGATGTTCCTCACACCCGTCATGAACAATGTTTGCAGTGGAGATGTGCATTATGGCATTATTTTGCTGAAAGAGGCAACTAGTAATAGACAATACCATTAGTATGAAGGGGGGAACATGGTGTGCAGCACTGTTTATATAGGTGGTACGTATCAAAGTAACCACCACATGAATGTTTCCAGGCAGCACATCGCTCAGAATGTTAAACTCGGCTTCTTCCCATAGTGCATCCAGGAGCCATCTCTTCCCCAAGTAAGGCCATCTACATGATGTAAAAGAAAACCAGGCCACTTTCTTTCTTTACTTCATGGTCCATTGTAATGCACATATGTTCATTGTAGGAGCTTTCAATGGTGAACCGGCATCAGCATAAGCTTGAGTGTTCTTGAGTGTTCTGAGACCTTTCTGAGACCTTTTCATCAGAGCAAGCATCTCTCACACTTAATTTTCTGTCAATTCTCCACTATACCCATGATATATTGCCTTAGCTATACTTATTACATGATAGCTCATGAGTCATGGATGCTAGCAAGACAAATGCTAGCAAGACAAATGAGCTATATATTTTGTTTTTTTGGATAATTAGCTGTAAATTTGAGACACGGGTAGATTAGTCTTTTGTCCATCTCCACTCACCTCCACACCAAGACAAACACATCTGGAAAGGGAGGAACATCTTCACTTCTGTGGCTCTCTGCTTGTCTGTGACGTGCTACACATTGCCCATTGTCTCAACATTTCTCGACTCAACCTGATATTTATTTTTTTTATTTTGTTTTACAAGGTGTGCAAACAGAAACACACACATATAGACATACATTATATTTATATTAGAAAAAAACTCTCCAGAAGAAAGGGCAGATGCTCATGCCCTCTCTGATGACGTGTGCACATGCCTCGAATCAGACCAGACGGGCACGTTTCATTCCTCACGTGCACCTTTGAGTCATTAGAGCCCATGACTATGTGATAGGTTCACATCCTTCCTTGGACCAGTTCTGGACGTTTCTAACCACTGCATACTTTGAACAACACACAGGATCTGCTTTTTTTTTAGAGAAGTTCTTACAAAGTCTTCCAAACTTCACCACCGTGTGAAAAAAGTCACTTGCCCATTTTGCTCTGCTTTCAAAACATCAAGTTTATGTACTGACTCTTTCCTTGCTGTCTGATGTACACTATATTACCAAAGGTTTGTGGACACCTGGACATCAGATAACATCCCATTTCCACAATTAGTCCCCATTTGCTCTTATAATAATCTCCACTCTTCTGGGAAGATGTTTCACTAGATTTTGGAGTGTCCTTGTAGAGATTAGTGCTCATTCAAACATAATGGTGTACTGATGGTTTTAAACTCCTAAATTCTATAAAGCTGCTTTGAGACAATGTCTGTTAGAAATCGCTAAAAAAGAAAAGCGCTAGAAATAAACTTGACTCGATGTAAGTGAGGTGAGGAGCCCTGGGGTGCGGTCATCATTTCAATTCATCCCAAAGCTGTTCAATAGGGTTGTGGAGCTCTATATCAGAAGATCTTCCACTCCAACCCAATTGTAAATAAAATACAACCTAATAACCAGAGATACAGACTTATAATTTGCACCGCTCCTCAGAGGCTGTAAACCAGTGGTACCACTCGTATTCACTGGTCTGCTAGCTAGCTTCGTGGTTGGCTGACTGTTTCTCACGATGTCTAGCTTATCTTCAAAATGTATTTTCAAGTATGTCCGAGACCAAATCAATTTCTCTTTCTTTGTAGGCATAAAAAAAAGTTGAACTTGGCTGTAACAGTTTCCCCTCTGACCAACCAATCAGAGCAGCTGCCCTGTGAGGTGAATATGAAATCTGATTGGTTAAAAAAACAGACCTGTCACCAATAGTACTGACTTTGAAGGCCCTTGGCAGATGAGATTGGCATGGCAGCACATAGGGGTTGAAAGCTGATTGGACAAAATATCTAATATCCGCATACCCGTCCTGGAAGCAGTGCAGCCAAAAAAAAAATGCTGGTTTTAATGTTATGACTATTTATTTATTTATTTATTTATCGAAGACTCCTACACATTTTATGTTGCGGAACATCGGCAAGACAAGATCAATTTTTTATAACAGGCATATTTATGATGCATTTCAGTAGCCTTAAATGATAAGGGGCATTTAATATCCTAACCTTACGAGTGTATGTGACTCAAAGTCAGAGCTTCAGCTATAGAAAATCAATCAACACCTTCTGACTGATCAGAACAGATAATTCAGGAGTGCTTTAAAATACAGCAAATCGCTTACATTGCTTTCTCTCGCCATAATCGAGGTCAGTGTTTTTGTTTGGTTGCCCGAGTGCACGATGAGGTATATTTTCTGACTCGTGATATCTCTCCACTCGTCCTGTCTATTTTCTACAGCCTGCCTTATACGCCATTTCTTACCCCTTAAGTTACTAAGAAAACCCACATGTTCTGACACCAAAGATTAAAATGTGGCATTGGGCATGAGTTACAAAGATACATGCACTTCCTCTGAGTCAGAGCAGCATTCTGGGCTTCACACACATCATAGTCATCTCATTTAGCAGTTTGTTCAGATGCTGCAATTAACTCTTAGTATGAAATATAACCTAATATAACCCAAAATATAACCTAATTAATACACAAGTTTCATTACGCTTGATTATAAGTAGAAAAAGTTAAATAAGTGTGTTATAATGCATGAACAGGCAAACCTGAAAATACAGTATGACGGCTGTAAAATGAACATATAGTAACAATAAATAACCAAAAATACAATCATTATTGCAATGAAATCAAAGACACGGTGCTGTATCAAGGATTAACCTGAATCACAAGTTCATTGTGGAACAAAATTATCTGTTTACAGGTACATTTGTGGTTCATTCATGTTGTGCAAAGAAATAAAGAAAGAAGCTATAAATGAACAAATAGAAGAAAGAAGAGGAAAAAAGCGAGGCACATAACTGTAATGCATTCCAAGTACAGCACAACATCAAGGCACTGAAAAACAATTACTAATTATTTTACAGAATTAAATTAGAACAGAATTTACCATTACAGAATCTCCCAGACATTGTTAAATCCCTAAAACAAAGATGCTCCTGCATTGGAAACGGATTATGGAAAGTGAAACGTCACAGGGGGGTTGGATTTATTCACACAGGCAAAAATATTTATTAAAAGTTTCTTTGTTTCCACATTTTTATTTACGTTATGTTTAAAAGCTGTATCAGCTTAATGGGAGAAAAACTGTAGTTCTATGTGGAATCACATTGAGCACCCCCATATACCCAAAATGGTATGATCCTCATTTCATAGCACCTCTGCAAAGATTCGATTGTGAGATTGGAAGTCAGGGTTTTCCTACCAAAGCATCGAATCTCTCTCTCTCTCTCTCTCTCTCTCTCTCTCTCTCTCTCTCTCTCTCTCTCTCTCTGTATATATATATATATTATAGGTGTGACAGTAAACAAAATTCACAAAAGAAAAACTAAATTGCTTGTCATTTTTTTTATTAACATAGTTTATATTTTATGTTTAAAACAATTTAAAATAAAATGCCTGCTTGGTTAAATATTATATAAAATAGTATTTTTGAATATATATATATATATATAAAAAAAAAAGAAAAATAGAATAAATTAAGATAATGCAAAACACTTTGATATTGATTACATTTAGTAACCAATTAAATTGGCACAGGTAAAAATAAATAAGTGGGGAAAAAAATGTAATAGTTTACATTTGTTAGACCCCATTTTGGTAATACAGATGTGTGTGTAAGTGTGTGTGTTAGTGTGTTTGTGTGTGTGTGTGTTTTACATTTAATTTATACTTTTTTAAAAGATATCTATTTAACTTTTCTACTTATTTCACTCCCCCATTATGTGAAATTGTCAGGTTTTTCTCCTTTTAAGAGAAATTCTTGAAGCCGGACATAAAACGCCACTTCCTGGTTAGCGGCTAACGCTAGCGCTATGGAGTCTTTAGCGTTTTCATGCATTAGCAAAACAAATCTTATTTCCGGGACGGGCTGAGTGACGACAGTGACACTGTGCTAACTAGTTTCTTTTCTATAACCCCAGCATTGTTGTGCATGGTTTGAAGTTGAATAATGTAAAAAAATGCTCTCAAAGAACGAGACAGAGACTAAACAAACTTGCAGTTCGCCACTTAATAAGTTCCTGGGAAACTTGTTTTTTTATCCATAAAAAGGATTTCATTTAACTGAAAGCCCTGTGCCTTTATATGTATAAAAGTGAAGGTTACAGCAAATGGGTCTGGATGTGAAATGGGATGTTTAAAAAGCATACTAACACTATGTAGAGTATATTTGTAATGGATGTATTTGGAAAGGAAGCGTATGTTTAGCTTACTGTTCCTCATTCAGTCCTCCCCCCAACCCCCCCTCTCCTATATACCCTAACCATTTGACCTTTTTATGGCATTTGGCAGACACTTTTATCCAGAGCGACTTATGAATGAGCATGGGAGGGATAAGGGCCTTGCTCAAGGGCCCAGCAGTGGCAGCTTGGTGGTGGTGGGGTTTAAACTTGTGACCTTTCTGATCCAAAGTCCAATGCCTTAATCACTGAGCTACCACCTCCCACATCAGGTCCCAATTTCACCCCCTCCTGTGTGTCTGCATTGACTGCCTCTGACGGGGCTCATGGGGCCTGGCGCACTTTCGGCTTTTGAGGAAATGAGTTTTGCCGTGGATATTTATCACCACCATCGGCGGCATGTGCAGCGATTCAGGAGGAGGAAAAGCGGCTTGGCGTGGGATCTGTCACGGGAGGCTCAACGTATATAAGAGAAATATTCGGCCGGCCCAGCCGCTGTGATCAGCGCTAAAATTGGGACCTGATGTTTCTCTGTGGGAACCACCAGTGCTGGAAAGAAAACTTGCATCCTGCATTGCAAAGGAACAGACCTTTGTTAGGATTTAGTCCGTTGATCGGATCTCCAGAGCGTTCATTTGAGCGCAGTAAATTCTATTTCCAGCATGTATACCACAGCGAGGTTGAATCCTTAATTCTGATTGGTCAGAAGTTGTGCATTATTATTATTATTATTATTATTATTATTATTATTATTATTATTATAATTATTATTATATCACACTGATCAGACAGTATCTGAGCAATAGGTTTATAACTTATGCACAGGAACTTGTACTTGTATCTCAGATGAAGATAAGTATTGGGACCTTTTTTACTTTTTCAGCCATATGTGTTTTTTTCCTCTAAGTTTTGTACATTGTAGGCACACCATTTTATAGAATTATTTTTACATGTAGTAGCATAAAATGTTTTTTTCACTTGAACTAGGAGACCCAAACCTGTTCCAGCATGACGGTGCCCCTGCGCACCATTCCAGCTCCATGAAAATCTGCTTCACATGGGTTGGAGTGGAAGATCTCACAGATATGTTATAGAACTATAAACCCTATTAAACATCTTTGAGATGAATTGGAATGCTGACTGTACCCCAGGCCTCCTTACCGTCTCACCTACATCAGTACCTGACTTTACCAACAAACTCGTGGCTGAATGAGCACAAAATCTCCACAAAATCTGGTGGAACATCTGACCAGAAGAGTGGAGGTTCTTATAATATGGGGATAAAAAGCACATACGAAATATATTATTGTCATGTGTCTACAAATATGTGTCCATATATTGTATTACTGTAACATAAAAATCTGGTAAATAACACATTCCAGGCTGTGCGCATTTTCTGAAAATGTGGTGTGGATTATTTTCACATAACTGTACTGTCAGACGTGTAGTACTCGCTCACTTTTGCTTTGGTTCAGCATCTATAATGACAAACCTGTTGTCATGGCGACGGATCGGAATTACATCATGTAGATCAGGATCACAAAACTGAATTGAGGGATTTATTATGGAGGGGTATAACTCTGAGAATCAATGTTGTGGCTATTAGAGGCATAAAAGTGCATGGTTTCCATAAGTTTTCACCCCTTTGAACTTGTCCACATTTTATAGTGCAACAATCTGGGATGGAATTTCCTTCTTTTTTTTTAAAATCATTAGGTACTGATTTTCTCCATTTGTTTCTGTCGGCTCTTTATTTTGTACAGACACCTAATCCCAAAGAAGTCCCACTCTGAAATGTGGAAAAGTTCAATATGTATGCCACTCTAATTGCGTAGCTTTTTTATTTATTTATTTTTTATTTTCCACAATAAATCTCTCCTCAACTCCCTTCCTAATCCTGATCCTTTCTCCATGACAAATGGATGTCGTGGCAGGGAAAAAAGGCACCCGTTCCCTCGATGAACTTTAAGCAATCGCAATCGCAACCACATCAGCATTTCCAAATATATCCTGATGGTCCTCCGAAGGGCTGCAGAAAGCGCCATATGGAATACAGGTGTGAAGCGGACGGCTCTAACGTTCCTCAGTGTCACGCGTAACAGCGTCAGCATAGACGCAGTCAGCCGCTGTAATGGGACATGGGACAGGAAATGACTTCAGTGCAGAAGGCAGGATGGTGTATGTACTGGGGGAACTCTGTGTGGATCCGAGGCCAGAGCACAGACTAGATTCAAGTGCACATTTTAAGTAATAGTGAGTATGGGAAATAAATTTCTGGTTAGATGCCGACCGTGTAGCTAGTCTACATCCCCCTTTGATAAAGCAGTTTTATAGGGCACATTGTGTTTGCGACCTCGGCAAACGTCAGGATGTTTCGGCTATGAGCTGCTCAGAGTATAAATAATATCCAAGTCTGATTAGCATATTTATTTCCTCTGGATATGTCTAAGGCTGAGACCGTCTTGTCATGGCTTTGCCTAGCATTTTTTCCCCGCTCAGTTTCATCGCATACCTGCGTGTGTGGAAGGTGGTAGCTTAGTGGTTAAGGCATGGGAATTTGGACCCAAAGTTATGAGCCACACCAAGCTGGGCCCCTGTGCAAGGCCCTTAACCCAATAGCTACTCCGTTGTATGAATAAGCTAAATGTAAGTCACTTTTGATAACGGCAACTACCAAATGCCATAAATGTAAATGTATTCCAGATTCTGCAGAGAACAGCTCAGTGGTTCTGGCTCTGGGTTGTCGATTGGAAGGTTGGGGGTTCAAGCCCCGGTATCGCCAAACTGCCACTCCTTAACCCTCTGTACCCCAGAGATGATGTATCACGGCTGAACCCCGGTCTCCCAACATTGAAAAAAGTGTTTTATTGTGCTGTAAAATACAAGTGACAAGTAGAATAGAACATTTATCGTTCATTTTAACTTTAAAATGTTACACGAAAGTGTGTCAAACCGGCGTGAAGCCTGACTGGTCAAGTCACGCCATCCTTTATTAATAGACACGTTTAAAACAGAGAAGTGCTTTTTACAAATTGAACATGCTGAACAAGCTGTTTCTAGACCTGAGCGTTCTGATGGAGGCGTAGGGATGAAGAAGATTACCAATGTTTCGAAGTAGAAGACCAGAAAGTGTTCAGAGACTTCAGGGAATATAGGAAGTTTCTTTTTTTTCTCTGGTTACCTAAAACATACTAATCTAAACCATAAAACCCTTCAAATACCTTTAATTAAATACTACCGTTAACCATAAACACAAACCCAATCAAATGCTATGAATTTATATTATATTCATCAATAAACACTATCAACTATAAAAAAATCAGCAAAGTCCTCAATTTCAAGTCCAAAATCCAAAACTGATAATATTTGCCATCAAATCCTAATGATAACCATATTTTCTGCCAATATTCATCCATAGACATTAAATACTGCGTAAATGTTATGTACCAACAAGGACCAATGTATCATCAAAAGCTTGTAACACACAGGGTTATTAACCAACAAACAAACTATTCCAAACAGAAACCACAAAACACCAGCATGTTACAGTTTCATGACCCATAAAAACAAACACCAACAATTCGGTTACTCATCAGCGAGCACCAGTTTGACCCATAAAACTCCAAAACATCAATTTAAGCCATAAAAGCACATGTATATAAACACCAACAAACTGAAGTATTTACCATCTGACACCAGCAAAAACGTCAAAAAACACCAATAAAATTAAACATGCAATCATCATTATCCTTCAAATTCCAGCAGACACCAACAAATACCCACTCTGTCCACCAAAGAAAGGTGGAAGGTGGTAGCTAAGTGGTTAAGGCATTGGACTTTGGATCCAATGATCATTAGTTTAAATCCTGGCTCCTGAGCAAGGCCCTTAAGCCCGTAGCTGCTCAGTTGTATGAATGAGATAAATCTATGTCGTTCTGGATGAGGGGCGTCTACCAAATGGCGTAAATGTAAAAACAACATTTAAGAATAAAGACCGACATCAAACACCACCAGGTATAGGACAACAGTATTAACAATCCAACAATTCATAGATCAACACCCTAATTCTCTATTGCATCAATAAACACCAACACTCTCCAACATTAAGAAGATCAATTATTTGTATTATTTGTGTCTCGTTTGGTATTTCAATTTTTTTGTTTAGAAATGAATCTAAAAATATTAGCCTCATTACATAACCTGGTGTGTCAGTAGGCGTCTGTATGTCATGTTCTATAAACCTCATTCCATTGTTGACAATCCACCAGGAAGTGGTGATGTGTGCAGCGCGTGTTCTAGCGGACAGGATAACTCTGAGGTCAATTGTTTCAGTCCTGTGGGATCTTCTGAAATAGATTTCTCCTCATGCCGGACAAAGAAAGGGTCATTAGGTGGACCTGTTGTGGTGATTACCTGGTTCCAGAGAAAGGGCATTCTCACCCTAAATTCTGGAAAATCACTTTGTTCTGTCATTAGCACCCAACCCGTTCCAATGTCGATGTGCAAGGGCAAGCTGGAGAGTCCAGGACCTGGAGCTATTCTTAACTTCTCTTGGATATTTATGACACAAAGAGAAAGGATGCATATTTACAACAGCTTCCAAGAAGTGTGTATCATCAAGGATAGGGTGGGGTCTTTTTTGTTGTATTTTCTGTTTACTGTATAGTGTAAGAGTGCGAAGCAGATGAATAAGCTATACATAGCGGAGAGTCAGGATAAATGACTGGATAAAATGGTTTTCTAAAACACACCTTTAACCACGCACCCACCGGGAATCCCACAGTTTGGGTTTTCCTGCACGTGCCATCCACATCGGGTGACTCTTGTGCCAGGTGTGACGGTACTGCCAAAACAAGCGTACAAGACTGTGCTTTGGAGCATCGGTTTATTTTGGCTATTAGCTGCACAACAAAAGCTTATAATTATCCACAAAATGAGCTCCACTCTCCAATTGTTAGACAAATAATGCATGGAAAACGTCCAGATTTCGCAATGTTTGGCTGGTGGCACAGATGGAGAGAAGCCTAAGACCTTGGGCTGCTCTGTGGGGGGAAACAATTTTAGTGACGCACTTGCCGGAGTTTCTAACCGGTCCCAGCTCTTCTGAAGAAAAAAAAAAGACGGAACATATTACATAATGAATTACATTCTAAACGCACTCTTTGTTGTTCTTTTTTACATTTTTTTAATTTATATATTTTTTTATGAAATCGGGGTAGCCTATAAAACTTTCCCCGTTCGTGTGTGTTTGCTTTTTCATATTTTCATATGACTCAGCATTGTCTGTCCCGTGAGGTTTTCTTTATATATGTCCAGACATTATTTTTGGCTTTTTTTGCACCCTCCTCCTCCTATGCTGCCTGGAATTGGACCAGGAAGGCCGAGAAAGCCTGGCACTCGCCTGCGAGGTGCAGCCAGCTTGGGGCAGCTGGGATCTGGGGATGCTCCCTGTAGTTTTGGAGCTCTCTGGCATTCCCCTCCTTCTTCTCCTTTGCTTGCTTCTTCTTTTAACTGTCAGCCAGATTTACCACACAATGCAATTTTGTCGAACCCCCACGTGTAGCCCCCAGCACACACATACTCATAACAAAATCATGTGCTCACAAGCAGGCATTTTTACCGAAAGACAATGCAACAGCAGTAGCAGCAGCAGCAGGCATTTCTCACTGGTGTTAGCATGACTTACAGCAGCACTGCCTCAGAGCATGAGACATGATGATAAAGTAGAGGAAGTAGTCAGCCCTCAAGGTTTGCCAAGTGTCTCCATAGAAACAAGGAACATATAGAATAGAAATAAATAGATACTTTTTCTGAACGTACTACCACATCATTGCCCGGGTTTGTGTTTGCTCAGCTGGTTTCCATAGAGGTGCAGGGTTTTTTTTATACTCTCGGTCTATGAGTGTCACAAAGTTTCTGCGAGGACAGGTAGTACAGCAGAGACCTGATCGAGTGCCCCACCTAGTCTTTCTAAACAGACCTCCCATCATCCCCCCCCCCATTAGTCGAGTCTGGCCTTCTCAGGAGCTCGGAGCTATAAAAAAAGGAAATTCCTTTCTAATGGTCCGTGCAAGCTGCGATTCACAATTTGTTATTGTTTGAAGGCTGGCGGTTCTTTCTGTATTACCTCAGCATTGTGACTTTAAGAAAAACCCATCCATCACAGTCTGGGGTGTGAGGGTTTGCTTTATGTGCTGTGAAACACATTCTAAAAGTCTGACTGAACCTTCACATTCTTGATTATTGTGAAGCTTTGATGGCATTTGTTGGGCTATGCAGCACCAGGCCACATTACATCAAACCAGTCCATGCCACAACATACCACACCACTCCACAGAACACCACTCCACTCCACTCCACTCCACTCCACATCACACCACTCCATTCCACTGTATTGTTTAAAGATATATAATCACACTCTTATCACACTCTTACAACACTCCACACCACAACAAACCATACCATACCATCTTATCCCATACCATACCATACCATACCATACCACTCCACTTCACACAACACCACACTATACCACTCAATACCACACTACACCATACCTTTCCACACCACACCTCTTCACTCTACACTACACCACACTATAACACACCACACCACACCACTCCACTTTACACTATACCACACCACTCCACTCCACACTATACCTCACCACACTACACTATACTTTTCCACTCCACACCACACTACACCACAGCATACCACACCATTCCACTCCACTCCACTTCACTCCACACTATACCACATCACACTACTCTATACCGCTCCACTTCACACCACACTATACCACACCCTACACTACACCTCTCCACTCCACTCCACACCACAATACACACTACACTATACCTCTCCACTCCACTCCACACCACACTATACCACACCCTACACTATACCTCTCCACTCCTCTCCACTCCACACCACACTACACACTACACTATACCTCTCCACTCCACTACACTCCACACCACACTATACCACACACTACACTATACCTCTCCACTCCACACCACACTATACCACACACTACACTATACCTCTCTACTCCACACCACACTACACTTTACCTCTCAACTCCACACCACACTATACCACACCACTCCACACCACACTATACCACACCATTCCACTCCACTGCAGACTATACCACACCACTCTATTCCATGCCACATGCCACATACAAACGTTTTTGACAAAACTCTTGACCCGAAGTGTGTGCTGGTTAGGACATGCTTGATGATGACTCACATGTCTGATGAAGATTTGGACCTTGTTCAGGTAAATAATTGCCTTTATTGTTCCCCCGCCACTGTTGGTTATGGTGACAAGCTGTTTGCTAAGGCCCCTGTCTGTCTGCTGCACCCCACGCCGTCAATGGCAGCATCAGATTCCCAACAGGACCCGCTTGTGCCAGGGCAGAGATGTCAAATTGGTGCCCAGATAGTGACGAGCTCAGGCCAGGGGCCGAGCATCTGTCACTCGGTCGCGCCTTGTTTCTCGCCTGCACCGAAATAAAAACCGGTTCAAAGAGCACATTCCTCTCTTCATGGCTAAAAGCACTTGTGGCATGAAAGCTGTTAGATTGTTTCGTTTTTATGGCTCTCTTTTATCTGATGAGAGTGTTTGCATATGACAGGCTGTGTTGTGGACTGTGGTTCGACGCTAGTTTGAGGTTGTTGTCAACAGGGCTGGGATTAGGCCACATGCCGAATATCCAAACAGACTCAAAAATAGCAGGGAATTCAGCTAGGTACATTTACAATTCAGGCTTTTGGTGAACACCCTTATCCAGAGCGACTTACATTTATCTCAGGTAAACAGCTAAACAATTTAGGGTTAATGGCCTTACTTAAGGGTCCAGCAGCAGCAGCTCGGTGGTGCTAAGATTTAAACCCATGATCTTCTGATTAGCAGTCCAACATCTGAATATATATATATATATATATATATATATATATATAGGACTTATAACGGATGATAGTGTAATGTTGTCCAATGCCCGGTGCACACTGTGTGATTTTTATAGTCTTTTGCGAGTGTTGCTTCTTGGACTATATGAACATGATCCTCATGTCAAACTGTAGGACCTCAGTTGTTATAATGTCGGACTGAACAACAGTCAAAAACTGACGCACACAAGAAATACATTCGTCATCAATCCGTGACACGTTCATACCAGCATTCTTTTTCTAAAAGTATCTTCTTGCTCTACTGTCCACCTCACTCGTTTCAACATTTTCCCTGAGGCGGTTTAAAGTTGTCGCTTGCGCTAATTGCAGCATCTGGTTTTGCGCTTCAATTGTTTTTAGGTTTAATGGTCGTAGGAGAAGTCACACTGCAGGTAAGATTCATCGGAGGCGAAAAATATGATCACAAAAGGCAATTATTCGGCTCTCGGTGAACAAACCAGCGATCAAAGACTACATATTTTAGCCTAGCATTATAGGAATCTTTTAGGATTTTTAAAATCTGTCTCAGACAACCAAATCGTGGTTAAAATCGCGCAGTGTGTGGAAAAGCAATTAGTATTGAAACCCTGAAATGAATTAGTTTCCAACAAAAGCATGTTCTAAAGTGTTTCATTCCTTTTTTACCTCAGCAACTTGTTGTGGAACGTCTGTGAATCGTGTCTCGGCTAAAACAGTAGTTCCTTCACTACTGTACTCTTTTGTCCTGAAGACCTCCTTTGTCCTGAAGATTGTCTATTACTTGACTATTGACTATTACAAAGCCCTGATATTGGAGACTCCTTACAAAAATGCTACAGCTGTTTATCATCATCTGCCATACAATTTCTTGTAAATAAGCTTTTCCCACAGAAACTGTAACATATACGACTGTGTGCATTCAATATTTGCACCCATGCTTTGAATTACACACCTTTAAACCAACCAGATTTAAGAAGTTACACCACAACTGCCCACAAAAGCTAATACGACAATCACCTCAGATTGCAGGAAAATGGGATCCCTTCTGTCAGATTTTGTAATCTCACCCAAAATACACACATGTGCCTTGAGAGCAAATCGGAGGATGTTGAACATTACCAGGGAAACTCACTGTACTGTTTAGAACACATGGAATTGTTTCATCCGAGATCAGCATTTTTTTCTTAATGCGCCTGCTGGAGGGCCTCTTGGACAGCCACTCTGATGTGGAATGTAACCTAATAGTGCTTCTCCACCAAACAGCGCAGCTCGCCACGGTTATCCGTATCCTGTGTGTATGTGTGTGTGTATGTGTGTGGCTTTCCCATCACATAACTCTACCTGTGACAGTAGGAGGGGTTTCTCTGGAGGTTATCTGGTGGTCTTAGATAAAACCAGGCATGCCTTGTGTGAAGAAAACACGCTACATTTGTCGCAAGCGTGTATTCGTAAGTCACAGCTCAGTTGGTAATGAAAACACGGAATCGAGACCAGGTTTCTGATATAATATAACACAAACCTAAAACTATGGCCATGTCCACACTAATAGGTTTTAGTTTTGGCCTTTTGTCCACATTGGGATGGCATTTTCAGTCAACGTAACTTTTTTAAAGACTCTTTTTTAAAGAGGCTTTCAAAAAATTATTTTAAGTCAGCGTTTTTTTGCAGCAACGTCTCGAAGTAACCGAAAAGTAAATGATCCCCAAGTGGAAATGATCCCCAAGTTTTACATTACGCTCATGCGCAGTACAGGGTCGTAAGCGTTTTCAGACATTTCAATGTGGATGAGCAACTTTTGGGAAACGATTGAAAACGAAAGTTTGGACGTGACGTTTTTTCAGACCCCACATCATGTGTAAGCTGAACACAGTGCAACCTCAATACTCGCAGGGGTTACATTCTCTGATCCCTCGTGAGTAACAAAAAATGGCGAGGTTTTGATTCTACTTTGTAATGGTTTCTTTTTTCAAGGGGAATTGTACATGTACTGTAGTGTAAACTCAACAAAAATTTTAAATTGATTGTCATAAATGTTTTATATACTACTTGAAAAGAATAATACAATAATAAAGTTTTTCAAACATTTTTATATCATTTATTAGTAAAATCTCTGTTTTACAATCGAAAAAGTCGCCAACTATCGAAAAATGTTAGTTTTATGTGAAATCTACATTGAACACCCCCATAAAAAAACAAAATGGCACGATCCTCGTTTCATAACATTCGACTCCATGAAAACATTGAATCTTTGACTACCGGGGTCACCCCTAATCCGGTCTGATTTTAATTTTGCAAAGAAGAACAGCAACCTTTTCAACATGGCCATCCAAGCCTCCGTACACACACTTTTTAATATTCAGTGTAAATACTGTTGCTATTCAGGATAAGAGACAGAAAGGTGCAGGAAAAAAACAAAACAGGAAGTCCTCTCAGGAGGATCATCTGTCTGGTTTTCTCTTCATCTGTCTGGATTTTTTCACCTCAAACTTCTTTTGCATGATCTCGCTCTTGGCCAAACAAGCGTGGGAACTGACCCGGGCCATCCAGAGGAGCCTCGTCTGCAGCCTGTAAAGATGGAACCTCAATGACATCATCTGCTTTACGGAGCAGGGCTCTGGTAACCGTGCTGCGCGTTTCATCCAAATACCAGTGGCGAGGCGGAACACACACGCTGAGCTCGGCAATGGAAGTCAGATGCGCTGGGTTTCTTTCTTTCTCTCTTTCTTTCTTGATTCCTCGTCGGATCGCTCTCCCCCCCCCCACACACACACTTTATTTTCTCGGCGCTCGAGCAGGATCGAGGGAGGAAGGCCGAGGGGGCCTCTGCGAAGGCTGGCTCGACTGTAAATGTCAGAAAACGAACGCAGGCCTTCGTAACAAAGTGGAATCTGATATAATGCGCCCCAGGCCAGTGCGTTTGATCTGCACCTACTTCAGTATGCTCGTCAGGGCCTTTAAAGCAAAAGGCCAGGCTCCTGCGCCAGAGTCGGAGTTTATAATCTGACATCATGTGTGTTCAAAAGTGCTTTCATGTGTGTGCCGATGTTTTCGGGACCCGTCCGGCGGCGTTAGCGACATTTTTTTTTACGTCCTGCACGAAATGCTAACGACTTCCCTTCGCTTGGGATAGAAACCAGCGTCCGACACGCGCAGCGTTCATCCTCTGTGTAGCATTGCATTTGATAAAGCAACATTTATTAATACGGTTACCGGTATGAATAAATAGCTATCGTTGTTTATAGCATCGTGGATTAAATTCTCAATTATGATTGGTCAGACGGTGCTGATTCGTTTTCTATAACAGCAGCTCTGACAGTTGATAAAAATCAATTGAGGAATAATACAAGCAGGCAGCACAGCCCCACCAACCACACACTTTTGTTCGCTGATACACTGTTTGGCCAAAAGTATTGGGACCCCCACCTTTTCCAGCCGTGTGTGATTCTTCCTCGAACCACTGTTACCACAAAATTCGAGGCCAAAGATTTATAGGATACTCGATACTCGCGGGGGTTACATTCTCTGATCCCTTGTGAGTAACAAAAAATGGCGAGGTTTTGATTCTCCTTTGTAATGGTTTCTTTGTTCACTCGAAGTCGCGAGTGTCAAGGTCGCGAGTATCGAGGTTCCGTTGTATATCCGATCTAGAGGGTGTCCCCTACTAAGGACTCACATAGTCCAATTGTCGATTTATAGGATGCGGTAGCAAAAAAAAAGTTTTCCTTTATTTGAAATCAGACCTCTTCCAGCAAGTGACTAAAGCCAGCTCCATGAAGATATGCTTTCCATAGTTTGGAGTGTAAGATCTCCTGCAATAGGGTTCCACATCCCTACTGAACACCATTTGGGATAAATGTGAACGCTGACTGCACCCCAGGCCTCCTCACCTACATCAGTACCTGACTTTATTAATGCCATTGTAGCTGACTGAGCGCAATCCTCCACAAAGAGTAGTGGAACATCTTCCCAGAAAAGCGAATGGGGATTAAATGTGGAATGGGATGTTGTGTTCAGGTGTACACAAACTTTTACACTCCAGATAGTGTATTTTAATGATCATTTATGTTAGTTTGATAAAACATCATCTATGTGAAAACACTGGTCTGAATTCATTCATGTCTCTGGGTCTGGATTCGGATCCACTTCAACTCCAGGATGCTACAAAAGAACCAATAAATAAATAAACGAATAAATAAACGAATGTTTTTTTTTCAATGCAGGTTTGTTTGCTAATTGGTCAACGTTCATCTCAGTAGGTTTTGTTTGCTGCTGCTGTTTCTGGTCACTAATAAAGAACCTTGATTGCTTTCACAGCAGCTCATCATAGCAGCATTATAAATCTCCTTTTAAACCAAACCCAGTGTTCGAAACTTGAGCACCAGCCCCAGCATCTGCACTTTATACGACGGCAGCAGCCATGTTAGCGGTCTTCCGTACAGACAGCGTTTGAAGTTCCTTGGCTCTGTAATCACTTGCTTGCTTGCTGCTCGTAGGACACATGCGAATTTTACTGTGACTCAGTCTTAAAACCAAATCTTCCAACCAAATCTTCCAACCTTTCTTTATAACTCGACGTTTTATTTTTTTAACACGTCATGTGTGTTTGTGCGCTCTGTTATCCAGGGCGGAAGACATTCAGAATCATTTGACAATTAGAATAATTTGTAGTTTACGGTGCTATTTTTCTGTCCTATCACAGTTACGGCTTCCGCCCAGCCTCAGCGCTCATCCTTTTGGCTGCGAATGCATTATAAATGCCATTTTAAATTACAGGTTGTCTGGCATCTGGGTGAGAAAAATGCATGCACATAAAGGGAGCGGATATGGTAACACGGGGAGAGAATTTAGAACCAAATATAAAAAGAAAAGAACATTTAGTGTCACCCAGATGAGGATGGGCTCCCGTCTGAGTCTGGTTCCTCTCAAAGTTTCATCTTCATACCATCTCAGGGAGTTTTTTTCTTGCCATTGTCGGCCAATGGCTCACTCATTAGGGATCAAAATTATAGGCACTAACATGTAAATTCATGTTAGCAATTCCCTGTAAAGCTGCTTTGGGACAATGTCCATTGTTAAAAGTAGACTTTAAATAACATTGAATTGAATTGAAAAGGAAAAGCCTCCTGACAAACAATGAATAATACTTTGAATTTTAATTCCACTGAGAAACATTTTTTCCCATTTATCACCAATGATATAAAAATTAAAGAGGAAAGAACATGCAGAACAGATGATTTAATAATCTAAATAACCTGAAAAAATGTAAATAATGTTCACTTGATGTTAAATAATTGGATTGAATGCTTTAATTCTGCGTGTAAAATATTTACAGAAATCAATTCTTTTTTTTAATTTAAAAATATTTATTGTCATTTTATTTCACATTAAAGGAATGCATTATTATACTATATTATATATTATTTTTATATATAAATAATAAAATAATAATCTATAACAAAAATATATATTATTTTATATATTTAAAAAGAAATGTTTATACACAAATTTTGAAACATTGATTATTTAATTTTAAAAACAAATATGTATTTTTAATAATTTTTTATATCGTTTTAATATTTAAACAAATGATACAGTATATTATTTTTATCTTCCATCTATAATGTAAATTGCATTAATATACTTTTTACTCTCTGTGCTGCTATACAGGAATTTCCTGAATCTATCTATCTATCTATCTATCTATCTATCTATCTATCTATCTATCTATCTATCTATCTATCTATCTATCTAATTTTTAAAAATCTAAATATTGATATCATATCACTCAAGACTAGACAAGCAGAGTTCTCATCAGACATCGGAGATATTGCTCATGCCACTATAGCAACCGCAGCAAAACAGTGCAACTTGAGAACTTGCATCAGTGAAATGTAAAGTTTGAAGCCCCCCTCACTGTATTCCTGATATATTTACAGCTTGAAGTTTCTGCTTATAAAGGACCAGAGTCGGCCAAATGACTGTGGTTTACCAACGCTGGCACGCTCCCGAACGGCTCATACGCCTCTGTGTGATATTACACACTTGCAGAGCGTCTCCAAAAACACTACATCAACTCTAAGAATAGATTAGATTGGGACTTGCAGTCGTTGTTTATGTTTTACCAGCTGAAAAGCATGAGGAGGTCTGACCTCTTTTTATATAAGGTTCTTTGAAGGAGGTATGACCTCCGTGCCTTGGTCGGAGTGAAGGAGGTGTGGCTTCTGTGCCTTAGTCCTAATAAAGAAGGTGTGGCCTCTGTGCTCTAGTCTCAGTAAAGGAGATGTGGCCTCTTTACCATTAAGTGTCAGTAAAGGTGTGGCCACTGCACGTTAGTCCCAGTGAAGGAGGTGTGGCTTTTGTGCCTTAGTCCTGATGAAGGAGGTGTGGCCTCTGTGCCCTAGTCCCAGTGAATGAGTGTGGCCTTTGTGCCTTAGTCCTGAAGAAGGAGGTGTGGCCTCATTAGTATTAAGGCTCAGTGAAGTAGGTGTGGCCACGGTGCCCTAATCCCAGTAAAGAAGGTGTGGCCACGGTGCCTTAGTCCCAGTAAAGGAATTGTGGCCTCTGTGCCTTAGTCCCCGGAAAGGAGGTGTGGCCTCTTTACCATTAAGTGTTAGTAAAGGAGGTGTGGCCATGAAGTGTTTATATTTTTGTCTGCTGATCTGCTTTGTTTAATAATGATCCAAAGTGTCTTGCATTGAAACTGTTCTAAATTGTATTTAAATGAATTGGTATTTTTTTTATGTACCAGAAGTTATTTCTTTCAGAGTACAAATGGCATATTCATGCGTGCTTGTCAAATGATGTTCTTTTGCTACTTTTGTGTGTCCCAACATCCACCACGTCGTTTCGAGCCGATTTCTTCTTCATGTCTGTGCAGCTCCACTGGAATAACTCAATAACATGAACAAAACCTGTGTAACATAATGATCTTGGCCTGTACTCTTCCACAGAGCTGCATGATTGAGTCGAGATCAGATGTGCTTTAAAATAAGGTCTCAATTACCCCAGCTATACTCCATACACACACACACACACACACACACACACACACACACACACACGCACGCACGCACGCACGCACGCACGCACACACGCACACAGGCACATATGTGCCAGTAACTCATACATGGCCACTTTACTAGTTAAATTAAAGTCAGATCACTATCAGAGACCTCAGAGTAGACTTTTTTTGTTGAGTGCAGATCCATTTCCTCAGCCAATCTGGTAAAGTCGCTCGGCTGGGAGGCCTTTAGAAGCCAATATTTATTTTCTTAGCTAGTTTCTAATTGTCTGGGCATTTGGCGCCCATGTGCATGGAGGATGCATGGCAGTCATATGTGATCGTGGCCACGGATTGGTGCTCAATATGGCTACCATTTGCTACCATTTACCACAAAGCCCCAGAGCAGGAGGCACACGTTGGGTAGACGGGTCGAACAAATGGGTCCAGTTGGGTGTTGTAGATCACTTATAAGGGTGACAAGGAGAAATAAAATGAAATTTAACTGAACCTGGAGACTGCAACTTTTCTGCCACAGGGACCGTGTTCTGAATGTATCCACTCAGCCAGCAGAAGCTCCTTTTGACAGCTTGAGATGTTCTGGAACATTCTAGGAACATGTTACAATTTTAACCTACTGAACCTACATGACTGAAATTCTGCATAAAAAAATATGATGCAGAACATTTTATGGTAAATATTTAAAAAAAAACTTTTCCTGTTCAGGCCACACCCTTGTTTAGATCGCTATTTAAAAACTTGTTAGAGATACAGATATTTGGAACACAATCAGATATAGATTTGTTCATCGGTTAATGGTGTCAGCACCAAAAGCTGAGGTGAATATTGATTTTGTCATTGATGCTATATGAACCATATAGCAGTGGTGAACAGTAAAATAGTGAATATACAGTATTTTCAGATATCTGTATTTTACTGAAATATTTCAAATTGGGGAAACTTTTACTTTAACTTCACTACATTTCAAAGTAAATTTCTTTACTTTTTACTCCACTACATTTTGCTAAATCAGTCGTTCCTTTTTATTTCTGAGCGAATGAAAAGCGTAACTGGTCAAACACACGGCGACTGGTTAGCACGAACATACAGTTAAGCATCAGTTAAACAGCGAGCGGAATATTTTTAGAGTAATAAATGATTGAAGAAAAGAGACTCGAACTCGCTACAACACCCGAAGTCTTTTTTTGAAGTCGTTGAAAAGAAGGGTTTGGGCTCATGATCATTTGAATAGATTTCAATCAGGGTTTGACTCAATAATATCATCCTATTAATAGATCAGTGTGCTGAGAGCAACATTAGTCTTTTTACATGAAATGAGCTGATTTGCTAAAGCAAAGAGTCTTGTGCTAAAACTGATAATAGGAACATTATAGACATAATAAATCAAACCAAACTTTGGATACTTAAGTACATTTGGCGAATACTTTATACTTTTACTCAAGTAAAATGTTAGTTTTTTTTTTTTTTACCGGAGTCATATTTTACAGAGTGGATCTACTTTATCTCAACTACACGCTTTGTGTACTTTGATTTGGTTGTTTCTCCTTGATATCATTCCCTGATTCTCCCACAATCTCAATCTGAACAGTACAATTGATTGGTATTTGTGTGATATTTATGTTATATCTTTTTTATCAGGTATCATAAATCTTCTCAAATGCACACTGTATATGCCGGCATTTCTTTAGTAACTAGTGCACTAATAATAACAGCAACATTTCAATTAGCAATAGATATTAAACGTTAAATTGGACGTCATTATCCCAATCATAAAGTTGTCACAAACAACTTAAGGAGATCGGTTACTAGTTTTGTTCCATTTTGTTAAAATGGAACAAAACCTTTTGTCAAGTCGATCCTGGAGAACAGAAATTGCCCCGGGAAAAAGAACGTATGTATTCTTACGGGGGGCTGAAATTTCTCAAATTTCATGTGTTCAGAATTATTCCATATTAAAACGGAAATGCACAAATGAAGGAAAAAACACAAGTTCCTGTTATAGCTACCACACCGTTGTTCTTTCACCAGCCTCTATTTGAAGTTAATAAGATAAAATAAAAAATGAAGCTTGTTGAGAAACCACAAAGCAGAAATGCTTCTGTCCTGAAGGCTTTTTTTGTTTCAGAAAACGAAGATAGAGCTGTACAGCTGACTGCACCACAGCGCTCACACTGGACACTCCTCTTAAAAATGTTAAGTAAACATATCCTCTTTCCAATACCACGATGTTAAAGGGGAAGGTTTGAAGCTCAAGGTCTTCGATGATTGAAGAAGCGATCAATAAATATGTTTGATTATGCCTAATGATTTGGCCACACTCTAAGTTCTGTGATGTGCGTCAGTGAAGTCATGTGCTTATCAAAAACGGCGTTTAGGTCAGGCTTTTCAGGAACTCTATCTATCTGAAAACCTCTTCCTTGTACTAAATATAGTCCAGGTCAGCTGCTGTAGAGCTTCTCTATACTCTGTGTTATGTAGCTGAACTCTATTTGATTCAAGAGACTAAGTGACTGGCTGATTTCCAATCCTGTATTTTCATGTTTGTTATGCTTGACACTCACTGGACCTGAAGCTCAGAGGAACACTGCCTTTTTGACGACATGAGCAAGATGTTTTGGTCCATAGCATGCCACAGATTATCTGGAATTCATGTAGATTTGAAGTAAAGGAACTGTGTTTTTTTAAAGGTCTTCCCAGAGATACCATGGCAGAGTGTATCAAGTGTATCATGCATATATCTCACATATGTGTGGAATGCTTAGTATATATTATACACCTGACATGAACCCTTCATTAAACTGCGCTTCAAAAAGCACCAGTCAGTTTGTTACCATCTGAGAAAATAAATATTTTTTTCAGACAAGATGGCTGATTAAACAGATTTACAGGTGTGAAATAGAAGCTAGTCTTAATTCATTGTCTACAACCCAAACACCATGAATAAAACATATCCCAAAACAGCTCCCAGTATAAGCTTCTACAATAATGCACTGTAAAGGTAGTACACGACTTAAAATGAAGATGTGTTCCGATGACCCCATCGTAATTTGGAAATATTGTAAATTGAGACATGGCCTAGACTTTCCAGGAATCTTGAAGAATAGTAATCAGTGTGGAGTAGTATAGTGTACATGCATAATTTAGCAAAACAGAGCAATTTAGAGTACTGTAAAGTATAAACTTTACAGTATATATGTATGTGGCGGCGGACGGGTAGACGAGCACCGGTTCGCTATGACTGGCTGCTGCACAAAATATTTGTATAATTTTGTCATATCGGTATTGTCATTATTACGATCAAAAAATCTTAGTCGGACTCTGGGAACATCTGTATTTATATACAATATATGGCCAAAATGATCCACACCTGAACATCATTCAGTTCAAAAATGGTAAAAGCAAACACTAGTTTAGCATCTCTGTTTTTTTTGTAGAATGATATTTTCCCTTCACTGGAACTAAGAGGTCCAAACCTTTTCCAGCATGATGATTCTTCTGGGCATAGTTCCAGAAAGTTGTGGTGTGTAAAGGTTGGAGTGGGAGAACTCGAGTGTTCCGCCCAAAGCCCTGACTAAACTTTTTTTTTTGTTTTATTGATGTTGTTAGTATGTGATTTCAGGTGAATTATTTTCCCTGTCTGCAAATACAAACAACGTCTGGCATGGTAAATTATTTTAATTGACGCAGGTACAAAATGTACATTTATATATAAGCCATTTGCCAGAGACCCTTTATCCAGAGTGACTTACAATTATCTTATTTATCTACCAACTCAGCCGTTGGAGATTGAGGACCTTGTGGTGATTACGATCCCAGCGGTGGTAGCTTGGTCTTGCTGGGATTTGAACTCAAATCCTTCCGATAGTTTTACTTGTAATTTTGAGGGTTGCATTGGCACCATAGGTCCCTGTAAAACATCTTAACTGAAACGGTATTATGGTATACCTGAAAGTCATTTTCTCACAATCTGTGTTTCAAAGATAAAGCAAAGAGGCCAGTGGAAAAGGCTGACTTTACCATTCTAAACAGGTCTCATAACGCTAAAGCCTGTCTCTGACTCGTTCTTGTCATAAAACAATATTAGCAATATTTACGTGGACTTTGGATGGTCTTGTTGCGCAGTTCCAGAATTTCATTGGCCACACAGAACTTTACTAGCCATAAAACTGTTCATTTCCTTGCTTTGTATTCATGATTTTTTTTTCGACCAAGTTTTGCCATGCACCTGTTGACCCCGCTCTTGCACGAGCCTCTCTTGACAAGGACAGCTCGGCTGAGCAGACGCACTGTTGCTGGAACAGGAACGATGGCAGCCCCGTGCCAGGCTTCCTGGCTACATTGCCGAAACAGGCATTTGGAGTGTGGCTGGCACGGGTGCCTTGTTTCTGCCCACTTTCTAATTCACTTTTCATTTAATAAGTTTTTGCCCCCTCCTTTTCTCGTCCCATGTGTTGCCTCTCGGCCCTGTTACCCAGGTTCATGCAAATAGGCAGTGAAGTATGCGCTAGTTATCTTCGCTGCTGGAGACTCGGTGCCCTTGTTGCTTCATATAGCTCTGCTCTAGAGCACCAGCCATTGATAAGGCCAATGTCCCCGATAGCTACTGCGCTTTCAAGTCACCCTCACAAAACAGACGGCTCACTTTCATGTTGTTTTCCCAAGCCAAGGACAGACAGGCCTCCCCGCTGGACTCAACTGGCTAATCAGTAATCGCTAACTTGCTGAGCCCAGCAGTACCTCAGATGGGCAGATTCTCTTTCTATCTCTCCCACTCTCTTTTCTCTCTCCTATTTTCTCTCAGAGTTTTTTGTCTGTTCCCTCACTCACTTACTCACTCTCTCTTCCTTTTTTTAACCTTCCTTGTAGAAATTCCTTCCTACCTCTGAGGCGGTGGAAAGTGTAAAACCGGCCACCACTATTGTATGGAGCAAAGTTCTGACTGAAAGGCACTGTACTTTCTTTTCTTTCCCTCCTCCTCCTTTTTTTCACCACTGCCACCTGCCTTGCCTCCCACCCATCATCCGTCCATGCCTCCCTCCTTTTTTTTTGTCAATCCCATCTCTTCTCTCTTTCTTCTGTGGCCACAGAGCAACTGTTCATGTGATGATGAGGAACAGCAGGGAGCAGTACAGACAGCGAAGGCTATCGCCCAGCAGACACATGGAGCTAAATTAAAACATTAGTACCACTTTATGACTTTATTTAAGGCACGCCAAAGAAAATAGATTGCACGACTGTGACACAACAAAAGGCGGACTCATCCACTCTCACCCGAGCCTTGCGCCTGCTCGCGTCCAGCCTTTCTTCTTCTCTGTATAAACTTGGTGAACTTTTGTCAATGTGTCAAGCTGAGCAGTGTGTCCAATTGGTGCATGGACCTGTAGATCCGTCCTACCAATAGCAGTCCAGGTGCTTGCTTGGTTTTTCAAGACCTCCACCTGGCTTACTGTTTTGGACACCCAGAATTTTGCCATAAGAGACAACTGTATTTAAATATGTCCTGTGTCTTGCACTTAACCTATTATGATTGTGGAAAAGTCTCATGTAGTTTTTTTATCTAGCTTTCAGTATGGAGTCTGGTACATTTTATGAATAAAACTAGCCAAACACTAGCTAGTGCAAAAGTACTCACTCTTCAGAAGAAGCATTTGCAAGTGTATACTTACAGAATCAATGTATTTCACATAACCAATATATAAATATATTTGATGTAAAATTTACATTGTAAAATACGTTTTTGATGTTGTTGTTGTAATGTATTATTTTTATTCAAAACTATTTTAGTTGCTAAACCTACTAAACTAAACTCCAAACTCTATCTTTACTACAAAATGGCTAAACAGCAGTGTTGGGGTTTCCGTATAAACGTGCTGATGTATGTAACACAAAGTCCATGTGTCAGAAAAGTGTCACATGGCTGTGTGTGCATGTGTAACAGCTCTCGATATTTTTCCCGACTGCGTGTATTTAGTGCACACTGGAAACTGTGACCGACATGTGAAAGCTACACAGGGGTCATGGGGAAGGCTGGGAGTGCGGCTTGCTGTTTGTAGTGCATGCCAGGGGCAAAGTGCAAGTCAGCCATGAGGCAAGGGTAAAACCAGCACTGCTTCTTAATCTAACATGAACATTGACACAAAAGAGGTGTTTCACATGAACCGACAAACATCAGGCTAACTTTTGTTATTTAGATTCACTGTGTTTTTGAGTCGAGTGCTCATTTATACAAAACTAAATACAAACATATCTGTTTGATACAGATTCTGTTTCAGCTTTTAACTTTTTTTTTCCAGAGAACAGCCCTTAACTTTCTCATGTTTCAAAATACAGGTCTAACTGCAGGCTAAAAAGCTAGCTTACTTTTAAACACCAAACTAGTCAGGTTGCAAAGCCAGAGCTAGTTTCTTTGCTAGTATTACGGTATATTTTGCCAGGTTTGCTTGCTGTTGAGCAAACCGAAGCTCACATTTGTGTGAAAAAATATAACCTAGTATGCTAGCAGGTAACTTGCTGGCTAGCTGTATGCCATTGTTACCTACAGAAAAAGCAGACCAAGCCAAAAAACACTGTGGTGAAAGTTTGAATCAGTGAAAAACACTGTTTCTAGATTTTATTTAATGGATAAAATCTAACTCAGAGTTAGGCTCGGATTAAAATATGGAGGATTAGTTTATGCTAACATTGCCATTCACTCTTTTTCGATGGTGAAGGTCCAGGATTCTGTTTCCAGGCTTTCTGACGAGTTCTTTCTCAGGTTTTCACATTCCTTTCCTAGTGTTATTTGTAAGGTTCATCTCTTTGGCACTGTTTGCCCAAGCGTTTAACTTATAAATGCTGTTTTTGGATGGTTAATAAAGATATTGTGCTGGCAGCCACCTGACAGAATCATGACAGGAGTTAATATGTCTCACGTAGTACGTAGAACATAACATGTTAGTTGTGGAATGACCACGAAGATCTTTTAGATTTGCATATTATGCATATTCATACCTTGTTTGTCTCTTTATTATGCTAAAAATCTGTACTTATAAATTTCTCTGCAATTAAAAACTAAGGCTTTGAGGAAATTGGGTTATGTACAGAATAAAACTGGACAATCATACCTGTATCAGAAAATAATCAGTGATGGCATGATGTAATGCAGAATAAAGTTACATATAAAATATATTGTTTTTCTATAATACATGCCAGAGTATTTTGATTCCTCTTATAGCATAGCATTTTGCCACCAATGCCATTTTTATTAACTACTACTACATTGACTTTTTTAGTTCTTGTATGGGAAACCATCATGTTGTAAGAATGTCAGCATAACAATTTGCCTCCTGGTATCATTTATACATATGTATACACAATATAAGCTAAACACCATAAGCTAGGTGTGTGATTTTTGAACATTCAGTTCCCCAGTTCAACAGTTTGCTGTTATAATAACCTCCATTTTTCTAAGATTTTCCACTAGCATGCTTGTGGAGATTTGTGTTCATTCAGCTGCAAGTGTGTTCAGATACTAACGTTGGTGAGGTGAGGCCTGAAGTGTAGTCGGCGTTCACATTCACTTAATTCCAAAAGTGTTCAGTACGGTTGAGGTCAGAGGTCTGTAGCAGGCCACTCAAGATCTTCTATTCGAACCCATGTAAACCATATCTTCATATGGCTGGCAAAGGGGCATTGTGACCCACACAAACACATACACACATATGTGTCTGTTTGATGTTTGTTTTAGATTATATGATGTACAGGTAATAATATGGGTATATATTACACAAATCGCATCATACCCACATACACCCACATGCTGTAGCAGGATGATTTGCTGTTTGGAGGTAGAAACAAAGTGTACGAATGATTGCATCAAAATCATTGTAGGTGTTGGGAAGTAAGACGTGCTTTTGGCCTTTCCCTTACAAGATCAAAGCTTTCTCAGTTACAGATAATCAGTCACAGATTAACAATCAGGCAAACCAAATACATCTAAATATAGCATGGAAAAATTCATCTACTTTTACCTGGTTTAGTTTCATAGACAGCTACAGTAAAAAAAGAGCTTGAACGCATCAGCCAGCGTGTTCTACCTGGACGTGTAAAACAGGATGTTAAGTGGGAACGAGCCAGGTGAACACACGCCGTCGACGTGCGAAAAGGTCACTAGCGACAGCTCGTAGTGCTTCAGCATTGACCTCCGTCCATGCCCGCATTCTGCCTCGAGAGCTAATGATAAGAAACACATGGTGTGGTTTGCTTCCTCATGTTTCTGGTCTTCTTTAACCCGCTGTCATTTGGATGCCTCAGACAGCTCCTGCTCTAAAATGTGATAACTGACCATGTGTTCGGGCCATGATGGGTTAAGTAGGAAATGAGTCGGACGTTGAAGAACGGTCTATCGCAATGTCTTCCCAAGACGTCCCTCATACAATATTCCACAGTGCAGATAAGTTGTGGCTGTATATGTCTCCTAATCCACAAATAACATGATGCTGTGTCTATCAGCGCCTCTTTACTGCTGCTGGATTAATCCGCCGACGTCTCCGGCTCTGATCATGTACTCAGGCATGTGAGGTCATTTTCTATTCAGGATTTTCAGTAAAAAAATGAGAGGAGTTAAACTTTAAACAATGTGTAGTGTATAATATCATATATATATATATATATAGACAGTGCCTGTTACACAGCTTGTCTACCAAGAAAGTCATTGTTCACTGTCTTCCTCCTTCCTTTCACAACTATTTCTCTCTGGAGTTTTTCTTTTGGCATCGTCGTATGTTTAAAAATAACCATCGGTAAAGCTGCCGTGCAGCTCAGCTCACAGGTGAAGTGTGTTTTCATGCCTGATTGTTTTCAGCGTGGCGAATGATTCTCCTTTCCTGTAGACAGTCCGAGTGACCGGCAGGTCAAACTTCAGAGGAACATCATCCATATTTATGATGTGGTGCGGCCCGATTCAGTGGGAGATCTGATTTAATATAAAGAGTTTCATTGGTTCACCTGAACTCGTTTGGCAATTTCATTGGTCTAATGTTTTGGGGCTCAGTTTTTTGTCTTGAAGGTTGTGAAACCTGGAAAAACCCAGGAAAAATCCATAAATTAGCCGCTTCATTGTTTAAGCCGTGGGATTCAAAGTGTGGGAAAAAAGTAGAGGCTTATAGTGCGGAAAATACAGTACTTAAGAAATTTGTTTTCTAGCTCTTACGTTTAATGACGCAACAATAATGAAGCTTTCAGCATTATGTTTCTTTTATGGCATTCCAAACTGACCGGATTGTGGAGAAAGAGAGAGATCGGGTGTGCAGAGCGGCTGAATCACTCTCAAGCTGATATGACCAAGTTTCAACACATGTTCACACAAGTTCATTTCGGTTGATTTTTACTCATTTCTTAGCTTCAGTTCAGTTAGCTCACTACAGTGTTAGCTTCCAGAGTAAGCATACACACTTAAAAAATAAGAATAAATGGCTAACTGGCTTAGATCTATTATTTACTACCTTCTTAACAAATTAGAGAACAATTTTTATAAAGTGAGAAGTTTACTATGTTGTTTGTTAAGATTAGTTCTTGTGTAGCTTTAAGCTGAAAACTCATCTTTTTCTTGAGCATCAAACTGCATCTTATTCTTTCTCCCTTCCCATCCCTTTCATCTTATAATAAATCACTTGTCATGTTCCTCAATTGTAATTCGCTTTGCACAAAAACATCTGCCAAATAAATACATGTGAAATGTGAATGTAAGTTTTACTTTGATGGGAAGTAAAATTGTAGCTCATCATTGTTTTAAAAATATGCGGTCATACAAAAAGACGATGAAATCATAATGAGTAATACTGTATATCGCTCGACCTTCCAGTTTCACACACACACCCAATCATATGCATCATCACAATGCACCTACGATCCGTCCTCAACGGTATCCGAGATTAGAATTAGTGTGTCCCAAATTGTTTGTTGAAATATGCATTCCAAATGTACCTAGAAAAAGAAGAGGGGTTTGGGGGACGATGGAGTTTGTTTACCTGTGAATGTGTGTATCTAGGCAACAGGGTTTTCGTCCGCTATGACAGATTAGAATTTCCCAGTACTTGCACACTCTTTTGCAAAAGTAAAAGGGGGAAATGGTGGCGTAGTGGTTATAGCATTGGCTTTTGAATCCAAATGTTGTGAGTTTAAATCCCAGCCACACTGAGCAAGGGCCCCTGAGCAAGGCCCTCAACTCCATAGAGGCTCATTTGTATGGATGAGTTAAATGTAAGTCGGTCTGGATTAGTCTGACAAATACCATAAATGTAAATATTAAAGATTTTTTTGTGCAAAGTATAAGCATGGGAATTGCGATAGAGCAGTAATATCTGTTATGGCTTTTATTTGCATACTACAAAATGATTGGCTCTCATATTTTATGATGTAATAATAGTCTTAGGTGTCAGGTTTAACTCCTGTATTGAACTCCGATTGTCAGATGCCCTGTTTCCTTGCTAGTGAGGTACATTCTTGCAGTACAACAGTAAAAAAAGAAAAAAGATAGATTAGATATACAGTACATTCTTAACAGAGATGGCGAAAGTAAACACATGCTTCAATTAGTAGAAGTACAGATGCGCATGTTTTAAAGGACTCTGGTAAAAGATGAAGTTCTGACTGCACTTTTGTACTTAAAGTAAAGAAGTTTGGGTTCTGACATGTTCTTTAGTAGAATTCACAGGTAACTGGACCTCACATCATATTAATACATTAATACAAAAGAATAAAAAATGTTGTTATCTAATAAATGTATCCAGGCTGAACATCCATTATAGAGAACACAAGCAGATGTTGATCAGGTGATCAGGAATGTCTCTGTTCTCGGGCATGCTTACGTCACTGACTACCTCTGTCTCATCCACGTTAACCCAAGACTTCTTGTTGTCTTCTGTCGTTGCTACATTCATAGGCTAGTCTACGTTTTGTTAGTGTGTGAAGTCCAGAAAATGATACACCAGTGGTAGATTGAAAAAGCAGCGCAATGAAACACCTCCAAATCTCCATATAAAGATCCTCATATCCTTATTGACTCTGGTTCATCCCCATCCCTTCAGCCATGTCGCTCGACGTTTAATCTGTAAATCAAGGTGCTCTGTTTTATGGTTAAGTTCAAACAGCACAGGGTCAGGAGAACACAGAGACGGTTAACACTTCCAGACGCCGGTTTTCCAGCCTGATCCTTTTCCGGCCGCCTCATTTAGATTAGTTGAGCTCTGGCCCAGTTCCCATACTCAGACCCCACTGCTGCGTAACCAAATGCAGATGGTACCTGTTACGAACACAGACGCTGCTTGTTTTCCTTTGTTATAATTTGAAACCTGCCGGTGGCAAAAAGCAGAATAAGGTACAGAGGTACGGAAATCAGAAGGGTAGGGGGAGGGCAGATTAAAAAAATAAATAAAATAGACCTCATGAACAGCAGGACAGGAGAAGTCTGCAGACGAGTTCTGGCGTGCCAGCACCTGACCACCGGGGTTCAGATGGAGACAGGACCTGCAAAAGTGATATTTTTGCTAGGAAGCGTGTGAAAGTGTTACAATCGTCCTACTGTACAGCGAGCTGAATGGGACAAGTGCTGCCATTGAGCATTTAATGTGTTGAGGTGAATTGAGTGGAAGGCTTGCGGGTGTGCTAATCGACGATGGAGTGCCGTGATGCAGCCTGACACGAAGCGGGGTTACTTTTACTCTTGATTCTTGTCCAATTACAATATACCTGGAGAGTATTGTTCTTCTTGTACAACAGCAATTCACCAATGATTAGTTGGTTTCATATAATATGGAACAAGGCATTGGCTTTTTATCTGCTTATAGTTACTTCAATGGTGTGGCAGGGCAAGTTAGTTTCAGTAATCAGCAGCTGCTTACACTGGAGACTCCTTCCAGAAATGCTGTACCTCCAGCTTTTACAAACGTCTTATATTGAAGACACTTTCCAAAATCCTTTACATCCAGCTGTTACAAAGTGCTCACACTGGAGACTCCTTCCAAAAACCTTTACATCCAGCTGTTACAAAGTGCTCACACTGGAGACTCTTTCTAAAAACCTTTACATCCAGCTGTTACAAAGTGCTCACACTGTAGACTCTTTCTAAAAACCTTTACATCCAGCTGTTACAAAGTGCTCACACTGGAGACTCTTTCTAAAAACCTTTACATCCAGCTGTTACAAAGTGCTCACACTGGAGACTCTTTCCAAAAACATTTACATCCAGCTGTTACAAAGTGCTCACACTGGAGACTCTTTCTAAAAACCTTTACATCCAGCTGTTACAAAGTACTCACACTGTAGACTCTTTCTAAAAACCTTTACATCCAGCTGCTACAAAGTGCTCACACTGGAGACTCTTTCCAAAAACCTTTACATCCAGCTGTTACAAAGTGCTCACACTGGAGACTCCTTCCAAAAAACTTTACATCCAGCTGTTACAAAGTGCTCACACTTGAGACTCTTTCCAAAAAACTTAACATCCAGCTGTTACAAAGTGCTTACACTGAAGACTCTTTCTAAAAACCTTTACATCCAGCTGTTACAAAGTCCTCACACTGGAGACTCCTTCCAAAAACTTTTACATCCAGCTGTTACAAAGTGCTCACACTGGAGACTCTTTCTAAAAACCTTTACATCCAGCTGTTACAAAGTGCTCACACTTGAGACTCCTTCCAAAAAACTTTACATCCAGCTGTTACAAAGTGCTCACACTGGAGACTCTTTCTAAAAACCTTTACATCCAGCTGTTACAAAGTGCTCACACTGGAAACTCTTTCTAAAAACCTTTACATCCAGCTGTTACAAAGTGCTCACACTGGAGACTCCTTCCAAAATTCTTTACCTCCAGCTGTTAGAAAGTGCTCACACTGGAGACTCCTTCTAAAAAAAAGTTCTGGTTGTACTTTTTACTCCGCCCACTGCCACAAGTCCCTGTGCATGCTGTACTAATATACACTGTGATTTACTGTCAGAGCTGACGAAATGCATCAATGACCAATCAGAAGCAGGAATTTAGCAGCACTGTGGTACATGGAATTTTTTATGACATGCTTTTTCTACTCTTTGTAAACCTTCAAGTGACCTTCTTTCTGTTTGTGTTAAAAGAGATAAACAGACAAACATTGATAATTTAGAATAATTATGATGAACTATCATGTTTCTTTTTCATATACTGAAATAAAAACCACCCCATCTTTTATTACACACTGAAAGCACAAATATAACTGCATCCATTCCACAGATTAAAACGAATCGGGTTAATGTACATCCACCATCATGTCTAGTCAGCTTGAAAGTGTTTTTTTTTTTTTTTTTAACCAGTTTAAAATTCCCACAGTCTCTCTAAATGTATCAGACTTTTCTGGTGACTGATGCAATGGTTGTTCCTTTTTAAACCATATTTGCCATTTGAGTATTGTTTTGAGTCATTGTACATCAATGTGGCCATCTGACCAAAAGATGAACTTCTTCTTTTTTACATTTACTCTCCATTTGCTGTTTTAAGAACATTCACTCTTTTAGGAAGATGTTCCTCTAGATTTCCTGGATATTTGTGGAGGTTCATTAGGGTACTGATGTAGGTGAGGTGAGGTGAAGAGGCCTGGGGTGTAGCGTTCACATTCAACCCAAAGGTGTTCACTAGGGTGGGAGCTCTATAGCAGGAGATCTTCCACTTTGGTCTTCTAGTTCAAGTGAAGGGAAAAAATCTTATTATGCAGATATCCTATACAATTGTGTGCCTTGAACAGCTCCAAATTCTGTAATATGTGGTAAATCCAGAACATCTGCCCAATCCTCTATCACGTATGGTGTAACATTCTGCAATTTACACACTTACAGCTTTACTTCCTACCTAAGATCAGCACCAATTTAATGTTCGCCGCACAACAATACGAGAAAAACCTAACCAAAGCTATCCTTTCCTGTCGTAAAAACCTCGAAATGTCTAAAGAAATGTTTTAATAATGAAAAAATGTATACTTGGAAAGCAGTTGTGTGGTTAGTGCATTAGGGGAGTTTTTGTAGCTTGTACATTGAGCTTAAATGCTAATCGAACAACAATCCTATTACAAAGCCTAGCATGCAATGCCATTTAAATGAAAATACTAATTTTGTTTTTATTTTATTTTATTTTTTTAGCAAAAGAGATCCGTATAATTAAAATACAGTGAGATGAAGGTGATCGGCTAGCATCTGATTTTACATGTGTCGATTGTTAGCATGCACCTAGGGCTATGCGTGAGGTCTTTATTGCTAACAGTGGCGATATGTCGTTTGTAAGTAAGTCGTGTCCCAGAATCGACTTTTTGAGGTCAATGTGAATGAGTCATGAGGCAGCATTTTATTTGAAAAAAATATATTCTGGGTTTTTTTTTTTTTTTTACATAAATTGATCACTACTGCAATGGAAATGTCTGAGCTAGTGGGAACTGTGAGGCGTTAGTTGACATGCTACAGTTTTGTTTATTCGATTTTACATAATGCAACATAAAGCAGTATTTTATTAGTAGCCAAAATTTGACTCCTATGATAAGTTGAGTTAAATAAACAGACCGCAAGAAAACTATTACTAGGGTTTATTACAGTGACCTGCCTTTTTTCTCCTTGGCTCTTATTCCAAAGGGAAGGTTATTTGTGGTGTTTCTATTTCGCCATTTAGATGTTCATGTATCCTGTCCTGAGCGCTTTATTCACATCGATGTAAACTCAAGCATCGTCTGTTCCCGTGCCTGCGGAGGTGTCAAAGGGTGCCAGCGGAAATAACGCCTACACTCCAGCTGATATGAGCATGCAGCAGCCTCACCTTTATCACACTGACCTGATATCACAATCCTGCCCTTGTGAGCCGCTGCAACTATCTGTACACTCGAACGGCAGCCAGAGGACTCGCGTCTCACATGAGAGAGAGCTATTTATAGCAGGAAATATAAAAAAAATGCAGAGATTGCAAGATTTTGTTGTGAGGGTAAAAGACAGACAGACAGACAGACAGACAGACAGACAGACAGACAGACAGACAGACAGACAGACAGACTCCGGAGTGGATTTGTGATTGATATATTTCCTTCTCGAATACTTATCCACAGGATATTAATGGTATATTAACTTTGAAGGACTACTTTTCCTTAAGTTCCTCTGTAATTTATTGTTAGCCAGATCTCAAACAATCATTCTGCAGCTACAATATATACCCACGTTTCATGGACACCTGACCATAAGATTGGTCTGTGCTTCTTTTCAAACATCCCATTCCACCTTTAATTCCTCATTTACTCATAGAGTAACTTCTGGGAGGACGGTCAACTAGATTTGGTGGATATTTGAGCTCTACAGGGAGTGCAGAATTATTAGGCAAATGAGTATTTTGACCACATCATCCTCGTTATGCATGTTGTCTTACTCCAAGCTGTATAGGCTGGAAAGCCTACTACCAATTAAGCATATTAGGTGATGTGCATCTCTGTAATAAGAAGGGGTGTGGTCTAATGACATCAACACCCTATATCAGGTGTGCATAATTATTAGGCAACTTCCTTTCCTTTGGCAAAATGGGTCAAAAGAAGGACTTGACAGGCTCAGAAAAGTCAAAAATAGTGAGATATATTGCAGAGGGATGCAGCAGTCTTAAAATAGCCAAGCTTCTGAAGCGTGATCATCAAACAATCAAGCGTTTCATTCAAAATAGTCAACAGGGTCGCAAGAAGCATGTGGAAAAACCAAGGCGCAAAATAACTGCCCGTGAACTGAGAAAAGTCAAGCGTGCAGCTGCCAAGATGCCACTTGCCACCAGTTTGGCCATATTTCAGAGCTGCAACATCACTGGAGTGCCCAAAAGCACAAGGTGTGCAATACTCAGAGACATGGCCAAGGTAAGAAAGGCAAAAAGTCGACCACCACTGAACAAGACACACAAGCTGAAACGTCAAGACTGGGCCAAGAAATATCTCAAGACTGATTTTTCTAAGGTTTTATGGACTGATGAAATGAGAGTGAGTCTTGATGGGCCAGATGGATGGGCCCGTGGCTGGATTGGTAAAGGGCAGAGAGCTCCAGTCCGACTCAGACGCCAGCAAGGTGGAGGTGGAGTACTGGTTTGGGCTGGTATCATCAAAGATGAGCTTGTGGGGCCTTTTCGGGTTGAGGATGGAGTCAAGCTGAACTCCCAGTCCTACTGCCAGTTTCTGGAAGACACCTTCTTCAAGCAGTGGTACAGGAAGAAGTCTGCATCCTTCAAGAAAAACATGATTTTCATGCAGGACAATGCTCCATCACACACATCCAAGTACTCCACAGCGTGGCTGGCAAGAAAGGGTATAAAAGAAGAAAATCTAATGATATGGCCTCCTTGTTCACCTGATCTGAACCCCATTGAGAACCTGTGGTCCATCATCAAATGTGCGATTTACAAGGAGGGAAAACAGTACACCTCTCTGAACAGTGTCTGGGAGGCTGTGGTTGCTGCTGCACGCAATGTTGATGGTGAACAGATCAAAACACCGACAGAATCCATGGATGGCAGGCTTTTGAGTGTCCTTGCAAAGAAAGGTGGCTATATTGGTCACTGATTTGTTTTTGTTTGGTTTTTGAATGTCAGAAATGTATATTTGTGAATGTTGAGATGTTATATTGGTTTCACTGGTAAAAATAAATAATTGAAATGGGTATAAATTTGTTTTTTGTTAAGTTGCCTAATAATTATGCACAGTAATAGTCACCTGCACACACAGATATCCCCCTAAAATAGCTAAAACTAAAAACTACTTCCAAAAATATTCAGCTTTGATATTAATGAGTTTTTTGTGTTCATTGAGAACATGGTTGTTGTTCAAATTAAATCCTCAAAAAAAAATTAATCCTCAAAAATACAACTTGCCTAATAATTCTGCACTCCCTGTATAGCAGGAGCTCTACCACTCCAAACCAAGCTGAACTACCTGGAGCTGGCTTTGTGCTCTGGAGCAGTGTTTGGGTTGCATAATACAAGTGAAGAGAAAATTCTATGCAAGACATTCAGCCTTTTCTAATCCTTCTGTGTTGGTCTGAACACTATCAGCAGCACTGACCTACATTTACAACCTAAATTCTAATATTTGTTCCATGAAATTGTATTAATTTATTCCCAACAGTTTATTCTCTTCATTTCGTAGCGTTTCTCTTCACTGCACTGCTTCAGTATGTGTATGTGGATGTTAGATTTTTTAAAAATTTTTTAGAATTTTATACTGTAATGCCACGTGTTGTTTTATTGCGTTTTTGTATAGTATTGTTAATTTCTATAATCATGATGTGGTAGTGGTGGTATTAAGAGGTGGATTAATTCTGGTAAGTCCCCACTGAAGGCCCAGGTACCAAATGCACGGCTCGCTACTGAGACATCCAAAACAATCATGCGCCTAAAACGTTGGAAAAGTCACGTCCCGATACATCGATATAGTAAACAAGTATTATTTTTCATCATTATTATCATCATCTGCTTTCTGTTGGGTTTTAAATAAAATGATTTGAATCCTCTGAACCACAGAAGCAGCCTTTAACATTGCACTTTGGCATGAATTCGAATCATGTGAGAGTAAACACACATCTGACAAATTAGGAAATGCATTCCTAAAATATCAGCTGATTCCTTCTTTGTTTTTTTTTTTAGACTGGGACATTCCAGAAATATTTCAGTTCAAGTTTTTTTCTCTCTCTTCTTAAACACTGATCATGTGCTACATCCATGAATCGTATCCAAGAGTATATACCGTATTTTTCGGACTATAAGCCGCTACTTTTTTCCCAGGTTTTTTTTTTTTTTTCAGCGGCTAATTTATAACATTTTCCTGGGTTTTTCTGGTTTCACAAACTTCAAGCCAAAAAAACTGAACCCCATAACATTAGACCAGTGAAATTTCCGAACGTAAATGAAAAAACGCACCTCACCTGAGTTGCATGGCTTCGGGAAAAAAAAAAAACTTTTTTTTAAACACACAATGATGCCAAAAGATAAACTCCCAAAAGAAATAATCGTGAAAGGAAGGAGGAAGACAGTGAACAATGACTTTCTTGGTCGTCTACTGTTTAGATACAAGCCGTTGTAACGCGTTGAGTCTGGGTGAAGGAAGAGCTCTCTAACTCCAGTTACAACAGAAATCATATAAGCACATACAGGTTTCCAAAACTCGTCCTTTTTTTATTTTTCTTGGCAACAGTGTTACGGGTTAGTCAAAGAAACTTAGAAATTAGCATCAGAAAATAATAAGGACATATTCCTCGGTCTTTCACACATGCTGTAATACCGGCAAAAAAGTGGCAGGCTATCCCAAAATGCCGCTATGCTCCTAAAGGCAGCGCAACATATTTCACCCGTTACACCGTGTGTAACGTGTCTTTTATTAAAGCCTGTGTAAAGTACATTAGTGTAGACGGCTTATAGACTGGTGCGGCTTATTTATGTTGAAAATAAAAATATTTGTAAAATTCAGTGGGTGCGGCTTATATAAGGGTCGCTTTATAGTCCGGGAATTACGGTGCTGCTTTAAACCAAAATATACAGTGAATTACAGTGAAAATGTTGCGTAAATTGTGGTGGGAAAACGTTTGACAACATCACCATTCAGAAAGACGGGAAATGTGTTTATATTGATGTTCGGTTGGTGTTGTATTTTCATTATCCAAAGGTGTGAAAAAAGTACATGGAAATCATACTTGGGTAAAAGTACAGGTTCCATAATGCAAAACTGACCCTATTACAAATTAAAAGTCACCAATTCCTATATGAATCGAGTAAAAGTCTTTGAGTGTCTGATTTGAACAGCACTTGAGTGTTTGACTTGCATTGAACGTAGGCTCAAAGATGCACAATTTCTCAAAACAGTTCATTTGTTGTTCTATTTTCTAAAATACAATCTGCATCTCAACACTGTACGAACAACAATAAGGTCAACACAACAGCCTCTTCACCATGCAGAAATAAAACAAATATCGATCAAATAAAAATAAAAAAAAAGCAATAAGTATAGCAATGTTTTAAAAAGGGATTTTCAATTAACCAATACATTTACAGTTTTATGTCACAAAGTAGTTTTCATTAAAGTAAATCATTTTGGATGAAGTAAAACCAAATATTCATTGCAGACGGTGATTTGAGCTCTCAGTCAATTTTCGCAACACTACAGTAGTTCAACTAGTTCTACTTCAACGAAAGCTTGTTCTCAAAGTTGTTGGAATTTATTCGAGCTATTTTTGGACTGAAAATGAAGCAAGCACTTGATAAAAAGTCGCTCACAGGCAGCAGATGTGTGTAGAGGAGTGTTGAGACTTAATGACATCTTTAACAGAGGTGCAGAATGTAATAGGTAGCACTTAAAATCTATTCAAATACAGTGGAGTCAAAGCAAATGTACAGTATATAATAATAAATGTAGTCGAGTAGAGAGTAAAAGTAACCTATACCACTGATACTCAAAAATGACATAAGTACAGTAAGGAAGCACATTTACTCAAATAATTTACACCGCTGACATTATCCATGTGAGAAATTTGCGATCGTTTCAAGTGTTGTGAGTTGAATAGAAGGAAAAACTTCATTTCAATTAATTTCCACTTGTATTTATTAACAATACACCCATCAGGCTTAACATTATGGCCACCTGCCTAATACTGTGTTGGTCCCCGTTTTGCTGCTAAAACAGTTCTGACTCATCGAGCATCAGCAGCATGAACTTCTTCAGCAGTTTGAGTTACAGAAGCTCATCTGTTGGATCGGACCACACGGACCAGCCTTCGCTCCTCACGTGCATCATTGACCACGACCCTGTCGCCGGTTCACCACTGTTCCTTCCTTGGAGCACTTTTGTCAGATTGTAGACCAGGAGCATCCCACAAGAACTGCAGTTTTTTGGAGATGCTCTGACCCAGTCGTCTAGACGTCACAATTTGTCAAACTCGCTCATATTCTTACACTCGCCCATTTTTCCTGGTTTTAACACGTGAAGTTTGAGGACAAAATGTTCACTTGTTGCCTAATAAATAAATCCAGCCACCAACAGGTGCCATGATAAAGAGATCTTTATATATTCACTTCACCCCTCATAATGTTATAGCAGATCAGTGTACATTTTGAGAGCAATGAATCTTTATATGTTTATACCTAATGAGTGAGCCAGTGGTGAGGAAAAAAAAATTCCTGAGACTTTATGAGAAAGAAACAGTGGGAGGAACCAGACTCAAAAGGGAACCCATTCACATCTGGGTGACACTTGAATGTCCATTCATCACAGTTCACAGTTCCATCATTTTGTGACATTTGTAATCCTAAGGTATTATAGCAGACATTATATTGATTACAGTTCAAATGCATCTTTATGGTCCTTGAGGTTCCTCCAAAGTCATTCCTATTCATGTTAAATCATCCTTGCAGTTTCCAATAGAAGAAAACACCATCCGGGAGTAGAGTTGGAACAGGATGGATCACGCAGGTCTGAATTTGGACGAGCTCAGTAGTACATCAAGAGCTTCAAAGAGTGGTGGGATGTGTGGAGACTGAATCATGGATTATTAGGTAGGTGTGCTTACTGCCATAAAATGAATAAATAAAAAGCAACAATGGAGACCTCAGAGCAATCCCAGAATGCATTGCATCTATACAACACATTATGATGGGTATCTACAAGATGACATTGATGATGGTGTTAGGATAAGGTGGAAGCTTCGTGCACTGATCTGTTTGACTTTGCGTAATAAAGCGTTGCTATTGTCTGATGAATTTTTGATGCTCTAATATGTGTTGTTTGTTTGTTTGTTTGTTTGTCTGAAAATTAAGAACAGGAGCTAAGTGCCCAGCTGACATCCGTCATGTGATCATGTCAGATCTCTTTGTGCCATGACTGCTCTCTTCATTTTGCTTCCTATCACACATACACACCCCGGGTCTGTCACTCCCTTCCTCTGAAAACCTTTCTGTCTCAGAAATACACACCCACACAAACTGTGTGTGCACGTATGTGCTGATGTGTGTGTGTGTGTGTGTGTGTGTGTGTGTGTGTGTGTGTGTGTGTGTGAGTATAAGAAAGAAGGAAGTCCATGCTGCTGCATACAATCCGCTCCCTCAATGGAACCCATGACAGTGCAAACACACACCCACACCCACACCCACACCCGCACACACACACACACACACACACACACACACACACACACACACACATACTCATCCATGTGCAGTTTCTTACAGTCAACATGGTTGAGAACTGCTGCACACAACATGGGTGTCGTCTGTTGGATGGGGTGTGGTTGTGGGAAGCGTGTGTGTGTGTGTGTGTGTTTGTGTGTGTGTGTTTGTGTGTGTGTGTGTGTGTGTGTGTGTGTGTGTGTGTGTAACAGACAGCTGTATAACTAACATTTTATTTGCACACCTAGCACTTAACAGTGAGAGAATGGCATCTTTGTTTCAATTGCAGTATTTAATGGTTGTAATGGTTTTAATGGTTTGATTGGTTTTAATGATTATTATGGTTTTAATAGGTTCACTTCGTTAATGAACACATTTTGGTACATACGGCAACAGAAACCAGCAGCATCAAAACGAGAAAAAGTCCCACCTACCCATACCGTAACCCCCACCCTGAGTGTTTGTGTAGGTGTGAGACGTTAACTTCTGATACAAATAACGCACAGGAGTCCATTAGTCATGTGTTTACACACGTCATGTTGCAAAAAGACTTCATGATATACAAATTAGCAGTTTTGTGAAATGATCTATTGATTTTTATTAATTAGTATAATTATAAAATTGATTTGGATTATTGAATTATAATATAAAATATAATACTGATTTTTTTTTTCTTCTAATTATAAAAAACACACTTTTGGTGTTCAGGAATGATTTATAATCGTATTCGGTACAGTATTTTATCGGATTTTATTATTGGTGGTGTTGTGATTGGTGTTGTGGCTGTTGTAATTGGTGTTTTTGCGATTGTTGTGGATGTAATTGGTGTTGTTTCTGATATTGCGGTGGTTGTTTGCTTAATTGTTAATATTGATCTTGTTTTTTGTTGTTTCTATTTGTGTTTTTGCAATCATTCCGGATGTTATTGGTGTTGTGATTGTTGGTTCTTAGGTTGTTATTGGCGTTGTTTTTTTGTTATGGGTGCTTATGTTGGTGGTGTTGTGATTATTGTTTTTGTGGATGTTATTGGTGTTGTTTTGAGATTGTTGTGGATGTTGTTGTTGTTGTGATTGGTGTTGTGGATGTTGCTATCGGTGTTGTGATTGTTGTGGCTGTTATTAGTGTTGTGGATGTTTTTTGGTGATGTTTCTGATATTGGTGTGGTTGTTTTATTGTAAATCATAATGTTGTTGTTTCGTTGTTGCTATTGGTGTTTTTCAATTGTTGTGGATGTTGCAATTGTTGTTTTTTTCAATTGTTGTGAAGTTGCGATTGTTGTCATTTTGTGATTGTTGTGGATGCTGTTATTGGTGATGTGATTGTTGTGGATGTTATTGGTGACTTTGCGATTGTAGTGGATGTTTCAATTGTTGTGGATGTTGTTATCGGTGATGTGGATTTTGTGATAGTTGTGGAGGTCATTGGTGACTTTACGATTGTTGTGGATGTTTAGATTGTTGTAAATGATGTTATTGGTGATGTGGATGTTGTTATTCATTTTGTTTTGCTGTTTTGTTTCATTGTAATTAATATATGTCTTGTTGCTATTGTTAATGTTAGTGTTGTTTGTTTTTGTTGATGTTTTAGTATGTTTCTGTTCTTCTTCTTCTTTCGGCTTCTCTCATTAGGGGGCACCACATCGGATCATCCGTCTCCGTAAACCCTGCCCTCTACATCTGCCTCTTTTAACCCAACTACCTCCATGTCTTCCCTCACCACATCCATAAACCTCCTCCGTGGTCTTCCTCTTTTCCTCCCTGGTGTCTCCATCCACAGAATTCTCCTACTGATATACCCCATGTCCCTCCTCTGCACATGTCCATATCATATCTCATATCTCAATCTCGTCTTCCTCACCTTGTCTCCATCGTTGTCACTCACAACAGAAACCTCAACATCTTCAGCTCTGCTACCTCCAGCTGCACCTCCTGTCTTTTACTCAATGCCACTGTCTCTAAACCATACAACATCTCAGGTTTCACCACAGTCCTATAAACTTTCCCCTCTTACTCTTGTAGACACTGTTCTATCACAAATCACCCTGCTATCACTCTTCTTCACCCACTCCACCCTGCCTGCACTCTTTTCTTCACGTCTCTAACACACTCTCCATTACTTTGCACTGTTGATCCCAGGTACCGGAACTCCTTCACCTTCTCCACCTCTTTTCCCTGCAACCGCACCCCTTCACTGCCCTCCCTCTCATTCACACACATGTACTCTGTCTTACTCCTACTGACCTTCATTTCCCTTCTCTCCAGCGTGTACCTCCACCCCTTCAGTCTCTTCTCAACCTGCTCACTACTCTCACCACAAATCACAATATTATCCACAAACATCATGAAGACTCCTGTTTGACCTCGTCCGTCAACCTGTCCATCACCACTGCAAACAGGAAAGGGCTCAGAGCCGATCCTTGATGCAGTTCAACCTCCAACTTGAACTAGTCTGTCGTTCCTACTGCACACTTTACTGCTGTCACACTGCTCATACATGTCCTGCACCACCCACACATACTTCTCTAACACACCTGATTTTCTGATACAATACCACAACTCCTCTCTCGGCACCCTGTGGTACGCTTTCTCTAAATCCACAAACACACAATGCAACTTCTCCTGACCTTCTCTATACTTCTCCACCAACATTCTTAAAACCAATAATGCATATGTGGTTCTCTTTCTCTGCATAAAACCATACTGTTGCTCACAGATGGTCACCTCTTCTTTCAGCCTGGCTCCCACTACTCTTTCCCATAACTTCATGGTGTGACTGATCAACTTAATTCCTCTGTAGTTACTGCAGGACTGCACATCTCCCTTATACTTAAAGATTGGTACCAGCACACTGCTATCTCTCCAAACATCTCCATGCTTCTACCGGTATGTCATCTGGTCCAACCGACTTTCTACTCTTCATCCTCTTAATCGCTGCTCTCACCTCCTTCTTACTAATCCTATCCACTTACTGCTTCACCATCTCCACACCATCCAACCTTCTCTCTTTCTCACCTTCCTCGTTTATCAGCTGCTCAAAATACTCCCTCCATCTTCTCAACACACTCTCCTCACTAGTCAACACATTTCCATCTCCATCCTTTATTGCTCTAATTTGCAGCACATCCCTCCCAGCTCGGTTCCTCTGCCTGGCTAATCGCTACAAATACTTCTCCCCCTCCTTTGTGTCCAACTTCTCCTACAGCTCCTCATATGCCTTTTTCTTGGATTTCGCCACATCCCTCTTTACCTGCTGCCACATCTCCTTGTACTCCTGCCTACTTTTCTCATCATCCTGTCGATCCCAATTCTGTTTCTCCAACCTCTTTTTCCTTAAGCTCTCTTGCACTTCCTCATTCAACCACCACGTCTCTTTGTCTTCCTTTCTATTTTCAGATGTTACTCCAAGTACCTTTCTAGCCGTCTCCCTCATCACTCCTGCAGTAGTTGCCCAATCACCCAACACCTTTTTGTCACCACTGAGCCCTGTCTGACCTCTTCCCTGAACCTCTCACTACAGTCTTACTCCTTCAGTTTCCACCATCTTATTCTTCTTTTGGTCTTCACTCTCCTCCTCTTCTTCCTCACCTCCAAAACCATCCTACAGACCACCATCCAATGCTGTCTATCTACAATGTCCCCTGCCAACACCTTACAGTCTCCAATTTTCTTCAGGTTGCATCTCCTGCATAGAACATAGTCCACCTTTGTGCACCTTCCTCCACTCTTATACGTCACCCAATGCTCCTCCTTTTTCTTAAAATACGTGTTCACCACTGCCATTTCCACCCTTTTAGCAAAATCTACCACCATCTGCCCTTCCACATTTCTCTTCTTAAAGCCATACCTACTCATCACCTCCTTATCACTTTTGTTCCCTTCACCCACCTGCCCATTTAAATCTGCCACAATCAGTAATTTTTCATTTATAGGTACACCTTCTACCACTTCATCTAACTCACTCTAGAATTTTTCCTTCTCCTCCATCTCACAACCCACTTGTGGAGCATAAGCACTGATGACATTTATCATCGCCCCTTCAGCTCCAGCTTCACGATCATCACCCTATCAGAAACTCTCTTCATCCTACACTACACTCTGACTGTACTCTTCCTTCAGAATCACCCCAACACCATTTCTCTTTCCATCCACACCATGATAGAACAGTTTAAATCCACCTCCAATGTTCCTGGCCTTACTCCCTTTCCACTTGGTCTCCTGAACACACAGCATATCTACCTTTCTCCTCTCCATCATATCAGCTACCTCTCTCCCTTTACCTGTCATAGTGCCAACATTAAAAGTGCCCACCCAAACCCCTACTCTTTTACACTTCTCCTTTTTCTGCCGTCTCTGTAGACGTCTTCCTCCTCTGCTTCTCCTCCTTCGGCAAATTTCCACCGGTACCCTGTTGGCTAACGATACCTGTGGTGGTCGTGTTATTTATGGTGGTATGTGTTATTTATGGCTTTTTTTGTTACGATGTTGTGAGTATTGTTTGTTTTGTTGTTGCAATTGTTATTATTATTTTTGTTGTTGTTGTATTTCCTCACTACAACCTATATATCATTTTATTCTATTTTTTAGAAAAGGCTTTCAGAAATAAAAGACTCAAATGTTTTCAGGAAAGATCCTTAAACAGCACTCATCCAAACCACACATGCCTGGTGGGACTGATACTGCATTTGAAATATGAGAACAATCAGCTCCAAAAATGTTTATGCATTAATTCTGACCCGAGCGCGAACACTGGCAGGACGAGACGCTGGGGTGCCAGTGTGAAACCGCAGCGTTGGACAACCCCGAGCGCTGAACACGGCTTTACCTCTGACACACCCAAGTCCGCTCCGAGAGGCTTCAAATGACACACTGTCCAGGACTTTCATTTGCACACAAAAAAGAAACCTCCACCACGAAATCCGGATCAGCAGACAGAAACAGAACAGCGATCACGAGCACCGAAAATAAAACTGATGACAATCGGTTCCCATTAAATACCTGAGACTTCCTCTGGCATTGTAACGAGCAGTGGTCACCACTGTCATGTGACTAATGCAGCAAGTGTGTGTGTGTGTGTGTGTGTGTGTGTGTGTGGGTGGGTGTAATCAAGAAAGACATGTACCAGTGACACAATTGCAGCCCAAGGCTTATTTACATGGATAGATAGATAGATAGATAGATAGATAGATAGATAGATAGATAGATAGATAGATAGATAGATAGATAGATTTTATTTTTATTAATCATTTTTTTAACTGTTCCCTCACCAGCCTGCTCTTCAGAATAGCAAAAAAAAAAGACAATAGGTTTATAGAAGGTTCTTCATAGAAGATATCTCATAGTTGGATTTCTGACTAAAAAGTTATGTGTTTAAATCCCAGCATCACCAAGGTATCACTGCCGCTGCTGCAAAAAGTCACCAAATCACCTGTAGGACCCTCAATCCAGGAAATCCAGGAGCATCCACGATACATGTCCCTGTGAGAGCTGTTGCTGTAGAAATGATAAAGAATGATCCCTTGCAAGTTCTAACCAATCAGAAAGGACTTTACTGATTGTTACTGTATCACGGACAGCAAAAAGCAACCCAGCTGACACTTGACTTTAAATAAACGCTTCGGCGCGTCCCGGAACGTGTTCCCGCCCTCCCCCGTGGGTGCACACGCCGATGCCTGGTGACACATGAGGACATAAATATTTGAAAGAGAGAAAAGGTCGGCGAATCGATGCGGTGCGAAAGCGTGTGACGGAAAATAAAGCAGAGGGAAAGAGAGAGAAGTGCAGTTTCAGGGTCAACAATGTGTACCTGCTTTTAAGCTCTCCTTCTTTCTCTCTCTCTCTCTCCCTCTCTCTCTCTCTCTTACACACACACACACACACACACAGAAGTGCACTGTCATGTTTTGCTTGAGAAGCTCGTCCTACGCTCATGAAGCATGAGTCAGCGTTATGAGGAGACCACACATGTGCACACAGAGAAGAGAAAAGGTCGGGAGAGTTGTGAGACTCCGTGGGAAAGGTTGTGTTTGCTTTGGCATCGTCAACAGGCCTGGCTTTCTGCACTTTACCTCCGCATTTTAACTCCACATGGTACCTCCACACCGTACATTCACATTGTACCACCGCACTTTACCTCCACACTTTACCCTCGCATTGTACCACCAAACTTTACCTCCACACTGTAACTCTGCATTGTTCCACCACACTTTACCTCCACACTGTACCTCTGCGTTGTACCACCACACTTTACCTCCGCATTGTACCACCACACTTTACCTCCACACTTTAACTCCACAATGTACCTCCACACAGTGCCTCTGCATTGTACCACCACACTTTACCTCCACACTGTACCTCCACATTGTACCACCACACTTTACCTCCACACTGTTACTTCACAATGTACCTCCACACTGTACCTCTTCATTGTTCCACCACACTTGATCTCCCCACTGTACCTCTGCATTGTACCTCCACACTGTACCTCCACATTGTACCACCGCATTGTATCTCCGCATCGCACCACTGCACTTTACCTCCAGACTGTACCACCACACTGTACCTCTGCATTGTACTACCGCACTTTACCTCCAGACTGTACCACCGCACTTTACCTCCAGACTTTACCTCCGCACTTTACCCCCCACACTGTACCTCCGCATTGTACCTCCACACTATGCCTTCGCATTGTACCACTGCACTTTACCTCCACACTGTACCTCCACATTGTACCACCACACTGTACCTCTGGACTGTACCTTCGCACTTTACCTCCACATTGTACCACCGCACTGTACCTCCGCATTGCACCATTGCACTTTACCACCAGACTGTACCTCTGCATTGTACCTTCACACATTACCTCCACACTGTATCTCTGCATTGTACCACCACACTTTAACTCTACACTGTACCTCTGCTTTGTACCACTGTACATTACCTCCACACTGTACCTCCGCAGTGTACCACCACACTTAACCACCACACTGTACCTCCGCATTGTACCACCACACTTTACCACCACACTTTACCTCCGCATTGTACCACCGCGCTTTACCTCCACACTGTACCTCCGCATTGTACCACCACACTTTACCACAACACTGTACTTCCGCATTGTACCACCGCACTTTACCACCGCACTTTACCTTCACTCTGTAACTACACACTGTTCTTCCAAACAGTACCACCACACTGTACCTCCATACTGTACCGCCACAATCTACCTCCGCACTTTACCTTCACTCTGTAACTACACACTGTTCTTCCAAACAGTACCACCACACTGTACCTCCATACTGTACCGCCACAATCTACCTCCGCACTTTTTTACCTTACACTGTGCCCTTCACCCACATGCTGACCAGACATTCCACCTTGCTCCTCCTGTTCCTCCTCTTGTTCCTCATCCTATTTCTTATTCTGTTCCTCCTCCTGTTCTTCATTCTTTTCCTCTTCCTGTTTTTTTTTCATTTATTTCTCCCTTTATTCCCCCATTCCTTCTTCTATTCCTCCTCCTGTTGATCCTGTTTCTTCTTCAGTTCCTTCTCCTGTTTCTAATTTTATTCCTGCTCCTGTGCCTCCTGTTCCTCCACCTGTTCCTACGCCTTCTGTTAATCGTTCTACTCCTTTTTCTCCTTTTACTCCTCCTGCACCCCCGTTCCTCCTCCTCTTTGTCCTTCAATTCCTCCTTCTATTTTATGCTGCGTGTTATGTAATGACACGTTTTAAAACAGGATTGATTTCTTTTGACTTTGCTGAGCTTTCATTATTGCAAATATCTTGCAGGCTCCAGGTGTGTTTCTGCATCTGAAGCCCTTACAGATACTTCTCTCAAACACACACACACACAAACACACACACACACCTAACCACACACACACCTAACCACACACAAGGATGAAAGGATATAAAAAAGAAATATTCAATGAAATGTTCAAATAAAATATTTTAATATAAATATTTATGAAAGATATAAAGTATCATTTGTGCTGTCATGGCTTGCAGACAAGTTACATTGGTTAAATGTTTTTATTTATTTATTTATTTATTTATTTATTTATTCCATTATTTTTTTTATTTTTTTATGTATTCCTTTAACCCTTTTTCATGCTTTTTTCCTACTTATTTTTTTATTTGTTATGTTTGTGGGTGTTTTTAACGTGGGATTTCTTTCCTTGTGGCTCATTTCCTTTCTCATATTGTTACACGTTCTACCTGATGCATGCGTTTCAACTTTATTTAACGGAAATGCAAGAGTTCTGTCTTACTGTGTGCCGTGTAGAAGGTTCACCATGGACACGTGATAATAGTGGTAATGATAATGATGGCAACCATGATGATGATGATGATGATGATGATGATGATGATGACGGAAGTGGTGGTGATAATGTAATGATGACATTGTTGGTGGTGATTATGATGATGATGATGATGGTCGTGCTGATGATGGTGATAGTGATAATGGTGGTGGTGGTGATGATGATGATGATGATATAGTAATAAAGTTTATGATGATAGTGATGATGATGATGATTATAGTGATGAAGTTGATGATGATGGTAGTGGTGGTGATGATGATGATGATGATGATTATAATAATGAAGTTGATGATGATGATGGTAGTGGTGATGATGATGATGATGATGATGATGATGATGATGATGATGATTATAGTGATGACGTTGATAATGATGAAGTTAATGATTATTATGTTGTACCATGCATGTTATGGTAGTGTGTGGGTGTGTGTTGGATAGTCACACAGAAAGCAATGTTACAACTTTAAGATCCTGAAACTCTACACACACAAACACACACAAGCACACACACACAACACACACACACACACACACACACACACACACACACACACACACACACACACACACACACGCAATGCTTAAACCCTCCCTTACTCACATCTCACATGCACACACTTTAAAATGCTTTAAGAGGACACACACAGTGTGTGTGTGTGTGTGTGTGTGTGTGTGTGTGTGTGTGTGTGTGTGTGTGTGTGTGTGTGTGTTCTTGCCTAAAAGCAAACAACTGGCTGGTCTTCATGAAGAAAACTTTACCAACATTAAATAGAAGGCAAGAACACACACATACACACACACACACACACACACACACACACACACACACACACACACACACACACACACACACACACAATTTGCCTTCTATGTACCTGTTTGTCATGTCATATTGTGGGCTTAATAGGATAGGAATATCTGACACATTTGTCTATTTCGCTACTCCTCACTTGTTGAAATAATCAAGTCTAAGATTCGAGTTTGATTTTTACGTGTAACATAAAATTAATAAAATCAATGCAAGGTCTTGAATGGATAGTAAGGCAGACTGAGTGTGTCTGTGAGTGAGTAAGTGTGTGTATGTGTGTTCGAGACGTACACGAAACAGCAGAACAGAGGTATTTATCCACGTGTTTCACGAACACCCCCATACTCTTCTTCTTCTTTTTTTATATTTTTCTATTCATCCCTCGTCTCGCTTCTTTGACAAGTTGAAACAGTTCCCTGAATGGCTGTCGCAGTGTGAGTCTGCTCGCTGCCGCCAAAGAAACATCTGCCCGACCCCGTCAGCTGGACACAAACAGAGCAGTGAAGCCGTGGAACAGAGGGCCTCACAAAGGCCCGGGGAGAAAGTCCTTCTCCCCCTACACTGCTCCCCTAATCCCTCATGTGCTCCGCACGCCCTCGGCCCCTCTCCTCCCAACACGCTGCCTCCGCCGCACACTTGTTTGTTCAGCTTTTTTTCCTCTTTCTCTCTCCCTCTCTTTCTCTCTCTCTTTTTGTCTCCATACATATCAAAGCAGCTCTTTAAATAGGGAAAATTGGCTTCTTTCAATGAGAGCGTTTGGACTTGTTGCCTCCGGAGCGTCTTTTTTAAAAAGCACACCTGGAGTGCACACACACACACACACACACACACACACACACACACACACACACACACACACTCCACACACACCTACGTAGAACAGACCGGGCCTCTTTAAAGCAGAAAGAAAGAAGAAGAAGAAGAACACAATGACGCTGTCCCTGTTTTGTTTATTTTAAATAGATAAACCACAATTACAGCGGTTTGCAAAGCTTAAAAAAAAAAAAAAAAAAAAAAAAAATTTAAACTGAATAAAAAAAAAAAGAGTTTAATCGGGTAAAGAATATACGATTCAGCAACACAATTTGATGTCTTAGAAAGGGGATGTGTGTGTGTGTGTGTGTGTGTGTGTGTGTGTATGTGTGTGTGTGTGTATGTGGAATGTAGGAAGATGTTTAAGAAAACAAATTAAACAAATATTATGTAAAAAACCTATTTCAATGTTTTTTTTATGTAGGTGGAATAAAAAGAATAAAGGAAAAACAATAAAAATGACTCTAATGAAGGAATCAAATAGAATTTATAATTAAAATCAAATGAGAACACGTAGTAAACAGGAACTATATATATTTTTAAACATCCCCTTTCATATTTAGTCTCCATGTGCTGCTAGAAGAACCTCCACTCATCTGGGAAGATGTTCCACTAGACCTTGTGGAGATTCATGCTCATTCAGATACGTTAAAACCTGGTTTTGATGTAGGTGAGGTGAGTAGGCCAGGGTCAGCGTTCACATTCATCCCAATGGTCTTTAACAGGGTTGAGGTCAGTGTTCTATAGCGGGGGATCTTCCACTCCAACTCATTTAAAGCATATCTTCATGGAGCTAGCTTTGTGCGCAGGAGCATTGTCAAGCTGGAGCAAGTTTGGGTGTCCCAGATCAAGGGAAGACATCCTACACAATTGTGTTCCTCCAACACATTTCAACATTGTGCGCTGAATATGTTTTGAGCAAAAAAAAAAAAAAGGCAGTTGAGGTAATGAGTCAACACATTTCAACATTGTGCGCTGAATATGTTTTGAGCAAAAAAAAAAAAAAAGGCAGTTGAGGTAATGAGTCATTTGTACCAATGTCAGGCTTGAAACAGTCTTGTTTTAGATTGGACCATTATTTAGCAGAAGAAAAATGATTTGCCATTGAAAACAAAAAGTCACTTGAAATGACTTAAAAAAACTCGGTCATGATGTTAAGAAATGGCTTTCATGTGCTTATATATGGTTTAGTGTCCTCTTGTTTTAGTTTTTTTATAAGAACCGTCGGGTGAATTTGACTCAAAATATTTTCACTAGTTAACATGAAAATTTACCCAAAGAAATTCGAATGAAAACAGGAAAAATTTTTGGGCTAAAAATACCCAGAAATAAAACCCTTGAATGCTAGTTTTCCATCGCTGATTCATAATTTTGAAAAGAGCCTACAGCAGAACATCACTTCTGTATATACAGTCAATACATTTTAGCACCTTCCAAACTTTTAGTCACAATCAGCAAAATTTCCACCGGAACTAAAAAAATTCCTATCTCATGACGTCAAACGTCATCCTTCAGCCAAAGATCTGTTTGATTTTCATGCATTAAACACATAATGCGCTCGAAATGGAATCAGATCAACCGAAAAAGTCTGGAGAAGCACCTGCTCTTTCAGCACCTGCTCTTTGATCATATGCAAATTCGGAGCACATGACCTTCGCTTCACCTTGGCCAGAAAAGTTCATTTTCAGGAAAGGATAATACACACAGGTTTGCTGTTATAGAAAAAAACAATCAGTGCGGGGGAGGTGTGATGCAGGCTGACTTGAAGCGGAGTTACTGTTAATCATTTTCCAATAACAACTCGTCCTGGAGAACTTTGTTTCTGTTCGTAGAAAATGACACGCCGTACGCTTTTTTTTTCATCCGTTTACAGTAACAAGGCATTTTGAATGGACGCAAAACTGTTCTCGCTCACGTTTATAGCAGCTGTAAACGTTCGCTCTCTTGGTAGCCTGTTTTTTTTTTATTTGTTTTACATATCGATTTATTAGACCCACCCCTTTTTTTGTGACCAACAAACCACGAATCGTAAGCTTTGTAAACAAAAACAGAAAAGAGACAGTTTTATCGCTCTGGAGACTTTTTAGCAAATCAAAGAAAATGCTGTTACTACGGAAACAGCGCGAGCGTTCACGAATATGAACCTGAACTATAAGAAACACCTCCCGACCAATCAGAATCAAGGATTAAGGTTTAATATGCGACGCTTTCCTGGTAAAATCTTGTCCGTGAATTTAATTCTGAATTCGCTATTGATGAGTGTAACGACTCAATCATTTCCTGAAAAGATTTATACGTAAAATAACAACGAACGTTTTCATTTGCTTGCAGTTTTATTTATTTTATTTTTTTTAAACTTTAAACTTTAAGATTTCAGGTTGAACTCTTTTTAACTTTTTTGTATTAGTTTCACTGTAATTACTGAAAAATTACTAACATAGGCACATCTCTTCAATATATTATACAGTGAGGTATTTGAGTAAATGTACTTTGTTGCTGAAGTTAAAAGTAATTTTTTTTTTGGCTACTTTCTAGTTTTACTGAGTATCAAAGATATAAGCAACTTTTACTCCATTTATGATTTGATAGATGTACTTTTAATTCCACTGTATTTTAGATATTGAGCGTTAAATCTTACATTTTATACCTCTGTTAAAGATCATTAAGACTCAACACTCCTCTACACACATCTGCTGCCTGTGAGTGACTTTTTAAAAACCAGCTTCTGTTAAATTAAAATAAAAAGTATTGTTCTTTCTGACACTGAGAGGTGCATCAATTCTATGATCTAAAATCGTTTACTTTAATTTGAGTTTTTCCATTAATTATTAATGGTTATTCTAATTTGTGATCATTTTATTGGTTAATGGAACCAATAAAAATATCTGTTTGTTCAAATGTTTGATCTTTGTTTCATTCTGATTCACGACAGAGGCTGTTTTGTTGATCTTGGATTTACAATTCGATCTGTATTTTCGAAAACAAAACATCGCTAATCAGTCGTTTTTGGTTGTGTCTCTGTGTGGAGGACGATATGAGTCAAATACTTAAGTACTATTCAAATCAGATACTCGAAGACTTTTACTCAAGTCCTATTTGAATTGGTGAATTTTACCGTGTAATTGAGTACGTTTTGCTTTCGGGTGTCTATACTTTTACTCAAGTATGATTTCTAAGGTACTTTTTACACCTCTGCTATCATATATTATATTCCTTGAATTCTTTATTCGCTTTGCTTTTAGAACTCTGAGAGAGAGGAAAAAAGTGTGTGTTCGAATATGCATGGATGCACTTCCTGTCCACGGTCAAAAACATGGTTCGAATGCAGGAGTCATCCGGGTTTTGTTTGTTCATTTACAGCTGATTAATTTCCCGGCAAACTGCTTTCTTTAGTGTCAGTGCTGTGGCTAGCACTCTGTCACCCTCAAGTCCCTCCCAGACGCTCGAAAACAGTGTGACAAGTCAATTAAATGCACCATTTTTTATCACATTTTCTTGTCTTATGTCTTGTTGTCTGGAGAAATAAGGTGTCTGTGTCACAGCTCTTGAAAGCACTAAAACCTGATTTTGTACCGCAGAGTGAGCTCCATCACTCATTAGCTAACTGTGGGGAGACGCTACTCGCCCTGGTATGCACGACTCGCTGCTCAGAGACTATGAAGCTGAGTATGAGTCAGCAAAACTGCAGGAAACCACAGAAAACATCAGCAAATCCGATCAATACGTAGGTGCCGGCTGAACGGCAATAAACTGACAACATCACCTCGAGTACGGATGTCACCCCTGTACGATCCGGCACACTTTAACGGCAAAGACGGTGTCTTCTCCACCGTGACTCACTCTGTTTACTTTTGCATATTCAGGTTGAGGGAAACCCCGTTCTGCCATTCATGACCGAAGTGTCTCCTTTTAAAAGTCATTTTTGTCAGCCTGACACTTCAGTTCAAAGATGTTTCCCAGAGGTAATCGAGGAGCTATAAGACGAGCGCCGAACAATAGGAGAACGCCGGGATCTGCTCCGACATCTCCCCATTCACCCGCATTGTTCTTCTACCTTCAGGCTCACTTTGTATGCATTGGAAAAAAACTCTTTCGACAACTTCACCTGTCGCAATCTTGCAGCTTGAGGCGCTCCCCCTCCCTCTCTCCTGTCTATTGTTTTAGCTTCCTTCCCCCTCAAACGGGACGTTGTCTCGGTGTCCTGATAAAAACGGTTCTGTCTCAAACCAGTCGGGGCGTTAGCCTTTAAAAAGTATAATTGGCTGCACGAGTTTGTTTCGCTCAGAAGCCCTGAGGCGGTCTGGGTACAAAAGCATCAAACTTGTTTTTTCTGTAAAATAGACAAGAAAGTCTCAGAGCGACAATTCAGCGGCAGAGCAGCTCAAGAACTCGTACTAAACCAGTGCAACGAATGCACTATCGACACAAGTTTGCGGACACTCGACCATATGATTGCTATGTGCTAGCAACGTTTTGGACGTCCCATTCCGCATTTACTCTCAATTTGCTTTTATAATAACCTCCGAGCTTCCGGGGAGATGTTTGGAGTTTGGAGTGTGGGCGTCTTCCACACCAACCCATGTCAAGCAATTTAGCACGTGGCTTTATTTGTGTATAGAAGCATTTCCATGACGGAATACTTTTGGGTCTCCTAGTTAAGGTGGGAGTTAATGGAATTTAAACGCTACGACATTTAAACGACATTCCTATACAATTGTGTGCCTCCACCTTTCTGCTAAGTTTTGTGTTTAATAGTTTTGGGGAAAAACAACTGATGGCTGAAAATAACAGGCGTCCCAGTACTCGTCTATAAAGTGTATGTATCTAAACAGAATCCTTATTTGGATGGTATAAATTGTGGAAATTGGGATCAGTTCATTTATCATTGAATTGTTTCTGGGGTTTTGATCCTACCCAAAAATCTCATGCAAGTAAGTTCCTTAAAGATGATGTCATAACGTGCAGTTAGTTGCTCAGTGGTTTGGACTTTAAATCTAAAGGTTGTGAGTTTAAATCCCAGCCCCATCAAGGTGCCACTCCTGGGCCCCTGAGCAATTCCCTTAACTGCATAGCTGCTGAGGGGTATCTGTCTAAGTTCTGAATAAGGGCGTCTCCCAAATGCCATAAATGTAAATGTACCTTGTAAATGTAAATTCAGCAGCATGTTTAATTCAATTCAGTTCATTTTAAGTTGTGTAGCACTTTTAACAATGGATGTTGCCTAAAAGCTGCTTTACAGAACTTATAAACGTGTATAAGTTTAGTTCCTATACGTTTGTTTCTTGTAATTGTGAGTTTATCCCTAATAGTTGAACCAGTGGAGACTGTGGCAAGGAAAAGCTCCCTGAGATGCCATGAGGAAGAAACCTTGAGAAGAACCAGATTCAAAAGGGATCCCATCCTCATCACAGTTCTATCATTGTTAAGGCGTGCAGTGATGGGGGATTAAATGCGACCTGTGGTCCCGATCTCTTGTTATAGACTGTTGATATAAAGTCCAAGTCTATCCTCAAAGTTCTGGAGTTACTTAGTAAGATCTGAAAAGGAGAAAAAGACAAAAACACTGGACGATGGTACTTCTGGAGCATGTGTAAATTGATGAAGGGAGACAGAGAGAGAGAGAGAGAGAGAGAGAGAGAGGGTAGAGAGAGACAGGGAGAGAGAAAAAAAGGATTGTTAAGCATTTAATGTATCATCATGTATGCATAATTAAAAATATTGAATCCCTGCCTCATAAAATAATTTATTTTCACATTGCACCGTATTGTACTCAGGTTCAATGGTATCGTCTCGCTAATCCATGGACCAAAATCGCTGTATTGTATCGCAGCAGTTTAGTGGTTCGGTCCACAATCGATCAGTACTTTTAAATCATTTTACAGATCCAACAGTCTCACCGAATATCAAAATCTCACTTTTTAAATGAAGACCCTCTAGTGTCATAGGGATATTACATTATTAAATATTGATTCAAGAATCAAGACTTTACTGTCACATGTCCAGGAAACAGTTTGTCAGTTTGAAGTGTAAACAAAGCAGATTCAGCGGGACTGTGACGTCTAATTTGTTTGATTTTTTGTTTGTCACATCATTAATTATATTTCTATTGTAGACTCGATCACAGCAGCATCAAATATCGCATCGTTAGCTTATGAATCAAAATTATATCGTATTATACCAGATTCAGCGGAATGATCAGAAAGATCATATCATTTCTGTGTGCATTTAAATTTAATCAGACATCTAACCGAAAATTGCATCATGACGTCGAAGTCTGAATTTTAAGCTCCTGTGCGGCCACAAGTCCTTCGACGAGCGTTTCGAATCCGATTGTTTTAAATAAGCGTCAGTCATGCCTCGGCGAACGCGTCAACACGTCGCTTATGACAAATGAAAAATGTTTCGTCACTCGTCGCATGCTCAGAACTCCACAACATCTCTTGCGATGAAACTCGTCGATTTTAACGCTTCAGTCTCGCGGTGAAACGTGAGCATGAAGAGTCTCACGCTGGCTCGTGAACGGTCTCTTTTGGGTTTTCTCTGCATTTTAATCCTAAATCGTGGCTCCATCAGTGGTTAAAATGCTTTTTTCTTTGTTTCGTATACAGTACAGTACTGCATACCAAAAATAAATACTTGTTCTGTACTTGTCAGTTTTAGCACACGTCACGATTTCCTGAACGAATTGCCAAAGCGTCCCGAGGTTTTATATTAGATTAGATTAGATTTAATATTGCCATATATGAAAGATATGAATAAATAATGAATAATAAATAAATATGATATGATTGATACGAATATAAACAAACAGTACATGGAAAGAGGATTATATACAATGAGTGCAATAGTCATGGATAGTGCAATGCAGGAGATATTGTATACAGTGTTTATGAAAAGGTTATTATACATATGTGATATGGAGATTGCAAGAAAGGAGGCTATTATACACAGTATGTGCGATTTTTATAATAATGTATATGAGTTTTGTTGATATATTTGTGATGACAATGTGCACATCATGAATTCTTGGTTTGGAAAATCAAACTGTTGGTTTTCCAAACATATGCAATCTGTACAGTACTGGTGAATACCTCTTTAGGAATTATGCTTTAAATAACATCTTGTCTTTTTTTGCCTTCTTGACATTTAGTGAATATAAAAGCAAACACAATCCGCTCTCGGCGCGTTAACCCCTGGTCAAACAGTTTCCACATGCTCCTGTTTCTGAAAAGGTTTTGTTCATTGTACAGTCCTGTACGTCTAAATCCCCCCCTCCTCTTCTTTTTTTTCCATTTTGACAGTTTCCAAGCTTACAGGAGACCAAATGAGAACTCCAAAGCATGCAGGTCTTAAAATATGGGATTTCTCTCCTGAACACTGGCTGGCCACCTTTAGGGGAATTCCACCTAATTTAGACTAAGATGTATTTTCCACCAAAAAATAAAAGAAAGCTTTCAATATATGCTTCATTGGACTTCACAGCTTTATATTATAGTCCAAACCACAAAGAGGCCATACTGTGTCTGGAGAAAATCCATAGCATGTGTTTGCATATTGTGCAATATTGTGACGTGATGAAAGCGTCTAAGAGCGGCTCCTGTTTTGTGTCGTTGCAGGAGGTGCCGAGCAGCTGGCAGGTCCTTGGCACGGTTCCATACAGGTAGGAGGTGATGTAAGGAAACCACGCCTGTTTGATTTGTGCTCGGTGGACAGCTTTGTCCCAGATGTTGACTCATTCTGGTTCTTCGTTGATTCCCAAGAACCTCGGAAGTTGACTTTGGCAATAAATTACCTCAAGGATTAGGCGTGACTATGGTTTGATTCTTTGCCAAAAAATGTCCATTAAGATGTTGGAAGAGATCTTTCATGAACCTTTCTGTGATATTCCGTTGGTTTATTGGAGGAAGGGCAGTTAGACATGAGGATGGTGAAGAAACCATCCGTTTGCCAAGCCTTTGAACAGTGTGTTCCTCAGAATGAGGGTTTGATAGGGTTCGGAAAGCGCTGAGGATTGGTGCAGACCCCTAATGGGGGGTGTGCACCTTTTTTTGCGAATTTATTAAAAAGAATTGTCCTTCTGCTTTTTTTTATTTAGGAAATACTACTTTTTGATGTTTATTTTTTCACTGTCTCTACAGCCTCATTTTCTTTTACCTTAGGCAATACATAGTTGATCTGCATGCTTTTGGTTTCATGTAACTGTGAAGCAGGAGGTGTTGCACTATAAAAGCACCATCAGCATAATAACCTCAGTTGTGCACGCCGCCACTTTGCCCCGGGAATATGTTTTAGTCAGTCGTGACTCATTCAATCTTCCCAATAGCATCTCTAATGCTAAAGGTTAGATTTGTGCCTATGCTTTGTGGTGAATGCAAGCAAGCTGGGGAAGGTTCTTCAAAACCATGAAAAGCACATATACGCTCTGTCTCACACAGAAGACTATCAGGAAAAAAAACAAGTCACGGCAGTGTTCAAAGCAAACATACGTCATTCTGCATTTGCGATAAATAATTACCTAAGCAATGTTTTGATTGTTGAATTGCTCCCTTTTTCGTTTGGGGTGAAGGCAGGGAGTAGATTTTTGTTTTTCTTGCATAGTTGAATTATTTTTAAGAATAAAAATTATATATTTTTTTCTAGAATATATATTCTTTAAATGAAATGATTTTTTTAAATGATTTTTGCCATTTATTTTAAGACTATGTTCATTAAATTGATGAGTTCATTCTCAATTCGTGAATTAGTCAAATCTTCACATGGTATAGTTTCCATTTGTTCTTCTATAGCATTCACTCAGCTTCAGTATCCATCTTAATCCTGCTTTCCGGGTCGTACTGGATCGCTGTGTATAAACTGTATTGTTCCTCCAGTCCATCACAGAGCACCATGCACACAGACGTCTAAAACTAGCAGGAAATGAAACCTATCCGCATAGCTTCGTGTTTTTGGACGTTTGAGGAAACCAGAGAATCCAGAGGAATACACACATGAACATAGGAAGGTAGAACATGCTCAAATCCCACACAGAGTGCAACCTAAACCCCTGGCAGAGATGTTCCTCACTCTGCCGTACTCACTGTATATATAGCTCTGAAAACTACATGACTGAATCCAGCAACCACAAGCGAAGGTGAAATTGGGGTTACCCCCTGGAGTGAAATGGGGAAAAACTGCATTTAAAAGTTTCTTCTGGTTTTGCTGCAGGAGCATCATGGACAGTTTGACAGCTGGTGTATGATCACGAACCGAAATGTTTACACACAATGTCATAAAAAACAAAAAAAAAAAAAAAAAAAAAAATTCACCCAGAAAAA
>MU551706.1:2220498-2276607 GCA_024362625.1 Silurus asotus
AATAAACAAACAAAAAAAAACAAAGGAATTAAGTCAGACATTCACTATGTAAAGAAACAACAAACACACCAGTAAATAGATAGTGATGTATTCCTTATCTGAATAAAAAATATATAAGCAAATCATTAAATAGATTAGAACATTCACTATGTGAAGATAATAAACAAATAAACAATCAACAAATAAATAAATAAAGTCAGATATTCACTATGTGAAACAAACAAGCAGATAAACAAATAAGTAAATAAAGAGAGGAATTCCCCATGTGAAGAAGAAAAAAACAAATTGAAAGAAAGTGTGGTATTGTGTGAAGGACAAAAAAATAAACAAACAAATAAATAGGGACATTTACCATGTAAATGAAGTAATACGTAAATCTATCAATATAGTCTGACATTCACTACGCAACGGAACAATAAAGAAAGAAACAAAAAAACAATACATAAAGCGAGAGATTCAGTTTAAAGAAATGATGTATTTTAGACAATCTATTATATCGTTTTTGGTTTGGAAATAAAATCTTTTGACTGTTTCTCATTTATCTGGCTGCTCGATGGAATTCACTTGCAGAGGCATTTGTTGGGTTTTCCCATGCAAACACACTCATGCATCAGCTACTCTCTCTCTCCTTTTATGTACACCCCCTACACAAACCTTCAACATGGTGTGTATTTGTTCTACACAACTAAATTATATTCATTCAACTCAGAGAATTTCTCTCTGCTCATGGCTGACTTGGTGCTGATTAGTAAAGGGGTTTCATTTTACTCTCAGTGACACATCAGCATTGTATTTAAATGTCTTTGTACGTCTCTCAACATAAGTACAAGCTGTTGAATTACAGCTGTATTCCTGTAAACGCTCACATGTGAGGTTTCTCTCCATTCTATCTTTAGTTCCATTGAAGGCGAAACCACATTTTTATTTCTGTACTTCTCTATTGGATGCTACACTTCTCTAGTCTGAAAGTGATTCATTGTAAGTTCTCAATGGGAATGTCCATAACCCTGTGTAATAATTTAGCACGCTGACTTTAAGCTAATTTTCAACAGAAAGTTTTTTTTTGGACTGGAATTTGTCTGGATGCCAAATCATAAAATCAGAGCTATAAGCCAGAGTATGTGTGTTTGAACTGTAATAAAAAATGGTGCCAACTAAGCTTGCGAATATGATTTCGAACAGACTTACTGTCTACTTACTGTAGTTTTTCTCACCTTCGTAATTTTTGACGCTTTTTCAGCTGCTGTGTTTTGCCGTCTTAACACCGTTTCTGTTCCTGATTCATATCCATTAGTTAAAATTGAAAGCTGTAGGTAATGTTGGTTCAGCTCATTTTAATTAGTTTGAGTTAGATTTGTGTAAAAGAGAAAGGCACCTAGTATGAATATCTAGGTATACTCTTCGGGCTTAGAAATCTCCTTCGGCATTCGGATCCCAAATAATTCAGGTTACTGTGATCTTAAAGTATGATGTGACACTGTCTGACATATTGGGTTAAGGATTGGTTTGGGAAAAAAGAATTGGGACACCTGACTTTTTTCAGACATATGTGGTTTGTCCCCAAACTGTTACCACAATCCTGGAGGTACACGATTGTATAGGACGTCTTTGGAGGCTGTAGCATGAAATTCTTCCCTTCGTTTAAACTAAGAGACCTAAATAATTCCAGGATGACAATGTTACTGTGCACAAAGCCAGCTATATGACGATATGGTTTGGATGGGTTGGAGTGGAAGATCTTCTGCTATAAAGGTCCAGGAAACAGAATCTGAATCTATTGCTAAACATCATCGGTTGCATGTAAGAGGTGCTAGCTTTGTTTACAAGAAAGTATTTTATTTATCTATGTTTACACACTGTCACCTTCAAAATAGTCCCCTTACATAGCAATACAGCGCTTCCCGCATTCCTGCCACTTCTGGAATGTGTCCTGGAAGTCTTCTTTTCAAACCATGTCAAGCACCTTCTGCTATTTAATCAAAACGGCGACCTTTGAGCTGGATCTTCATCTTCGGGAAGAGGGTGAAGTCCTCCACCTTCCACAGGAGCATAATCTGTATAGTAGAGTGGGTGAGGAAATGAGATCATGTGGATTGTTCTCCGACGATCATCATGCACAAGTTGCTGAATGATTTAGACATTTCAGGGATTGAGCTCGTCGAAGATCTTTCTGATCTCTTGTCATCTAGCGGTTTGTCGTATGTCAAACGTATGTAATTGTCAAATGTCTCTCAGGCAGATTTGGCAAGTTTCATGCAGAATCGCAAACGTGGTAACGCACCTGAGCAGAATAGCACCAGTTAGCAAAAACTCGAAACTTTTTTAAAACCACTTCAATATAATGCAAAAGCGTTTTGAACATGTGCTTCTGTTCCACACATTCTGTTGGTGATGACATGGCAGACAGCAGACACATCTTGTGTGTGAATCAAACTTCTTGGCGAGTTGCGCAAAAGAGATAAAACTAAAAAAAATGATTAGCATAGAAAAGTGTCAGTGCTGTTCTCTCGGTTTACTACGCATACTTGGAAGGAGATGTTGTGCAAAACATTCTGCGAAACTCTGTTTTGAAGAAGTTTGAATGTCAAGAGGAACAGGGATGGGCAGTATTTATAATACATGTATTTCAAATACAAATTTCAAATATCAAATAGGATTTTGTCATTTGTATTTGAGAGGGTTGATCACCAATCAGGGTAGAGCGCACGTTTCAGTTTAAACTTGCGTGGTGAATTTCTGAGACATGGGCAGCTGCCCATGGGAGGTGGTAGCTCAGTGGTTAAGGCATTGGGCTTTGGATCAGAAGATCACAGGTTCTTCTGATCACAGGTTCAAATCCCACCACCACCAAGCTGCCACTGCTGGGGCCTTGAGCAAAGCCCTAAAACCCACCCCTGCTCAGTTGTAAGTCGCTCTGGATAAGGGCGTCTGCCAAATGCTGTAAATGTAAATGCCCAGGTAGGCATCTTGTCAGTTAGGCGGCACTGGGGGACAACGCAAATATATATATCGCTAATTTGCATAGTTGCCTCCATTATTATATCATGTCACGGTCGGGATTCGAAGTGCGCACCCCCCAGAGAGGTTCCTTCACTTATACACTCAGAAAGGAAAGCTGAAGCCAGAATCTAATTATGGATGACAAAAAAGGTCTAAACCCTCAGGAGCCCAATTCAGCAAAACGAGGAAAGAAGTAGGGGGGAAACGTGAGAGATAAAGTTCTGTGTGCAGCTCTATCACTCATCTCGTAATAAAGAGAGTAAAGACTAATGCATTTAATGAAATGGGCTAATAAATGTATATCAATTAGGTTATGCTGTTTCCTGCTGTGCTTTTCCCCACAGAGCAACGATATTCCTTTTAGCTGCATAACATCATCATTTATAGTATGTAGTTTATCATAATGTGTGTAGCAACGAAACAGTTACAACCAAACTGCTCTAATTGGACTGTAGTTAAACTCACACTTATTGATTCGGGTCCTTTAATTGAGGGTGATATCATAAAGGTTTTCTGTGATTGTACTAAAAAGATCCTGAACTGAGGTCAGTATGGAGAATCTCCAGTGCAGCTCAAAAGATGTATATTATTAAGAATATAGATTTTGTATGTATCTTATGGATACAATGATCCAAGGAGTTGTTTGGTTCTTTGGTTCTGAGAGTTTAAATTGTGCACAATGACGTGTATTTTATTGTGCAATTAGGCATTTAGGGTAAAGTTTATATATGAAATGGAGCTCAGAAATGTATCTAAATTTATGGACTGCTCTGAGAAAATGTTTTACTCATCCGGTGACTGTAGCTGAAGCAGAGACGAGCTTTTCAGAGCTGAAAATAATCAATGGGGAGACGTTGGGTCATGGCGTGATTCACCCAGTGCTTCATTCAAGCTGAAACCGCCATTGCCGGTTGACGGTATCTATTTAGCACCAACATACAATTCAGCTTCAGTTCAACATCAAGCAGAACATTTAGAGAGGAACAAAAGACTCGGACTCGCAACACAACACCTGTGGCCTTATTTGTGTGATTTTTTTGCAGTCGTTGAAAAAAAGGTTTTGGGCTCGTGATCATTTGAATAGATACAGTCAGTGTTTGAGTCATTAATATCATTCTTTTAATAGATCAGTGTGCTGAGAGGAACATTAGATTCTTTTCACATAAACTGAGCTGATTAGGCAGCGAGTCTTGATAAGCAAAGAGAATGATATATAAGACATTCATAATACAAATCATAATACTTGGATACTTCAATACATTTGAAGGCAAATACGTTTGTATTTTTATTTAAGTGAACGTTTAAAGAGAGCACTGGTACTTTAATGGAGCAGTATTTTATCTGCTGTATTTCTACTCACATTTACATATACAGCATTTAGCAGACGCCCTTGTCCACTGGTTCGCAAGATTACAAACTTATTATAAATATAACTCTTGAATTTTACAAAGCAAACTTGGAAAGTGCTAATTTAAGTGTTCCAGGAAGAGTTGGTGCTCAACCGTTGCTTGTAGATAGCCAGGGACTTCACTGAATGGACATCTAGGGAAGGTTCATTCCAACCACCTCGGTGCCAAAACAGAGAAGAGCCTTGAAGTATACTTACCTCTCATTCTGAGAGAAGGTGGCACCAGTGCTGAAGGATCTCAGACAGCGTGGTGCAGTGCGAGACGTGATGAGATCTCTGAGGTGAGATGGTGCTGGTCCATTTTTGGCCTTGTAGGCAAGTGTTTTAAATCTGATACGTGCCAGTGTTGGAAGCGCAGCAGTGGGGTGGTGTGGGAGAACTTCTACTCAAGTACATGCTTTGTGTACTTTATCCACCACTGCACATAATATATTATTATATTTATGATTAACAATCAAATGATTAATTAGTTAGAAACTAATGCAAGTGGCAATCATTTGTCTTTTTATGAATGACTTGTTTGCTATTGAGTCACTGTTGCTGATTCAATGTAGTCCTTCGTTACCAAACACCAAGTAACTAAATTAGGATACAATTATAAGTCATTCATTAAACATTTAATGTAAACATTAAACTGTTGGTTAATTTCAAACTAACCTTCATCTGGGAGATCACAGGGATAGATATGTGAATATTTGATCTGTTAACTGGTTGTATGTGTCAGATTTGTTGGGTGACTCGGCCAGAGAAAAGCTGTTGCTATTAAACATTGTTTATTTTGTCAACTGAGACAGTGTGATGTTAAAGGAACAGATCCAATAGGCCTGCTAGAAGGTTTTAGAATTGATAGAAGGTTTGCGAAGAAATTTCATAATCCCTTGTGAAAGTATTTTTTTAGCATTTTTTAAATACAAAAATACAGTAGTTTATTTTTGATACCTGTGTTTTGCAGTTCATTTTGAGACACTTAAAGTTAAGGTATTTAATATTTTATATTAAAATACATTTTGATGTGTCTTTCCCAACCCTGAGAAGGAATTGACACAATGCCACACCTGTGTATTTTTACTCTTTTGTCACTGTTCCTTGATGAAACAGTTTGGTTTAATCCAATGGGTCAAATTTCCGACTAAAACGTAAAGGTATCGGTTTGGATCAGGCCAAACTATCCCAAGTCCAGGCTTCAGTATAAAGTCAATGTAGATCCTACAATGTATATACTTAAAATATGTTTGTTCATTACTTATTTGTTTCCACATCGAGAATGACTCTGCAGTTCCAGTGTGTGACTCGGCGCACTGGTGCTCAGATTAAGTTTCTCTTTCTCGGGCTGAGCCTCTGCAGCTGTCTCCCATAGCTGAGCTACACAGTTTTCCCAACCCTGTGTTGTGTGATGGAATAGGACCTCCTCAACAAAACTGCACAAAAAATTGTGTGTGTGTATGTGTATGTCAGTTCTCGTCAGGATTTAAAGGTCGTAAAGTTGCAGTTCCTTTTCCATCATTCGTGCAAATGACACACTGAAAGTGAACGAAGATTGATTTGTTATCTGAAAAAAAAAATCTCTCTTGAGCTAAATAAAAGGTTTTGAAAGGGTTCGGATTAGGCAGATTTCTCAAGTGGGGATTTTTCTCTCCATATGTTCTGTGTACAAGCCATCCGACTTGTAATTCCCACCTCAGAAGTGGCACAGTCTGAATGAGAACGCTTCTTACTCCCTTTAAACTCGAATATGTCTAATTGAGAAGAAACACTCACATCCTTGTATAATTTCACAGCAGGTGAGGCAAGGTCACGCATCGGCTGCCGCACTGTAAAATGCAGCGCTGTAAATGCTCCCCTTTAACTATTTATCTTTTTTTTTTAAAGTCCTACCATATCCTCCCTCCTGCTGTAGATCTTAGCCCAAAGGATGAGCTCAGGTGATAAAACTGTTTCATTTTTTTTAAACCACTTCCTCCTGAGGCGTTCCTGCTAAACTCTTGCAGTCATTCTGAGTCTAGTTTTGCACAGAGTTTATGAGTCGGATGCTTGATGGACATTGGTATCTGTTTAAAAGGGTAAACTCTAAGCTTTAAGATTGGACTACTTGTTCATTTAGAGTAACCCTGACCCCTTACCACATATCAAATGGCAGTGGGTTCCACTCTTAGTGTTGTCTAACAGCTTAAAGAAAATAAAGGAAACATCTGGTGTTTGCAGCACTGCTGCACCAGATCACAACAGCCAGCACCCAGAATAGTTAGAGTGCTGCAATCAGGCCTCGAGTAGCACTGAAGCAGATACTGCACAAGTCGTTATACATTTCTACCACAGATCATACAGCTGTATGGGTGCTGGTGTGTGTGTGTGCGGATGTGTGTTTTTGTTTATGGGTCTCTGGGTCTTGTCGACTTCAAAGGAGATTTTTTTGAGGTAATTCCACTGTCACGTGTACAAATGCAAAATGATCCTAGTGCTGGTACTAGTCCTGGGAAATTGTAGCTTAGTGGTTAAGGATTGGAATTTAGAAGGTTGTAAGGCATAGCCCTTAAAACCTGGTCAGTTGTATGAATGAAATAAATAAAGGTGCTTCATACTTGCCATTTGTACTTTACAGCACAGTAAATTTCTTTCTTCCCATGTCTCAGCGGTGTTAGGAAGCTGGGGTCAGAGCACAGGGTCACCCATGATACAGTGCCCTATGGTGCACAGAGCATTAAGGGCCTTGCTCAAAGGACCCAAGAGTGGCAGCTTGGCGATACCGGGGCTTGAGCCTCCGACCTGCTGTTCAGTAGCCCATTGCTTACTGTAATTTTAAGTCAGGTGGTGGGATGTGGTAGCTCAGTGGTTAAGGTATAGGACTCTGGACCAAAAGGTCACAATATGAAATCCCAGGAACACCAGGCTGCCACTGCTGGGCATTTTGGATAAGGACCAGCTGCCAAACGCCATTAATGTAAGTCAGCACAGCATCTACATTTAATCATGAACTTGCACTTGGGGAAGTTTTGCAGAGCCAGTTAACCTATCAGCATGTTTTTGGCTGGTGGGTGAAAACCCTCATGGATAAAGGGGCAGTATTCTAGACGTTAGAGATTTGAGACTGCAATGGTATATGCACTATAACACTTTGCTGCCATAACAAAAAAAAGGCTGATTTCATAATTTTTGTTTGTGTGAAAAATCACAGAATGAATTACTCAACTATTGTAAACTATGTTTTTTATATTTATCCCTAATGATCAAGCTAGTGGTGACATTAGCAAGGAAAACCAATTAGGAGGATCTGATCTAACCTAGCAGTCACAGTTTCATGCCGTACTTCTGCTATTTGGTCCAGTGATCTTTGAAGAAAGTACAATTCTCTGGAACAACATATCCAAACAGTATACATTACACAAGAATTTGTTTTAATATCATCATTGAGTACTAGTGTGCAGTCCTGGATTGCAGCAGAGCAAAAGTAAGAAGCAAAAACCCTGACTTCAGGTTTTAGCCAGCACTTACTGTAGTATCCGAAAAGATCCCATGGCTGGATTTTATTTAGTTTAAATCTACCCCCTGCAATTCAGCATCAGTGATGCCCCTATGCACTTGAGTCTTGCACTTGAGGAAGCCCTTTTTTCATGCTAAAAGCTTATACATTCGTATCTGTATTGATGCAAGTGGGATGCTTAAAACTGTTCGGTAAAACCTTGCCAATGGAGGAGGTTGTGTGGCATCAAATACAGCCATAAATGTGGCTTTTGTGATATTCTGCATTGCAATAGATCCCACTCAGAATCATATATAGCAGCCAAGTGGGTGGGTTCAAGTAATAATATTCCTAATAATTACTGTTGACCAAAAGAGAAAATGCTTCCTTTTTCCCAGAGTCAGCGATGGGAAGAAGCAATACCTCCCTTTTTGGTGGCTCTTGCTGCAGTCCATCCCTAGGGCAAATGTAATATTAATAGGGCTCCTGATAAGATGGCAAAGGCCCAACCACTCTGCTTGTGCGTGCATCTGAACTTAGCCTCAAAAAGTAAGATTATGTGGTTAAAAACACACATTCCTGCAACCAGAATGTGTTCTGTCTGCAGTATCCTGTGTCCTTTTTTATTTAAGATGAGTGACATATTAGCACATGGAAAGGTGGCAGCCCAAAATGGCTTTAGCAAGTGACGTGGCTCTCACCTGTAGACTGCTGCGATTTTGGGCTATGGTTAACTCTGTCACTCAGACATCTATGTCATGATTCTATGCCTAGAAATTGTGCAATTAGAGTAAATAAAAAAAAAGGATATAATCACTTTTGTGGTGTTTCAGAAGGAAGAACCAAAGACTTTCAACTTGGCTGATCGTTTTGCTCGGATGAGAAAGGAGATGAAACGATGCCGAGAGAATCTCACTGCATTCCTTTTTGCCCCTGACTCCCCTTCATATCTTGCTGAAATGGGATGAACTCCATTGGGAAGGGTTGCCATCACTGCACTGAGCAGCCAGCGTCGTACTGTACATACCGACATACCAGTGTGATGAAGGTGAAGGTCCCTCAGCGAGTTGCAGGCGGGTAGCCCACCCAGTCTCTGGCCCACCGTGGCTGACCTTCCTGCGTTCCTGCCCACTGGCCGGCTTAGGATCAAGGGCAAGCTGTGCGTCGGGGGACCGGCCTAAAAAGCACTGCGGCCCCGCCATCGCTTTTATGCTTTGGCCCAGGAGTGCAATTTCTTCAAACGCTATTTCCTGCAGATAAGACCCAAACCATTCCTCCCGTTTTCTTGTTATGAAGTCTAGGAGATGGGGTGAGGGAGTTAGGGAAAATGCTGGTCAGAATTCACCCATGATTTAAACCATGCAAACACATTCAGTCGTCTTGAACTCAGGGCATATTGATAAAAAGGTGTATATAACTTAAGTTCTCTTGCTGGATTATGAAGCGATATGATTAGGACATGACTGGCCAGTGAAATTGTCTCTCTGTTTTGGCCCTAAATGCCTTAATCGTGCCTGCATTACACTATTACTCTACTCACCCAAGACCTCGCAAATTGTTTCCAGCTTTAAGGGAAGTCTGTTAAGATAGTTTGCCGACTGTGATAAGAGGTAGGTTTTAATATATACAGTGTCCTGCTCTGTCTTATTCCCTCTCCCCTTTTCACTCTCTCTCTCTTTCTCTGTTTGGTGTTTAGACTGCAGAAAGTCCAGTATTACTGCAGTATTTATGTCTTATCTTTCAATGTTTGACCTTAAAGCAAGTCGGCATGATCCACATTCCCACAGTCAAGAATACCACTAATCTAAAACCTCGGATAACATAATCTCAAGTTTCCTAGAGCGGTTGACAGGGATAGAGAATTAAGTCAATAGCATTATTAGTATGAATTGTGTACTTGCACAAGATATACAGCGTGCATGTGAGTAAACGCACGTCATACCTTACCCTGGCTGAACTCGGTTACTCCGGACGAGGGGATGAACGGGGCCAAAAGAGAGGTTTGTGCTTTTATCTGTCCATGTGTGCATGCTGTGATCCAAATCATTCATAAAGCCACTTGCTTGGAGATCCAGGCCATCCTGCTCATTATCAGCCTTCTCCTGGCTATTAGGCTGGAATGAGAGACTGTCATCGCAAGCTCATCTTGCAGATAACGCACAGGTCTACAGGGATGGTGGCATCAAAGCCCTGTCAGTTCTCCTTCCTCTTGCTCGGCCTCTGTCTGATGTGTTTCCTCGCCATGCCCCTCTGTACGTGTGCATTGCGTTATATATCTCTGCCTACCACATTGTTTTGGGACCTCGTTTTCTCTAAGCAGCAGTTTTTCTGAAATGTCTCCACCTCTTCGCAAAGTCCCCTTTTGCTCGCCTGGCTTTTCACAATGTAAATAGTGTAGAGGCCTCAGTATATTACCTCAGTGTGTATTTTTAGATGCAGAGCCAAGAGCAGAGGGGAACAGAATCAGCGAACACACAGACCCATCAGTTAATTTTAACGTGTCTGTGTTTATATATGATAACAATTGCTTAAACGTATTAGAGAGAAAACCTAGAAGTAACCACAGAGAGATATCTGGACGTCCGTTCTTGTGTGTGTCTGTATGTGAGTAGAAATGTCTTTGTAGGCAGGGTAAAGGTAGTGGCTTTGTGGTCATCTTGTGCATGTTCAAACCCTCTTGGATTTTAAGGTTAATTTGATGTATTAATCAGCTCCAGCTTCTAATAATAAACACTCATTTTCATAAAAGTAAAAATACACTGGCCACTTAGTAAGACTTACCAAATGAATTTCAACTAGCACTAAGGTGTCATAACCATAAAACAATGTTTCTGTAGATACTTTGTCTCCTGCAGTGGTGGACGAAGTACACAAACCATGTAGTTGAGTTAAAGTAGAGATACACTCGGCACACTGGAGATATCGTTCCAGTAAAAGTAAAAGTGTCCCTTTAAACTTTCTCTTCAGTAAAAGTACAAAAGTATTTGCCTTCAAAAGTATCCAAAGTATTATGATTTATTATGGCGATTATGGTTCTATTATTTTTGTCACAAGACTCTTTGCTTAATCGCCGATCTATTAATAGAATGATAATAATAAGTCAAACACTGATTGATATCTATATAAATTAGCATGAGCCCAAAACCTTCTTTTCAACCACCTAAAAAAATCTAGAGTTTCTTCCATCATTTATCCCGCTCAACATGTTCTGCTTGCTGTTGAACTGATGCTGAACTGTATGCTGGTGATAAGTAGATACCACCAAGCGGCAATCGAAACGAGTGTAAAACAGAGCGTGCGCTCGACCCTGATCGGTGATTTGCTGCGTGTTTGACCAGTTTTTATTCTCATAAATAAAAAGCAATGACTGATTTTGCAAAATGTAGTTGGGTAAAAAAGTCAAATATTTCACTTTGAAATGTAGTGAAGTTACAGTAGAAATCTCCCCAAATAGAAATACTTCAGTAAAGTACAAATTAACGAAAAAGCTACTTACGTACAGTAACGAATTACATTTACTTCCTTCCTGTCCACCTTTTTTCCCCCTAATTGCCACCTTCAAATGTTCTACATTCATCCTGGAACTTCTAGCAGAGCTCTTAAAATTTACCCAGCTCAGCATTTGCTTTTGTATTGAACAAGACATGCTGTTCATAAAGAAAGATTACAGTCATCACAGCATACATCTCCCTCCCCTCTATTCACACACCTCTCTATTGGCATGAAGTGTCCAACTGTTGCACAATGTGTCCTCTCATAAGTGCAAACGAAAGGGTAAAAGTTTCATTGTTTGGACAGCATCTGTCCGAGGGCCATGAGCTTCAGTGTGTGGGGTGTTTCCAGCTTCATTCTCCTCCAAGAAGATTACCTTCAGCTGCATCCTTAGCCAGCTGATGACACACATCTGGGCTTCTGGGCCCCAAGCCAGCCTGAGTCCTCTTGCTGCTGATGTTTCTGTTGTAGTCATCATCATCATTGTTGGATGTGCTTCTTGTCAGATAGGAAACGCCCTTTTCCCAGCCTTTTCACACTCTTCAAAAGTGAAACAAAACCACAAAATTTCCTGACTAAACAACAAAGCAAGTGATGGGCCTCTGTGTGAGTCTTTCTGAACGAGGCATACCCTAGAGGAAGCTCTTATATATATATAAGCGCAATTGACATTTAGCTTTGCTACGTTTGACACTGATAGACTCAAATGGCAGAGCAAGCACTGTGTTTTTTAGTGACCCACTAATCTTGTGTTTTACATTTGCGTAGGTGGATTGCTATTGTTACAAAATACCCAATGCAAAGGAGACAAGCTGTCTTAATGACTCAGTGTGTAGTTTCCACTACTCGCCTGCTCTCATTTTGGTTACTGCTCAATCAGTTCTTCAACGAACATGTCACATTCGGCTTGATTAAGTTTGAAACCTTCACTTTGTTGGTTTGCTAAGTCTGCAGGTTGTCAAATTACTTCAGACTGATAAAACAGGAGGAGACTGAAGCTGTTAAACAGTGGCTCGCTCTGTCCACTGTCTGAATGGTGTCTCTTTTCTTTTTCAACTCCACTGTGCTTTGCCAAGCATCCAGAACCTACTCACTGGTCTGAACTGTTTTTTTGGAGCTTTGATGAGCTCCAGTGATGATGAATCTTTCGTTTTTCCTGTCCCCCCCATCTACTGCAGCAGCTTTCTGGCACTGACTGCGTGAAGGCCACGGAGGCGGATGTGTTTTGAGGAGGGCCTTCCACCCATGGTCACAAAAGAACTGCCCAAACATCTCCCCTCATCCTTCCTTCCTGTGAGCACCCTGAGCATGACATCATCAGCCTGGAGAAAAAAAGGAATTATAAGAGGAGGGAAGAGGGAAAGGACAAAGTGGGAGTGAGGTAGGAAAGGATGATTAGGAAAAGAGAAACTCTAAATAAGTGAATATCTAAACTTTGATCAGATGAGCTATTCAAATATCATTTGGTTTTAGAAACATATGTTTTCTTCCTATCTGCCTTTCCCTTAGTGCAGAATCTCATAACGCACCAAGGCTAATTAAGTGAATTAGGGCCAGAACTGTTGAGATGCAGCACAAGGCCCCTTCTCAGTGTTTCTCCGGGGCCGAGACTTTTTTCTCCCAATTTGCAGGAAGCGTTTCAGTAATGTGAACACGCAGCTCAGCGTGGCTGTGCACTAACTGTGTGCAATTTAACCTAGTGTGAGATGCACGTGGCTTTGAAGTGCTTGTCTGTGCACTTTTGCATATGCATATGGGACCGGTTGAATGTGTCAGATGCCCCTATAGAGAGCTAGCAAGAATTAAACCACAAAACTTACTCAAATGTGGAAAGGTTGGGGAGGGGGCTACAGGAGATGGCAAAAAGAAAATGAGACACAGATAGTGTGAGAAACTTTTTTTTTTTGTACTTTTTTAGAGACCCAACTGTAAGAGCAACACACCCCAAACACTTCTCTAAACCATCAGCATAACCATCAATTTTAGCTTTTGTCATTCAGGGCCATGGACACAGCAGCTGGACACAGGAAGTCTGAGTTCCATGACTTCTCAGCCAATCAGCTGCCTCCAGCTGTCCTGCTCTCAAACACCATTCACGAGGGTGGCTGCTGCCTGCTACTGACAGCGGTTCCTTCAGCTGGCCTTCGCAGTTCTTCCTTCCTAAATTCTCAACTGTGCAGACACATCTGCCACATCCCCCTCTAGCAACTGACCTCTCTTTCCCTCTCACTTTCTTTTTAGCTTATATGAGACTTTATTTGCCTGCACCGAGATTCTCAGAATGCCCCCCCCCTTACTTTTTTTCTGACTTTCTCCTGTATACTACCCCTATATTTTATCCAGTTCCCCTTCACCAGAGCCCTGCTTGCTTTTGTTCCAGGTGTTGGTGATTGGGGTCAGAGGGTGGTGAGGGTGGGGGTGCCCAGACTCTGTATAGTGAGGCCAGTGGTGGATCAAAGCTCGGCCTTGTAAAACGATCTGAAAGAGTTTCCCATTAGCATCCATCAGGGTACTCTGAAAGCTCCTTGCTCAGCTGAGGGAGTCTAAGGGCCCCCCAGAGTAGGTGAGCGAGTGAGAGAGAGAGAGAGAGAGAGAGAGAGAGAGAGAGAGAGAGAGAGAGAGAGGAATGTTGTGGGGCAACAAGAGAGCAACCTTGCCGAAGACATGTGAGAACACCATGCAGTTTCTGCTTTTTTTCCCTTTTTACTCGCTTTGACTTTATCCTATTGTGCAACCATCTTTTTCTGCCTCTCACCTTTCGGTTCCTCGCCTTCGATTTCAGTGAATCTGTAAAAGGAGAAGATTACCGTTTTCTCCATAACTCATGATCCTCAGCAACTACACACTCATGCTCTATACTGTTGAGAACTTTGAGATGAATAATAAAACAATAACTTATATAACTCGATTTAATGTATTTGATTCATTCATTCATACACCTTTTGCTTTATCCCAATCAGCTCTAGAGCACCATTCATTCACACAGAAATTACTACATTTTATTTACATTTTTTATTGTTTTTCAATTGTATGAAATCATTTTGTACCTGTGCAGGTTTGAATAGTGCAAATCATGTGTGGACATGGACATATATGCCGTTTTCACGTTTGTCCGCATTAGTGTAGACGTAGCCCTAAATCAACACAAACAATCAGAGAGCAACAAACTGAAATTGCTTAAGCACTGAACCATTTTATGTTTACGTATATGGCATTTGGTAGGTGCCCTTATTCAGGGTGACATACTCATTTATGCAACTTGAGAAGTTAAGTGCTTTGCCCAAGTTCCCAGCAGTGGCAGCTTGGTGGTGCTGGGATTTAAACTCAGTACACTCCAATCATAAATCCACTCAAAAAACCAGTCGAGCCAGAAGACCAGCTCTAGTATCAATGAAATTAAGGTCCCAGTCGGAGGCAACACTTTTTCTTCGCTCTTACTATATCTCCTGTACCAAATAAAAGCTACAGTACAGAGAGAAAAGAAAAAATAGAAAGGTGCTTTACACTCCTCACATGTACACAACAGCACAGTGAAATTCTTTCTTTGCATATCCCAGCCGATCTGGAGCACTGAGGTGGCAGCTTGGTGATACCTGTCTTGAAACCCAGACCTTTCGATCAGTAACCCAGAGCCTTAAGCACTGACCTACCATGGTACAGCTGATGTGCTCTTGATGTTACCATCCCAGTGATGACCAAAAATACATTTTGGTTCTCAGGCAGTTTGGTACATTTATTTTTTTTCAGACTGTTGTATTTCTAGACAGCAAATGGTGAAGACTATAATGTAAGTAGGATTACAAATGACTGTAATTACTGGTTCCACTATTAACATACTCGACTAGGGAAGGCTTGGCCTGGTTTAACGTGAATTTGGATTTGTAATTGTATCATTCAGGTACGAGGTCAGACAGGACTCTCCATGGACTATGATGTTTGTGGATGATATTGTGATTTGTGGTGGGAGTATAGAGCAGGTTGAGAAGAGCCTGGAGAGGTGGAGGTACATGCTGGAGAGAAGGAGAATGAACGTCAGTAGGAGAAAGACAGAGTACATGTGTGTAAATGAGAGGGAGGGCAGTGGAGGGGTGCGGTTGCAGGGAGAAGAGGTGGGGAAGGTGGAGGGGTTGTATGGATTAGAGACAGTGGCATTGAGTAAAGAGACAGGAAGTGGAGCTGGAGGTAGCAGAGCTGAAGATGTTGAGATTTTCATTGGGAGCATTGGACAGAATTGGAAATGAGTTTATTAGATAGAGGATGCATGTCGGACGTTTTAGGGACAAAGTGAGAAAGGCAAGATTGAGATGGTTTGGATATGTGCAGAGGAGGAACATGGGGTATATCGGTAGGAGAATGCTGAGGATGGAGCTGCCAGAAAGGAGGAAAAGAGCAAGACCAAGAATGAGGTTTATGGATGTGGTGAGGGAAGACATGCAGGTAGTTGGTTTAAACGAGGCGGACAAGGGGGCATGGAGACGGATGATCCGCTGTGGCAACCCCTATTGGGAGAAGCCGAAAGAAGAAGAATTGTATCATTTAGGTATCAGGATTGTATCATGTCTCAGGTTACCATTTTCCTCCAATTTCTCTTTTGTTACTGGGAAATACAAATTCATAGGTTATACACACACACACACACACACACACACACACACACACACATGTATACACCGACCAGGAATAACATTATGACCACCTGCCTAATATTGTGTTGGTTCCCCCTTTTGCTGCCAAAAGAGTCCTGACATCATCGAGCATTAACAGCATTAAGTTCTTCCGCAATTAGAGCTACAGGAGCTCGTCTGTTGGATCGGACCACACGGTCCAGCCTTCACTGCCCACGTGCATCAATGATCCTCGTTCGCGCACGACCCTGTCATCGGCCCACCACTGTTCCTTCCTTGGACACTTTTGATAAATACTGACCACTGCAGACCAGGAACATCCCACAAGAGCTGTTGTTTTGGAGATGCTTTGACCCAGTCGTCTAGACGTCACAATTTGACCCCGTCAAATCCTTTACGCTCGCCCATTTTTTCTGCTTCTAACATCAACCTTGAGGACAAAATGGTTATTTGCGGACTTACAAATAAATCCACCCACTAACAGGTGCCATGATGAAGAGATCATCAGTGTTCTTCACTTTACTGCTTATAATGTTATAATGTCATAATGGTATGCCTGTTTAGCATATGTACATATATGCATACATACACAATGAGACATACACTCGTGATATGCTGCTCTTAATTATTGCATACACACACACACACACACTCTCAAACAAAAATAGTCTTACATTGCATGTCCCCTTGTGCCTACACATCCTCTTCTAAATTTAGTGATGTACCAAAATATTTGCATCTAATCATTTTAAAGCGTGTGTCTATACTGTTTTGTGTGTGTGTGTGTGTGTGTGTGTGTGTGTGCAAGCATGCATGGCTTTATAACGATATTGCAATAAACTATGTACTAGACCGTTCTTGTGAGAGTAAAATAAAACTGTAGTTTCGTAATTAATGGGGTTGTAGTGTTCACCTGGAACGCTCTTAGCAACCCCAAACATTGCTCTCACAGGCTGCATTAGAAAAACACATCAGGATGTGTGTGATTGCACATTTTTATATAGCATATGCACATGAAGAATGGTGTTTAAATGTGTGTGCTAAGCGACTCCTGCCCTGCGTGGTGCTGAGTGTGCTCAGCTGTCCGACCGAGGATGATACTCTCAGACTCTCAGGCAAAAGGATGTGATCTCATCTGTTAAAAATCCAACCTATGTCGTCTGCCGCTCATGACTTAACCCAGGCTTCTCTTTGTATCGAGCGCCCTCCTCTCTGCATTCCCCCTTTCTTTTCCCTTCTCTGCTTCCCTGGGCTTGTAGTTCCTTACTGCTTTCGAGAAACGCAAAAACCCCACAGAGAAACACCGATATGTTTCTTAGCGAGAACTGTGAAGCATGTAGAAAGGAAAAGGTTTGTTAGAAATATGTTGCAAAGTGATGTCACATTTATAAAATAGCAGATGATTGTATGATAAAAAAAAATTAAACAGGAAGTATGATTCATTAGCGTTTATGATCGTACTTGCTTTCATGCAAACCAAGCAGTTGCAATGCTAATGCCTTTGGCCTAGCGTACTACGTTACCTCATGGCGATGTGATGTCCCTGCTTCCAAAGAGCTCCCCACCGCTGTCTCCGCTGTTCAACAATTGTCAGTCCAGCTGTTGAAGCTCGGCAGATGACGGGGGACGCTACATAACTCAGGCTGTTGTGAGACGTGTTCGCCATGGGCCGAGTGCAGCCTGAGCTTCCTGTCCCAGGGCAAAGGGCCTCTGTCTTTGCATAAGCACAAGATATATGGAGTCACAGATGGCCCTAAAACGCTGCACTCATGGGGGCTTAATGCCTCTGCTTCATGCTCGTCAGCGGCTGCTACAACTTTTGTCACATATTTTCGGAAATGCAGTAGATCATGCTACGCTTTAACGTTCTTTGTACCCGCGAGTCCAGGCAAAACGGTCCTGTTTTGTTCTGAGGTACTAGCATGGGTGCAGTTGGTGTTTATGAAGACGAACATACACTGACTGTGGTTTAATACCAGAGCTCATAATGACTATGTTTTGAAACAGTCCTTTATGTTGCTGAAAAGTTTCGTTTTGCTGTACCGTGAGAGTGAACAATTCTTCTTCATTGCAGATTGCTGCTATTTTATACACACAGCACATATCACAAATATGTGTCCAGATGTCATATTTATAATGTTTTATTACATTTTCTATATACACCAAATGAACAAATAGATTGGGACTTTTTTGGGACTCCACAAAGTTCTATAGGATGTTTTTATCTTCACTTGAACTAGGAGATCCAAACCTGTTCTAGCATGACATTGCACATCTGCACACATTCAGCTATATGAAGATGTGCTTTACATGGGTTAAAGTGTAATCGAGCTGTTAAACCCTTTCAAACACCTTTGGGATGATTGTGAACTCTGAGTGCACACCAGGCCTCCTCACCTCACCTACATCAGTACTTCACATTATTATTAATAATGAGATTCATACGCACCAGAACCAGCAGGTCCAGGGACAGCTTTTTTCCATCCACCATCACCCTATTGAACTCCACACTACACTGTTAAATCACTGTATAAACACTGCATGTAACTTCTGCATAAACTGCATTTTGTTGCTGTGCACCATGTAATGACAATAAATCAATCTATCTTTCTATCTATCTATCTATCTATCTATCTATCTATCTATCTATCTATCTATCTATCTATCTATCTATCTATCATCATTTTATTTATCATCATTTTATTTATCATAGGCACAACACTTAAGGACCCCGTTATGTACAGTTAAAACACATCAAACTAATAAAACACTAAACAACTAATAAAAACATGGTTTAAAATATCATTAATATGCCTATATATGCTAAAATTATGTTTCAAAAGAAAAAAAGAAAGAAAGAAAGAAAGAAAGAAAGAAAAGAAGGAAGGAAGGAAGAAAGAAAGGAAGGAGGAAAAAAAGAAAGAAAGAAAGAAAGAAAGAAAGAAAGAGAGAGAAAAAAGAAAGAAAGAAAGAAAGAAAGAAAGAAAGAAAGAAAGAAAGAAAGAAAAAGAAAGAAAGAAAGAAAGAAAGAAAAATAAATAAAAAAAGAAAGAAAGAAAGAAAGAAAATAAATCTCAGCAACCAAAATCTTTTGGAACAGCATCCTCTAAGAGTGGAGGATATTATAACAGGAAATGGGAAATAAATGTGGACTGGGAGGTTCAAAAAGGAGCACAATCTTTTGGTCAGGTGTCCACAAGCATTTATTTCAATATCGATGCCTCTTTGCCTTGCAGCTGGAACCACTTCTGGAGATGCAGAGAAAACTGTTTCTGATTAAGAAAATTCAAGAATTGTTTCTTTCACTCAGCTGCAGGTATAAACCAGTGTTACCTGTGTGCTACTAAGTGGTGGACAAAGTACACAACCTCTGCACTTAAAATACGACTCCAGTAACATTAAAGAGTCCCTTTAAAATTTAATTGAGTAAAAGTACAAAAGTTTTTGCCTTCGAATATACTTAAGTCTCCGAAGTACTGATTTATTATGTCTATAATGTTTTTATTATCATTTTTATCACAAGACTCTTTACTTAATCAACTCAGTTGATGTGAGAGACTCTGATGTGACACACTGATCTATTAATAGAATGATATTAATGACAAACACTGATTGATGTTTCTAATTTATTTACTATTTGTTTTTTATTTATTTACTATATTATTAAAATCTATTATAATTATCATCAAAATCTTCTTTTAGCTGCTTCAAAAAAAAATCACGGGTGTTGGGAAAGATTTCTTCCATCATTTATTACTCTCAAAATGTTCTGCCTTTGTGTTGAAGCGACGCTGAACTGTATGTTCATGCTAAGTAGATCCCACCGAGCACCAATCAAAACAGAGCGGGCGCTCGACCCTGATCGATGGATTGCTGCGTGTTTGACCAGTTATGTTTTTTCCACTCTTACATAAAAAGGAACGACTGATTTCGCAAAATGAAGGTAAAAAAGAACAATATTTGATTTTGAAATTTAGTGAATTTAAAGTCGTCTCTCCAAATGAAAAAAACAACAACACTTCAGTAAAGTACACATACGTGAAAAAGCTACTTAAGTACAGTAACGAATTACATTTACTTCGTTACTGTTCAACACTGGTGCTACTGTATGTATTGCGTACTTCAGTGGTCCCCAACCCCCGGTGCCGGTCCGCGGTTCGATTGGTACCGGGCCGCACAAAACGAATACATAACTTACACTATTCCCGTTTAATGAACTATCTGATTCTGATGTTTTATGTTGGAAAATTACCGGATTTTCTCCTCCACATCTGTCTATGACTCACTCTTGATGCAGGTCATGATGCCTCGGTCACATGTCTTACCTCCATCCGCTACCTTCTTAAAGGGGCTCCGGCCGCTAACACATAATACATTACCGATAAATTCAAACCCCCAAACGAGCAAAATGAACGAAATACAACACAATGGATTCACGATTATTATTTTATTTAGTAAATACCAGTTTTTATGGTCGTATCATTTTATTGTGTTGTATTGATCCGGCACACCTTAAAGGTCCGTGGTGCATAAAAGGTTGGGGACCGCTGGCGTACATTGTTGTCTATAAGAGTATTTTGCATACATCATCTCTATTTTATTACCCTGCTCATCCCTGAATGTAAGCATGACTGTTCACCAACAATAGTAAAGTCACCTAAATGAGATAACCCAACCTATTTTTTTCCACAGCCGGAAAAATACCTTTGAGGTTTTCCCTTTAAATGCTGAGGATTGAGCACACCTGCTTCTCCGCCGTGTCTGACACCTGAAAACACATTCCAGTCTTATCTCTAACCATTCATCGTTTATAGATTGACCTGTTCCCAAACAATTTAAGAAACCCTGATGAGTGCCTTGGGACAAACTGACATCTTTTCAAAGATACGCATTCCGCATACTTTCTCATCTTTTCCCGGAATCGGCTCTCACTGAAACTTGTTAAAGCAATAACAATAATGGATCATCTCTTGATACCTGCTGATACGTGACCCAAACGCAACATACCTAACTGCAATAAATTCAATGGCGAGTCTATGATCGGAAATTGTGTATGCTATACGTATATATGAAATGTTTGTGATGAGCATGGGAAGAATTCCGCAGGATGCTGTTGTTGATATAGGCAAGAGGTTACCTTGTTACTTAGTAACATCCAAAAAAAAGAAATAAATTGGAAGAGAGCAAGGTCATGGTACGAAGTTTTGGCACTAGCTTCAAACGAACGGCAATACAAACCCCTTGTGACTTCATTGTGTGTGCTGTATCTATGCCCCTTTGTATAAAGCACCTGGCAGGATTTGCTAACTCCCCAGGAAACTATCTGCTGTTTTGTCTGAGAGCCATCTAGCGCCCCACCTTCCTCGGCAACACACATAAAAAACGTGCACACACCTCATATCCCATGTGCTGAACGCAGGCCGAGCCCTGTCACTGATAATTGTCTGCAGGCGGCCGTGCCGCTCTCCACTCTGTAACCCCTGTGGTCGGCTCAGGAAAGTATTCCCAGCACTTTTGTGCCATAGCGAAAGCGGATGTCATTAGCCTGTATCCCAACCTCCCTCCTTTCTTCTCACCCTTCCCTCCCTCCCTCGATCCTTCTTACCTCGGTCCCCTCATAACGTTAGCTTGATTTATTCCCGATTGTTTGAAGCTAGCTCTGTTCAGACCAATTGGATCCATACGAGACTAATGGGTCATCTATATACAATCATTTTCACAAGCTCATTACTTTCTGGTTCTAAAAAAAAAAAGTTAATTTCCTTCTCAGGTTGTTCATAAAACTGATAGATGGCAGAAACCAACGTTGTTTTACCTTTTATAACCTTTAGCTTCTTACATGCCCGATATAGGACTTCTCTAAAGTCAATAAGGTTTGGGGAGCAGCGTGTAGATCAGGAGAATGTTTGGAACAGCTTGAGGGCAAACTCCTGTAAAGTAAAAGGTTTTCTTTTGATCTGATTTATGCTGTGAGTTATGCATATGCGTACCTGACTTGTGGCGCTCTGCAGGAAGGCAGATAAATGCTACATTTATTAGCTAGTCTGCTAGACAAGTGGACGATGTTTTGGTTGCTTGGTAACAGCAGAAAACTCAATTTAAGTTAATGAAGTTGATGATAATAAGGAATATGATAACAATGATACACTAGTTAGTCTATTAGTAAGCTAGTCTAATAATAGAGACTATGGGAAAGTACACAAACCATGTAGTTCAGTAAAAGTAGAGATTCACTCGATAAAATGTGACTCCAGTAAATGTAAAAGTGTCCCTTTCAACTTTCACTTGAGTAAAAGTGCAAAAGTATTCGCGTACAGAAGTACCTAAGTATTCACAGTACTATAACTTATTATGACTATATTGTTTCTATTATCATTTGTGTCACAAGACTTTTGCTTGATCAACTTAGTTTATGTGAAAAGACTCGAATGTGACTCTCAGCACACTGATCTATTAATAGAATTATATTAATGAGTCCAACTCTGATTTATATCTATTACAATGATCATGAGCCCAAATCCTTGAAACTAAAGAGTTTCTAGTTTAAATGAAATAAAACAAATGAAATGAACCAAATAAAATAACAGGATTTCAGAGCAGGCAGATTCGATTTAAGGTTTATTTGTATTATTCTTCTCAAAATGTTCTGCATGCTGAACTGTAGGTTCGTGCTACTGTAAGTAGATTCCACCAAGCGGCAATCAACGGGGCACGTGCGCTACACTGATTGGTGGCTCGCTGCGTGCTTGAGCAGCTAAGTTTTTATTTATCTATCTGTACTTTACAGAAGTATTTCCATTTGGAGAAGCTTTGAGTCAAAGTCAAATATCTTGTGAAATCACTCGTTCCGATTTCACAAGATTTTTTGACTTTGACTCAAAGTTTTTCCAAATGGAAATATTTCTGTAAAGTACAGATATGTGGGAGAAAATAAGCTACAAATTACATTTACTTCATTACTGTCCACCACTGGAAAAACTCGTGTATAAACACCTATGAGAGCACTGTTCTGTCTTGAAAACTGCACCTCAACGGATGTGTGTAGTGCAGCAGATGGCAGGATTTGTACCCAACGTAAGGCAGGTTAGGTTTATTAAACACATACTAAGTGTAGAAAATACACAACGATAAGGATTTTTTTTTCCTCTGATTGTTAAACCCATATGTCTGCTAGGCAACTAAGCAGAAAATGTCAGATTTTGTATTGTGCTTTTAATTGAGATGAGGGTGGAAGGATGACACAACTGGTCATTGTTGCTTCTGTGAGTTTTTCCTTTTTTCCTGGGAAATGCCTCGGTGATAAACATAAGAAGAACAGCTGAGGGAGGACTTGCCCAGAACCCCCACCCCACCACACACCCCACATCCCATACCCCACACCCACCGACCTAACTGTTTGAGGCAAGAGAATAGTTTCCTCATAACTTGGCTCGGGAGCATGAATTATCTCTTTTTTTCCGCGAATAACCAAAATGACTCTGCTCAGCTTTTGAAGCTACCCCTTCTTTTTCGAATCCTTGCAGCACTTTTGTTGCTTTTGAAATTTCCACCCCAGTCATATTGGCACGGTCAATGCTAGCTGAAACACAATCCGGAGCGCTGCCAGGCCCCGTATGGAGCGGTGCAGAGTCTGACTCAATGAGCAACTGAGTGGATTATTGTAGGGGGTGGATTATGGGCTGCAGGAGTTTAATAATGACGGGTAAATGTGAAGCAGATCTGTCTAGACGACAGAGTTTCCAATAGATGTATACATGTTTGATTTGTCACCTGAGCCAGAGGTTGAACTCTGAGTGTACATTAGGCATTAGGTATGTTGAAGTGTAATCCAAAATAGGGATATAGTAAACTGGGAATCTTCCAGAACTGGAATAGTTGTTTGATACGGCAATGCAGTGGGTAAACATCATGATCTTGTTGTGTTTATTTATAGTTTATGGTTTATATTTAAACTCTATAGACAAAAGTTGTGGACAGCTGACAGCCAATCTGATGAGATTGCTATGTGATTTTTTTTGAACATCCCATTCCACATTTAGTCCCAATTTGCTCTTATATGAAACACTCTTCTAGGAAGATGTTCCAGTAGATTTCGTGGCGATTTGTGTGAGATTGAATTCAGCCACAAAGGTATTAATGATAGGGGAACTGATGTAGGTGAGGTGAGAAGGTCTGGGGTTCAGTCAGCGTTCACATTCATCCCAAATGTGTTTAATAGGGTTGGAGTTCTATAGCAGGAGATCTTCTATTCCAATCCATGTGAAGCATATCATTCATGGAGCTGGAAGTAAAGGGAAAATGTCATGCTCCTGCATCCAAAGACATCCAATACAATTGTGTGCCTACAACTTTGTGGTGAAGAACCACATACAGTTGGAACAGTCAGGTGTTTCAATACTTTTGTCCATATAGTGTACGAATAAATGAATGATGGATAAACGAAAATGCTCCTAGTTTTCTTACTGATTAACCCTCAGTGTGGCATTTACCAGATAACAGAGGTTTGCTCGCCCTGTGAGTGTAGTCACTGTAAATACTGTAAACATGTACTTCATCTTCCCCCTGGTTTTTCTAATGTCGCTTCTGATAGGAGAACATGTACATGCTTGTTATGGATTTTCTATGGAATGTGCACGTTCCTTCTTGGTCATATTTCATGTTTTAATAAGCAGTCATTAGAGAGTATTTATTTTCTTACAGGGTGTGGAAAGCAAACCTGTTGGTACACTATGTCTTTAGGTTCTCACAGCCAGTCTTCCATGCCTCTTGCTTCAGCAAGAGTGGGACCCGTCACGTGTTGGGAGAAGTGCGGAAGCACAGGCGCTGGGAAGAAGTACTCCTTCCCTCCTAGCAGTTAAAGATTAGTAGATTCGTAGTTCAGCGGCTTTCCAGGAGGACAATGGAAGGAATGGTAAAGGAGGCAGCTTCCATTAAAACAAACATTTGGTTTAATGCATCGTAGTCATGAATTTCACAGGGTCAAAGCTAGATGCAGTTTAAGAAAGAATGTGTGTCAATGGTATTTTTTGAGAGGCTTGTGGAAGTCATAAGTGTTTAGCTTTGTATTTTATATCTAAAAAAAGATTTCATATCCGGGACAAATTTCAAGATTTATGCCTGTACCTTGGGAAGCACAGTGGTGCTTAGAATTCCCTATACATCCATCATACGGCTCGTTGACGGAGGCTTGGATGAATGGTGGGCACTGTATACTGTGTACAGGAATAGGGGCAATCTACTGTTTGGATTCTGAAAGATAAAAGCAGAGAGACAGTTCTGAAAAAAGCAGAAGCTTTAAGCACCGAAGGCAGTTCCTGCGATGGTGGCCGTTCATCGAGCAGGAAATGCTTGCCCTAACACCCAGAGACCTTTTCAACAGCAGCCTGCTTGTGTTAACGGTGTAATTGGGGATAATTAGGGTTTGGCAGGTCAGATGGACTGCATGCCCCTGATGCGTTTTCCCCTCTGCTATCCATCGCCACTGGGTTGGACTTAAATACCCCACAGATATTACAAAGATTTTCCTTAATTCTGATGTTCGGATGTTTATGCTAGATTTGGGGAACGTCAAATATTACTAAATGAGTAAACAAAAAAGGTTTGTATTATTTTCACGTTTATTAAATGTGTTTTACGTTATGACTGGAGTTATACATTTCCCAACGTTTAAATTGGCAGACATGAACATGTTCATTGATCACTTTTGGGACTTGCATGGAATAAGTGTTTAGCGTTTCGACTTCGACATTTGCCCCTCGAGAAATGAAACATTACACGCTTTATATTTTCCTTGTCATTTTTTCAATTCAATTGAATTCAATGAATTTTTATTTGTATAGCGCTTTTAACAATGGACACTGTCTCAAACACTGATAAAGCAGTGATAAAACGTATATAAGTTTGTTTCATTTAATTGTAAGTTTACCCCTAATGAGCGAGCCAGTGGCGTCTGGGGCAAAGAAAAACTCCTTGAGATGGCGTGAGGAAGAAACCTTGAGAGGAACCAGACTCAAAAAGGGCATCCATTTTCATCTGGGTGGCACCAAATGTCCATTCATTACAATTCCATCATTGTTGCAGTGATGAAATGCAACCTGTGATCCTTTTATATTAATCACAGTTCAAATCCATCTTCGATTTATCACGATTGATTCCTTGTTTTTCCTCGTATCTACCACACGTGACCCAATTTCTCACGGGGAATTCTTATCAATCATTTATTTTACTCATTTTTTTTCGCTTTTTTACCTCATGATTTTCCTACAGTTAGTTTCATATAGTGCTTGTGGTTATAATTAATATAATAATGATTACGTGAGCTCATGATTACTTTTTAGTTGTTCAGTATCTGGATATAACATGGTATCAATGCATCTTCACATTTATGTTTTTTTTCCTAAATATGATCCCATAATTCTCTCATAATTACACATGAAATGTGATTATGAAGGGGGAAAAAAAATCTTTAGGTCTATTTTGTTGTTCTGATCTGGTCCATTGGTCTAGAGTTCATTGGGCAATTTTTGGAGGTCCATTCATTCTGTGTGTTTGTGTATGTGTGTGTGTGTGTGTGTGTGTGTGTGTGAGAGAGAGACTTGAAAAGTTCCAAAGTTGTAAAGAACGAGAGAACAAGAGGTAAAAGGGTGGAAAGCGGCCGCAGGGGAGGGGAGGGAGGTTGAATTTGGGGGGTTTGATCCATCATTGAGGAGGTCTGGGTTCTGACCCTTGACATGCTGGGAAGCTCAAGAGAGTGGAAGTCAAGCCTCGGTGAACCTGGTGTGTATGTGTGTATATGTATATGTGTGTGTGTGTGTGTGTGTGTGTGTGTGTGTGTGTGTGTGTGTGTGTGTGTGTGTGTGGGTGGGTAGGTGTTTGTAGGGGGGGTATCTGAAAATCCCCGCAAAAGCTCTTTTCCTCAATGAATGGGATCTTAGCATTCCCTCCCCAGACTGAAAGACTTGAAGCACATAGCTGAGAATCACAGGGTGACAGAGATTACCTTCAGAGGAAAACTGAGGGATAGAGAGAGAGAGAGACAGGGAGAGAGAGAGAGAGAGAGAGAGGGGGATGGAGGAGAAAAAAAAATGAAGCTCCAAAACAATGCGGGTGGTTTAGTTCAATGCCTATGGCCACATTCTTTCAGGTTGACCCCCAGAGTCCTCGCTGTGGCTGAATCTGTCAGAGAATCCACTGGCTGTTTGTCATCCACACGTCTGCCTCCGGGTATGGGCCACTGTTTACACTTCCCCTGCTTAATGCAGCAACTAAAAATAGCCTTTCTTCCCAGGCCGATAAAAAAAAAAGGACCTGCATCCCGTTTTATAGCTGCTGCATGACACAGCATGTCGATGTCCTGTTTTTCCCCCTTTAACTCTCTCTTTCATTCTGTAATTTTCCCTCTAGCGCATCTGTGACACAACGGTCTCCTCTGTATTTTAGGAAACACGTGTATTCGATCAGGGCTGAGGGAAAGCCGCCGCTATCACTTCTGTAAGTAATAGCAATTTGCTTATGAACGAGCTAACGTGATTAAAGGGGAGCACAGGAAAGGTGAAACGCCGTCCTGTGATGTGGCCTTGCAATCACCAAGAGATCAGATTCCGGAGTGGACAGATAAGGAACAGGTTATAAAAAGCCACAAAACCCAAACATCTCGGGTGTTTTCATTCAGCAGAACCAACTCTCCGTTTAAAGCATTTTCCCACTCTACGCTTTACCTCAAAATAAATAGGACCTCACACGCTCGCACTCAAACAATCTCCAGACATCCTCCAGCATCAACGCCAACTTCAGATGGCATCCAGCTGATCTTATTTCTTCCACTGATAGAGCAGTACTAAGAAATGCGAAACATGAATCGGGGCATGCGTTAGCCAATTAGCCAGATTCCTTATCAAGGAGAGGCAGTGTGTCACGGGAAGTGTTGTTCAACCAGAAATCCAGATGTTTTTTCTTGGTCCATACTAAGGTTTGAACTTCATTATCTCATGCTGACATGGTTTGGTTTTAGATCGACAGGCATTCCAAGAGAGCCAAGAAGACATTTGTTATTAATGCGACTATTTCTGTGTAAAAAAAAAAATAAAGAAAGAATTTCATATATTCATATATGTCTCAATGCTACTGTATACACTAAGCATCCAAAAGGTCAGTTGTTTAGAGTTCCTGCAACCGGAAACGCAGTCTTGAGATGTCTATGGTCTTCTATTAGGTTGTGAGACACAAAGAACAACTTGTACATCAAATCTTTTGCTACATAGTGCCTGTAAAAAACTTGGAATCATCTTCTTTTTTATGGTTAATGAGACACATTGAATGAGAGAAAGAAACTGCTGTCGATTGTGTATTTGCCATTTTTGGCTCTAACAGAAAAGCTTGGCCCGACGAGAAGCGGAAGCAACGCATTCCCAGCAAGCTGGATGAGGGTTTTCTGCTGCCTGTGGCACAGCCTCTGCCCTGGCCTACCGTTTTTTCCTGACCTACATACCAAGGTGTCTAGCTCTTGGAAGACCCCATATGTGCCCCGTACCCTTCCCCTGCGTTTGCTATATGCGTATATAGTAGGGTTTGAGGAGTGTGGCTATTGGGAGATGCCCAGGGTTAAAGAGTTGGCTATCTCACCCCGGTGTTGCCTACTAAGCCGTTGAGAGCCACTTCGGCCTTAGTAGGCAGGGCTTACGCAGCAGCAGGTCAAGCCGTGGGCTGCCTCCACACTATGGGTGTGTTGCAGTCATACCAGTCCGATCTGCTGCGAGAGTTGGACAAGGAATTTAACTCTGGGGCTGACGACATCAAGGAGTTACGTCCTGCACACAATAGAGAAGGGCTAAGTTAGTAGAGACCATTCTCCATTCCAGAGCTCCCTCCATGAGGAGGTTGTATGCCACTAAATGGCATCTGTTCACAACATGGTGTGAGCACCACCGGTTGGACCTAGATAACTGCCCAGTTGGTTCAGTTCTGGAGTTCCTACAGAAACAGTTTGCCGCAGGGTTGGCTCCATCAACCTAGAAGGTTTATGTCTCCGCTATCATGGCTTATTGTACCTCACCAGTGGGGCAGTCGCTGGGGAAACACCCCCCGTGACAAGTTTCCTACAAGGCAACCGGAGGCTGAGGCCCGGGACACAACCCAAAGCCTGTGTGGCCGTTGTGTTGGTGGAATTTGTAGGTTAAGACCGCCTTTCTCCTGGCAATCTTCTCCCTTAAGAGGGTCGGGGACCTACAGACTCTTTCCGTGGCCCTGTCTCTCCTGAAGTTTGCCCCTGGCATGGCCGGTGCTTTTCTTTACCTTAAACCGGGGTATGTGCCTAAGGTGTCTGCAGCTCACTCGCGACCTGTCATTTTGCAGGCATTCTGCCCTCCTTCTTTTCTAGCCCCTAACCAGGAATAGCTAAATCCCAAGCTTCCTGGTTTGCTCAACGACGTCACCCGCCAATGACGTCACGACTGCATATTGGCCAGATATTACACGTGATCCAGAGCATGAACAACGCGAAGTGTTCCCAAAGTTAAGTGCAACATCTGAACATTTATGTATTCATTTTGTCAAAGAAAATCTGCATACCATTGTATTATCTATTTTGTTGCATAGAAACTAAAGGAACCCGCATGCGTCTCTCAAAAACTATAAAAAAGTAGATGTTTCCAAACTTTTAACAGAAACTGTAGTAAGTTTGGAAACCTACAGTTTAGCAGTTAGCTCAACTAGATACAAATCCTGTTATCTCCAGAAAGTGGACGAATTGTATTTAAAGATTTAAATTTAATGATAATTTGACGTTATTCGATTACAAAACTAAACCAATAAGGCTTATGTCTGTGTGATTACTGACTATTCAACAATTTCACAACAGAAAATCACATTCAGATGATATCCAAACAAATCTGGATAAATCTTTTTCACACTGATGTTGTGTTTGTGTGTGGAAGACAGAGAAACTACTCTTCAGAGTGAATCATTTAAAAATGCCATTTTAATTGTATTAATATAGAAAATAAAGACATTCGATACTAATAACATTTATTTCACTGACCCATTCAACTCAAAATGAACACGATGGTGGACGTTGAGTACTGTGGTCATTGTGCCTGTTTTGATCGGTCACACATTCCTTCCACAAGAGTTTCCTCTCACACTCATTGAATCATCATCTTGGAAACGTAAAGTTTGTCCAGTGTAGCCTTTTTCAACCTTTCCTGTGTGTGCAAGATATAAATGTGAAAGAACGTAGACACTTCGAAGTGAGCCATTTGTTAGCAACAGTTAGTGACTTGAGTGATGAATTTTTACCTCATCAAAACCATACAGTACAGGATCTACTGCAGATGTCCAGCATCATTGATTAAGAAGGTAATCCTAAGTGCACAGTCCTTTGCGATTGTTGCTTGTCAGACTGTATGAACATGGTCCCCCATGTCCCCTGTAGGATCTCAGTTATTATAATGTCAGACTGTACTACAGTCAAAACCTGACGGACAAGAAAAAGACTCGTTATGTTTTATGTCATCAATTCGTAACACATTCAGACCCGTGTTCTCTTGATAAAGGTAGTGAGCAGCAAGCAAAAAACGATCTTTAGCGTTAACGTATATGACATGCCTTGATAATAAATAAAAAACGTCATACAAACACTCCTTTTCCCTCCATAACTCAATAAGTTTCTCTTCTTTCTTTACTGTCCACCTGACTCGTTTCAAGGTGGATTAAAGTTGTCGCTAGCGCTAATCGCGTCATCAGGTTCGGCGCTCCTATTAGTAGCTGGTTTGACGGTCATCGTAGGAGAAGTCACACTGTAGGAAAGAGTCAGAAATCTGCTGCCGCTGCCAGAATTTCATCAGAGGGAAAAAATTATTGGCCATTAAGACGCAGTCGGCGAATGTATGAACAATTAGCGATCAAAAACTACAGATTTCAGCTTTGTAATATATCTTTTAGGATTTCCACAATTTGTCTCAGACGGTCGCATCATGACCAAAATCGCACAATTGGGACCTGGCTTAAGACGTTTGTCATGTTGCTGCTTAATTTACTTTTTAGCTGAACTCGTGGGTTGAGGGCACGTTTTCTTTGGTTCAGCTTTTTTGCCTTGGTGTAGGTGCGCTCACACAAGATTGATTCCAAAAACATTTCTAAAATACTGAACTATTGTTGCTCTGAATGCAGGTGAATCAGCGAGTGGTCAGATTGATGACAGGGTACACGCTTTGATTGCTACAACTGCATTCCGAAATCCTGTGTCTCTCCCCGGTTTGCTTTCATACCGTACGCTGTATGTAAGATTCAGTCCGAATGCGATCCTCCCTCTAGGGGGCAGGTAACAGCACAGAAATTACACTCGGTTCTAGACCTCTGAATCGTCTTGAATAAAGTTGACTGTGAATCGAACGTATTCTGTTTTTAGCTGTATCTTTTCATTTCTTTTTTTTTGTAGATGGGAGCTTATAAATGGTACCAAAGGACAGAGCTGTTAATGTATAACAATTTTTTTAAGTGAACACTTTAATGACCATCACAATCATCCTGGGTCACTTTAATCTGTACTCCTGTCAATATCTGTCATACATATCCATCCGTCCCTCCTATTTAATTCACAAACACACACACACACGTATATATATATATATATATATATATACGTCTGTGTGTGTGTGTGTGTGTGTGTGTGTGTGTGTGTGTGTGTGTAGGTTTACTGATCAGTGCTATTTTCTGTTATGTGCATTGTCCCACACTGTCTTGTTTTGTCTGTCTGTACTGTTGTCTGTCTGTCTGTACAGTTTTTTTGTCTGCGCTGTTTTCACTCGGTTGCACTTGATGCACTTTATGTAGCTTTATGTTGTTTAGTGTAGCACCAGGGTTCTGGAGGAACGTTGTTTCATTTTTACTGTGTACCACTGTGTACAGTAGAAATGACAACAAAAGCTTTTTGACTTGACTTTACTTGATATATAATATTTTCTTTCATTGTGTGTGTGTGTGTGGGTGTGGGTGTGAGTGTATGTGTGTATATACTGTGTATATACTGTGTATATACTGTGTGTATATATTATATATATATATATATATATATTTATGTTTTATCCCTAAACTTTAATACTATATAGTCAGGCTAAATTTTTATATACTTTCATACTGTATTTTATTTCTTTTTACGTTACCTTACTCTTTTCTTTAGATTTTATTTCTTTCCATATTTACAAGTCGTACAGTCGGTTAAGCATTTCACTAAATGTCATACTCTGTATGAATGTGACAAATAAAATCTAAATTCAAATTAAAATATCTGCGTTCTGGTAGATTTAAATGTTTAACGATTATGTTGAATGCAGAGCATGAACTACATTTCCCATCAAACCCCAACGCATGGTTCCTGTTGTACCAGCTTGTGAAATTTTAGTTTGAAGTTGCCATGGTTACCGATTACTTGGCCTAAGTATTGCTTGTACGTATTTTTTTATTCGCACTTATTACAATCAAAGTCTCCACCTGTCCCTGCCTTCGTCTAATTTACCAACGACAAAATGATAGACAAAAAAGTGTGATACACTGAATGTTTGAAAGTAGTTTTGTTTCTATTATTTCCTTTCTGATTTAGATTTTAGATCGCAGTATTACTGGGCGTTTTTTTATACGCTTTTAGCTCGACACGCCTTTTTTACGTTTCTGAAACCAAACTGCAACAAAATTATTCATTTGTCATTGATACTGAGTCAGCAAAATTACTAATAGGTGTGAAACACCACTTTTTCTTGACTGAAGTCCTGCCCAGCTTACACCTTCCCAGCTGTTTTCCCGTAATGACCTGACTCTGTCCCATGAGGCCATAGCAGGTGTGAAGTCCTCTCATAAGTCATTCTGCCTTTCATATTGTCTACTGGCGTTACCATGAGGCAACCTGTAGAGAATGATATCAGAAAAAAATGCATGTTAAATAAAATCCGGAACTGAATCCCCATGAATGCTGAATCTTTTTTGATAAATATCTACAAGAGTTTGGCCGGGAACCAAAACCAACAAAACTTTTTCGCCTACAATAGAAGCTCTCGGGCTTTGATAAAGAAGCATTCAAGTTTCTGTGTGTGTGTTCGTGTGTTCAGGGGAACTGACACCGTGCGCTTGTGCATTCCCTGAACGTTAAGACCAGAAGTTTCATGCAAAGGTTTTCACGCCTTGTGTCAAAACTGAAACATCATTCTGGTTCTCTCATATCACTTGAAGTATGCTGAGGTCAACTTGTGACAGATAACTGGTTACAAAATGGCATTGAGAACGCAGGTGCTTCTAGTTACACAAAGCTGCCTTTTGAAACGCTGATGCACGAACATTTCATGCAAACAAAAAAATCCCACAAGACATATGAATTATACCTGATGTTCCACAGATTTAAGTGCAGCTGACCAACACCAAGATCTGAGCATGATCACAAATTAGCAACGCAATGCGTTGTGCAGATTACTGAATTACTGCAGTGAATGAAATGACTCAGAGCTTTGAAATGTTTTGTCGAGTTGCATGGCAACAGCAGAAAACATTCTCGGCCTTTATTTAACTAGCAATCAATTTTATCTTTACTTTTGTACTTTTTAACTTAAAGCAGTGTGTGTGTGTGAGAGAGAGAGATTAAGAAGTGTTCGATGTTCACTACCCTGAAATTCGCCTAAACTTATGGCATCTTCTGCAACTATTTTTAGTCTGCGTTCCTCGAAGAACGCATCTCTTCTCAAGCGCTTGAATTATGGACAGAAACATTTGTGGCCCTGTTCGTATGGAGACATTAAAACCTGGCGTTATTTCAAGGCAGGCTGAAAAATGATGATGCGTTCGATCTGTAGGGCCTTCGGACAAATGGCACGGGCTGTCGTCACCTCTCGCTTCTAACACCATGTGACGTTTCCCCTTCTCGGTGTTGTGTCTGAGGATAAAAGCAGCAATCACACCAACTGCTGAGAGCTTCGCCAGATTTATGCTCATAACAACAGCATTCCAGCCAAGATGGCCTCTACCTCCCTAAATAAACCCAAACAAAGTCAGAGGCACAGGAGAGTCCCGAGCAGAGGCAGTGCTCCATCCTTTGACGTCATACTCCTGATCAATTCACGCTTTTTTTTCTTGTGCTTTATCAAGCGTTTTTAAGATCTCTAAAAAGGCTCTAATTCATAAACAACGCAGACAAAAAAAACATTTATTTTCACTTCATCTCCTCCTTTTTCTTCCCCTCGTCCTGTTCCGCAGTGGGCCATCTCGCCCGCTCCACGCCAATGTTTTGGGTTCGTTGCGCTGGTATGCGCCAGGAATCTTTGGATCAAGGTAATTTCACACTGTTTGAGATTTTCCCAGGATGTTAAGCTTCCCCTTTTACCTTTGAGAGCCAGATAGCGAGCAGCACATGTTCCAGACCTCAGAGAAACGCTCCGGGGAGGTGGTCGAGGGGTGGGGGGAATGGGGGGTTGGAGGGCAACTTAAAAGATATATATCGTAAATTATGTACCAACACTCGTGGTGCCCCAAGAAGATCAGATTATCATAGCCTGATCTGAGTGTGGTGCACGCACTGTGACTTCATGCTTGCTGGTGTAATTGGGGCGAAGTGGAGATGTCGATTTGCGATACCCAGGTTTTGGTTTTAGTTCAGAGGCCTGAATCAGAGATCGTTCTTAAAGTCAGTGACAGAAATTATACAAAGAAAATAATTTCTTGCCAAGTGCAAAATTTCATATTCATAACTTATATGTGTAAAAAAATGTCAATCCATATATATTTGTTAGTTGTTTTTATTAAATTATTGAAAATCAAATACACGTTTGACTTTGTTTCATCCTCTGTAGTTTCTATACTAAGATCCCTTCATACCCTACCACTCCTCTACTGATCTCTCCATCCTCTACCAATTCGCCACACCCCCTCCATCTTCTACCACTTCACCACACTCCCTCCATTTTTTACCATTGCACCACACCCCCTCCATCTTCTACCACTTCACCACCATCACTCCATTTTCTACCACTTCACCACACCCCTCCACACTCTACAACTGCATCATTGATCCATCCATCCTCTACCACTACACCAAACTTTCCCCATCTTCTACCACTGCATCACATTCCCTCATCCTCTACTAATGCGCCACACACCTTCCATTTTTTTACCACTACACCAGCGCCTATCCTCCTTTACCACTGCAACACTGGTGCCTTCATCCTTTATCATTGCTCCACTAATCCGACCACATTTTCAGGATACAAGAAAGACGCGTTTTCCGCGAACTTGAAACATCATCTAAATACGTACTTCTACCAGCTATTCTTGACTTACATTTGTACCTTTACTGTAAAAAAAAAAAACCTTTTTTCTAAAAATATTCTCTTATAGCATTTTTGGACTGATGTATAGTCTGTGTCTTTATGAACCAGCATTAAAATGCATATTAATGGAAACTTTGACGCACTATGTAAGTCGCTCTGGATTAAAAAAAAAATGCTTTAAAATTCAAATATTACAAAAATTGTATAACAATAATAATCTACCCATAGAATGAGACCCATTTTAAGCTTAACATTTGTAAAAAAAAAATAATAATAAATTATAAATAAAAAATAAAAAATCCTCATAGATAAATATAATCATATATTTAGTTTGTCACAGTGGAGAATTGATTAACAGTCCATTTTCATATGGCATTCATGGACATGCTAGTCTTGCTAATCATCGTTGCCTATTTATTGCATTTGTAAATTCCGCATGATGAGATCTACGCGGTAGTATCAAAGAGTAGTTTTGTACCACACCAACAGATGGTAGCACAAGGCTGCACACACAGTCACAGGGAGCACCGACCTTCAATAGTCAGTGTGCCAGAAGACATCGTCCTGTGTACATCAGAACTGTGCAACTGGGTACCACGTGCCCACGCTGTCACCGAGTTCCTCCTCACACGTGAGTCTCTCGCCGCAAACAACATACTCGCCAGATTTGGCTTTTGAGGACTTCACCCTCTCCCGGAAGATGAAGATCCAGCTCAAAGTTCGAGCTCCAGTGCAAATTGCACGCTTTGTAAATAAGATTTACAGGAAGGCTATTTTAAAGGTGATAGTGTTTTTAAGGGTAGAACTTTCTGAACTTTGTGATACCACCTTGTATATCTGAAAATGTGAGCTGAAGACAGCATCTGAAGACATTTTGGCAGCTTTTCTGCAGTGTTGCATTGTGGAGACGCGTTGGCTGGGAGCTATATTTGGAAGTTTGAGAAGGCTGCAGCACCTGAAGATAATTTCAGTAGTTCAATAGTTTTAGAGCTTTTCTAGTCCATTGGTTTAGCGGTATCTTTTGAGAAAAAAATTAAATGAAAGCAAAAATAGGCAGCACCTGACGCATTCAGAACGTGGGAAAGCTGAAATTGTTACAGCAATCTAATTAGCTCATCTCTGCCGAAAGGACCATCTGCTCCCTACGGTTCCCCGCATCCTCTAAAAACAACAGCACAACTGGGTAACTAGCTCAGTCAAGGTGCTTACAAACCGAGTTTCAGAAAAAAAACGTTGATTTTTGTGTGTACCAGGTGTAAATGTGGGATTCCTAATCTACACAGAGAGAGGTAGTGGTGAGAATGGATGTGAGATACAATATTAGCACACAGAGTTTGTTTTTGGCACACAATTAACACAAGAACAATTGCACTGATGTTGTTGAAATGACTTTGAGGGTGTATAAAATAGTCCCTGGTCTATATTGTATTTATTTTGGCATTATCAACAGAATAGAGCTTGCGTTACTTACATTACTTACAAGAATTCAATTCAAAGATCTGGCTTTGTGCTGCTTTTTTTTGGGGGGGGGGGGNNNNTTTTTTTTGGGGGGGGGGGGGTGGCTTTTTTTTGTACTTGGGTCATTATGTCATTTTTCTGCAATTCATTAGAAGGTTATTCTCTCTGGTTATTGTTATTCCTTAATGAAATAGTTCTATCCTGCGGTTTTATCCAACATGACACCACTCCTATTACCAGTGCACAGGTGCTCTCTGAATGCTTTAGAGAGAATAAGAAAATCTCAACCGAAGTAAGACACGAGGACAACATCATCAACACTACAACACCAGCTCTATCATCAACACTTTAAACACCAGCTCCATTATCAAAACTACAACATCAGCTCTATCATCAAAACTACAACACCAGCTCTATCATCAACACTACAACACCAGCTCTATCATCAACACTAAAAAACACCAGCTCCTCATCAACATTATCAACACCAGCTCTATCATCAACACTATCAACACCAGCTCCATCATCAACACTACAACACCAGCTCTATCATCAACACTACAACACCAGCTCTATCATCAACACTATCAACGCAAGCTCTATCATGAACACTATCAACACCAGCTCCATCATCAAGACTATAAACACCAGCTCCATCATCAACACTATCAACACCAGCTCCATCATCATCAACACTAACAATGCCAGCTCCAATATCATTAACACTATCAACACCAGCTCCATCATCAACACTATCAACACCAGCTCCATCATCAACACTATCAACACCAGCTCCATCATCAACACTATCAACACCAGCCCCATCATCAACACTATCAACACCAGCTCCATCATCAACACTATTAACACCAGCTCCATCATCAACACTATCAACACCAGCTATATCATCATCAACACTAACAATGCCAGCTCCAATATCATCAACACTATCAACACCAGCTCCATCATCAACACTATCAACACCAGCTCCATCATCAACACTATCAACACCAGCTCCATCATCAACACTATTAACACCAGCTTCATCATCAACACTATCAACACCAGCTCTATCATCAACATTACAACACCAGCTCCATCATCAACACTATCAACACCAGCTCCATCATCAACACTATTAACACCAGCTCCATCATCAACACTACAACACCAGCTCTATCATCATCAACACTATCAACACCAGCTCCATCATCAACACTATCAACACCAGCTCCATCATCAACACTATCAACACCAGCTCCATCATCAACATTTTCAACACCAACTCGTCATCAACACTATCAACTCTAGCTTGTTTCCCCACTCCATTATTACTCCATTATTAAGTGTTTCCCCACTCCATTATATTGCAGAGGTGTACAGATGTGGTTATATCCACACAATGTTTGTGTCCCATTAAACAATGCATGTCATTTTTATTCTTACACTTACACTACCTTCTCTGTTAGTCCAACTGGATCTTTTAGCAAACCTCCTGAAATATCCAGTGAATTAATACATAGTTGTATCAATATATATAATGATCAGCTAGTAGATGCTGTGAATTTGAAGATATATACAGTTATCTTTTTAGGGAGATGATCCAGAATGTACAGATTGCAGGAGAACTAAACAATCATTACTGACTCTCAGAAAATGTGTGTCTTCTGGACTAAAACGATCTTGCGTCAAATACCTCTTGTTATGAGGTTATTGAATTGTTTTAGAAGGATGACGTTCCTAGGAATTTATGCTTAGGGATATCTAACAATAGATTGTTAGATATCCCTAAACACAAATTCCTAGGACCGTCATGCTTCTACCCTTAGCACAAATTCCTAGGAACGTCATCCAAAGTGATTTCCAGTATTACAGAATGAGGGAATATTTTCCTGTTATTTCTGTACTTAAACGCTTCCAAAGAAATATTTCCATGTCAGGATTTTCATTTCTTTACTAAATGTTATTGTCTTTATTTTTTTTTTGTGACTCTGATAAAAGATCAAATTTACGAGTGGAGTTATGAAGTTAAAACACTACTTTAATGTCTACAAATTAGTTTAATTCAATCTGGTGTTTGTTTCATTTCACATTATTGATTCTTGTTTAATTTCGTAGCATCAATTCCGCTGCCATGCCTAATTACATTAGTTCCTAGAAACGATCGGAAAACGTCCTCGGTGCTGTTTAGTGCAGCAGGTGGGAGGATTTGGGAAAAAAAGAAGTAGTTTAGTTTGTCAAATTTATGATAATCCAATTGCTAGAAACAAACGTGTGCATGTATAAAGTTTGCAGTGTTCAGTTCAACAATATAGAAAGGCATGTGCAAAGTCCTGCAGAGGTCGATTTAAATGTCCATTTTGGTATTTTCATTGTAAATGGGTGTTTGTGCACGTGCAAATAATGCAGTATTAAAATGTATTAAAAGAAATACGTCTATGAATCAATTAAAACGTGCAAATGAAACGATTTGTTTCGCAAATTGTTCGAAGAAATTTCTATCTCTTTCTCAGTAAAAACACTTCTGATAAGAGCTACTGACGTGTTTCTTCTGTATCCTACCTACAAAATATTCTGGATATTAAATGTGCCTATCCTCAGTTATTTATCCGTCCTTGAAGTTATTTGAAAGTGCGTTCAGGTCAATCAGAAATGCAATGAATCCGAATGTATTTATTGGTGGATTGAATATTTTTTTCAATAGAAAGTTTAATAGAAACTAAGCAAATCTGCACTTATGTAAGTTTCTCTTTGGGGGGAAAAAAGGAGGTCTGAGTTTGTATTTTTTTAAAGATTAAGTGCAAATATGAACATCTCAGTTGCTCTTTCTGTAACGTGTCATTCATTCGATCAACATATCTGACACGTGGTGTTATTATGGGATGGATTAAACTGTCGGTTAAGGTTGAATCAACATTAAGAATAATAATACTGTGTACTCAGTCAGGCTCCGATCCCCTTCAATAATTTTTTTATTTCTTTTTTTTTTGTCTTTTCCTGTTTCTGCCCCAATAGCAGCTGCATTTCAACCGACACTACGGCTGTTATGAATTTTACCAGAAGTTTGAGTGTCATCAAAAGTGACCTGGACCAAAAATAGGAGTCGGAATAATCAGGCTCAGAGTGTGTTTGATCTCATCAACTACTCTTCTAGAAATTCCCAGGTGGAAGTCTTCAGGAAGTTATTTTTTTTTCCCTTTTTTACTTTCTGTCTCTCTCCTTCTTTCCGGGGCACGAGAAAGATCCATGCCAGGGAGCGAGGGAGATCTTTTCATGCCGACGGATTCCTGACAGACACAACCTGCCCCCGAGAAGTCCTTGCATTCTTCAGCAAGGTTCCCTCCCAACAATGCTTTTGTTTCTCTGTGGGTTCTTTATGTATCCAGGAGGGAACGAAAAAGAAATGGACTCTAAGATCATGGTGTATCAACCAGCAGCTGTTGTATGAGTGACGAACGAAAGCACTAGAGATATGAACATGGCAAAATGGACTGCTCTGGGAGAGGGAAAGGGGGGTTGGTTTCTTGAAGGAGAGAGAAAAGGATGCAGACATAAACAAAGTATCTTCTTCACATGCTTCAAATGTTCCTTCAGATTCGTATGAAAATGCAACAGAGAGGCTGGTTCTGCTTTTTTTTGCATGAGTGTGAAGAACACCTCCTTCAGCACTTCGGCATCACCGATGTCTAACAAATGAATGTCCTAAAAAAGGTGTAGACCATGAATGAGTTTCTCTTCAGGTTTTTTGGTGGTGAAACTATTTCCCATGAAATGAGCTCTCGGGATCATTGGCTTGCTCAATGCCTGGTTCTGTTTTCTGTTGTCTCCTACTGGAGTGTGTTTGCTGTGGAAAACAGGGACGTGTGGGGGGGGCGTATTTATTTGGTGTTTGATTTGTATATTATAATGCTTCAGAGGTCCACTATTGGATGAACTTATGAGACATAGTTGTGATGGAAGGACTAACCTATAAATCTATTTAGAACATTTGTACCTTATTGTAAACTTTATTAATAATTTTTTGGGAGAATTGGACCATACAGTTGTGTGATAATTAGTTTGAGTCACATAATAATATTTTGTTGGAATTTGTTGTTTGATTATTATGTAATAATGGTACAGTGGTTTGCCAGAGGGACTTTATTTTTCTTTTATTAAAATAGAAGTATTTTTGGGGGGGAATTTGAAGCTTTGTCAATTGTCTGAATGTATTTTACAGAACTAATTCAAAGTTTGAACATTTTTTAATATCATTTGTTTAGTCATTGTTTTTATTTATTTATTTATTACATTTTTTTTTCAACAACAAAAAACTCTCATTAAATGTTCTGTTCAGGTTTAACTCATCATCAATCTTCTAAATTCCAAGAAGATGAGGATGGTTCCAGATTTCTGCTCTATAATGCTCTCTATATATAATTAGACAGTTTTGTAGGTTCTGAATAATGCATTTGGGAAATTGTTTAAAAAGCTGAGGAAACAATGATGAACTGTATTAGAGGATTGATTATAGGATCGACTCAAAATGCCCAGATGATGAAGACCCAGCCAGGTGTATGTTCAATAATATAATTTTGTGATGCTAACGAAAGAAAGCCAAGTGGATGGGAATGTATCTGAAATCCGAAATGCTCCTCACTAATGAGAAAACACACCCCTGGGAAAACTCCATTACTGGGTCCATAACAGCTGCACACCTGAGATTCGGCATGCAAACAAAACGAGGGGCAGAAACGCTGGAGGTGAATCCCTGAAGCATATCAGCACTTGTGTTTCGTAATGGACGGTTGGGTTCTCACCCTTGTTTTGTTCTTTAGGAACATCTGTGGCTGGTCAACCACATAAAAATTAATCAAAATTAATCAAAATAAACATGAAGAAATAGTGAGTATATTGTGTTTGCTTTTTTTTTTTTTTTTCTTGACGAGAATGAAATGACTGAAACAGTGAGGTTATGAGTTTAATGTGTGTGTTTCTTGTAAGATATTTTGTTTTTAAACATGTTTATAATTTTAAATATTTGGCAATTTATTTTCATTTTGGCCAAATTTATTTTAAATTAATTTACAAGATTGTTATTATTACAACTGCAATTAAGAAACAATTATTATAGAAACAATAATAATAAATCATAAATAAATTATAATAATAAAAATAAATAATAGTAGATAATAATAATAATAATAATAATAATAATAATAATAATAATAATAATAATAATAATAATAATGGTTTTGTTCCTTCTATTTTTTTCTCTTTGTGTTTTTTGCACAAGATATCTGATGTGAGGATTTCTGCAGGTGCACACTTTTCACTTATATTCTCATATATATTTTCTAACAGAAGATTTTTGATTGCAGCTAAAAGGCCACTTCTGCAAGAAGCCAAAGCATGTGGTGGAAAAATTATTTTTATTAGTAATATAGTTTAATTCTTTTTTCTTTTTTTAAAATAAAATATTACTTTGATTGATTCTAGGTTTAAAACATAGACACATTTACAAAAAATAAAGTAAATAAAAATAACAATAAAAAAAAGAATGATACACATGTAACTTCAATAATAAAACTAATAAAATGGTAAGAGCAGGTTTGAGCTTTAACCCTGGAAGACCTTGGTGTTATGAGTCAGATGTGTTGAAGAACATCAGAAATTTTTTTTTTGCTTTCGGTGTGTCTTTGTGTTCATGCTATGTAAAAAAAAAAAAAAAAAAAAAAAAAAAAGGTTGTGACGTCACTAGTGGACGGGAGGGGTGAAGGAGGGGGGCGAGTCCCGGGTGTGTTGCACCGTCAGTACGCGCTCATCTTCCGTCTCGTCCCGTTCACCTTTTATGGAAACCATAGCAACCCATATTTTTTTTTATCATACTTCTCAGTAGGATATAGGAAGCGACGTTAGATAGAACTCAGGGTTTCATCTTCGGTCTATAACCGAACTTTGGTCACGTCGGAAAACTTGACTGCTTCATTTTTTTTTCTTGTCGCATTTTTATTTATTTATTTATTTTATTATTCTTTTAAATCAGGAGGCTATATTTTATAATTTCCCTCAATTAATCATCCCAATGGATTGCAACTGCTTCTATTCTACTAACATTCCAATCAAATCTCAATCAAAACGCATTATAATTTTTTGCACGTTTTTTCCCCCCCGACTTGTTTTAATCCACTCATAATTAGGATCATGTAAAGCCTAAGCCCCACTCGGTTTTATCCGAAAAATAGAAAATGTCAGGGTTTAAATGTTGAGCTAATTAAATATCACAACTTCTCATTTTAGACGAGATGCTTCAGGAAGGGAAAAACCCGACATTGGCGCATTGTCGGCTTTAAAACGTCCACGTTGTAAATATGACCATCTGCAATCTGATCTTTTGTCTGATGATCAAAAACTGAAATATTCCAGTCTCTCTCTCTCTCTCTCTCTCTCTCTCTCTCTCTCTCTTTCTCTCTCTCTCTCTCTCTTCTCTGGTGTGACTGTGTTCTAGAACGTCTGCTGTATTTTCCCCACATTAGTCATATTTATTTCAGCACTTGCATGTTTGTTACCTATTTGGATCTTCTTAAGCAGTTCATAATAGAACTAATTGAGTAATAAAAGGCAAAACAAAAGCTGCATTTATTCCCAAATTAAAATGTCTCTAGCACAAACGTTTTCTTTCCAGCTCTCTAATCCCTGGATCAGATCACGTTTTGCTGCTTCCTCACATAAAAAAAAACAGTATAAAGACTCATCATCATGATCAATTATGGCGATCATGATTATGATCACCAACTTTTTTTCTTGCACCCCATCCTCCTCTACTTCACCATCAACACCCCCCCCCCACCCCCCCATCTCCTCCTCCTCTTCCTCGTCATCATAACTCGTCGTTGCTGTCAGGTGAGGTGAGGAGGAACAGAAGATGATTTTTTGTTCCTGTTCGAGAGAAGTAGGCTGGACTCAAAAGTCTGCCCAGTAACACCACTGGAATCTGAGATCCTATTGGTTGGGTAAATTCTGACAAGAAAAGGAAGCGAGTTGACAAAAAAAAAGAGAGAGAGAGAAAAAAAAGAGAGAGAGAGAGAAAAGAGAGAAGCTTTTTAAAGAGAAATTCTGTTGCTCTGCAAAGTGTGAAAAAAAGCTGATCTGAAGTTGAGTTGGTGGAGGAGAGACGTGGGTTTTATATTGGTGTTTCATTGAAGCACATTTTGAGTGCTTATAATTAAACTTTACACTATTAGCTAATTCAACTCGCGTGTGTGTGTGTGTGTGTGTGTGTGTGTGTGTGTTTGCGGGGGGGGGGCACAAACTAAAATAATCGAACACAGCAGGAGTTTATTTAGAACCATCGTGTTATATAGAGTGACTGTGGGTGTTTGAGCTGTGGGTGAATGGGTGTATGTATGTGTGTGTGTGTGTGTGTGTGTGTGGGGGGGGGGGTCCTTCTTTATTTCCATGTTAAATAATGTAAATGCACTCCTGGCTGCATTCTATTGTCCTTCCAAAAACGCGTGTTTTGGAGTCGTGTGTGTGTGTGTGTGTGTGTGTGTGTGTTTTCTGCGCCATTGGTTTAGTTTGCGCTTATTTGCGCCACTTCATTAGAGTCTTGCACTTTTTTTTCGCCAGTGCAAAACTCTCTAAACTCGAAGTGCAGTGCCATCACACTTTTATCTGAAATACACAACCGTCATACACGCATTTCCTCGAAAGCTATCTCACCACATTAGTGCAGCACTAATCTTAAAACAAAAAAAAAAAGTAAGAAAGAAAAAAAGGACAGCTTAATTTAGAATTTGAGACCAGATGAAGGGTTTTGGGAAAGAAAAAAATATATATATTACAGCCTCCTCATCACACACACATTTTAAATACTTGTCTTTAGGTTATTTTAATACACTAGATAGTAAACTTCCTTTTTTTTTTCTTTTTTCTTTTTCTATTTATTGGTTAAATGTGTATTTTTCTCCACAGTGCATGTAGTGCTTCCTTCTAAACTACTCATACTTGGAGTTTTGCACAAAAAAAAAGAGAGAGATCTTCAGTCAATAGAAATAATACTCATGATTATGATCTCGGGTTTGAGCTTTGAGATGGTGATGAGCAACTGCATTGTTTTCCGGTTGTTCAGCTCGTATTTAGGTTGTAAAACCGAACCGGTTCATTAGTTGCATTGCTCGATTCATTTTAAAGTAAGATTTTAAAGGCTCGATAGTCATTTGGCTCTGCTGCAATAAGGGTTGGGTTCTAACTCAAATGTGGGAGGGTTTTCAAACTGCGTCGAGACTGGAATCTAGCAACCCTACAGCAAGAAAGGAGCAGAGCAAAAGAAACCAGAGCAGAGCTGCCACCCGGGAAAGGAGAATCCTGAAAGTTCTCCAGAGAAGCTGGACACAAGCACAGGATATAGCTCCACACACTTTTTTTTTTCATGCCCATCGAAGAAGTTTGCTTCTGCGGCTCCAGTTTTCTGGTGTTTTAGAGATCGGAAGGAACACTGTGAACACCCAGAGAGGAATGGAGCTGTATTGTTTGGAAGCGGACACCGTGGTGCGAGCCCGTCCCGACCCGAACCTTCTCGGCGATGACAGGGTTCTGCAGAGCCTCCTGACTATCGAGGAGAGGTTTCTGCCCCAGTGCTCCTATTTTAAATGCGTGCAGAAGGACATCCAGCCGTTCATGCGCAGGATGGTGGCCACCTGGATGCTGGAGGTTTGTGTGTGTGTGAACTTTAGGGTATTTCCTCAGAACTGAAAAACAGCTCGAGATCAACCCAGGTTCACTGTCAACCTGTAGGTTCTGGGCCGTGAACGGAAACCAGACATGTTCTTTTAACGGTTCCGAACGGACAAGGCCGAATTTTTTTCAGGGCGTTTATTTTAGTGCGTTTTGGATCGGGTTCATGGTTGTGTCGTATGTTTTTGGAGAGGACGACCCGATTGCAAAAGAAGGATGGAAAAAAAAAACCCGCACTGTATATCCGAATAAAAGGCGATCGATTGTGCAGAAGAGCGTCTCCTGCTCCAGAATGTTATTTATTTACTTATTTATTTATTTTTCGATAAATATTTCCATGCACACGTATGCAGTTCACTACTTTCCCCCTGGTAGCTGCAATCGCAAAACGCCATGTTGTTTTTTTTTTTTTCTTCCTTCCCCCAGATTAGGTCTGTCTTCTTTTTGTAATTAAATATCTTCAAACGTCACAAAAGATTTTTCAATGTCACTGGGCAGACAGAAGAACATCTAAACTTCACGTTTTTGGTTTTAAATCGTGCAAAATGTATCGCGAATATTTTGTTACAATTTTTCCAAATATGTGTTCGCGGAAGGGCGAGGGCCTTTCGAGCTGCTCCCTCAAACCCAACGCCGAGCAACATCGGTGTAGCCTAGGAATTAAGTTCATTTCTCCCCGAAATGTTGGTTCGATGTCTTGGTTTTTTGTCGGGAACGTTAGCCAAGGAATTGGGCTTTATTTTCATGTGTTGAATGTTCACATGACGCGAACGCGTTAATTTATACAAATTTTTCAAAGTAGCATTTCGATGCGATGGCGACGTTCACGTCAAGCGCTGCCCGATCCGTCCCACACAAAATCGCGTTTTTATGACCGAAAACGTGAATCTGAATATTTGGCAATTGTCGGGAATGATGTCGAATAGACTTCTGATCATTTTTATGTGTAAATTGTAGTCGTGGACAATTTATTTATATTTTTAAATATTTTATGAAAATATGACGAATAAAAAAAAAACCCCGCATGAGCTGCTCCGAAGCCTACTGTGCTTCAAGGCTGTTTTTTGGCTCGAGTGATTTGTGACTTGAATTCATTTCTTACTGAATGGACTGAAGGAATTCAGTTCTGTAGATAGAAATTTTTGCCTTAAAAAATAAAAAAAATAAAACATAAATTCCACTGCACGAGTAAAAGTTTGCAGGCGATCAGATATGATCTTCCACTCTACATGATTGTAATGATTCTTTTTCTACTAAAGAGCAAGATTGCTTTCTATTTATTTTTTAAAGAAATGTGGATCTCACACTCTCTTGGTAAGTTTCATGCACCACGTGTTTCTTCCTCCGGCTGAACTCATGCTCGTCGATCTCCTGCCTTTTGCAGGTCTGCGAGGAACAAAAGTGCGAGGAGGAAGTTTTCCCACTGGCTATGAACTACTTGGACAGATTTTTAGCCGTTGTCCCCACCAGAAAGTGTAACCTGCAGTTGCTCGGCGCGGTGTGCATGTTTCTGGCGTCCAAACTGAAAGAGACGCGTCCTCTAACTGCAGAAAAGCTCTGTATCTACACAGATAACTCCATCCGACCGCAGGAACTTCTGGTAAGCACCTAAATGCAATGTAGATATTTGACCCAGGAGGTGGTTAAAAGTTTGTTGAAATATTATAATGGCTTAACCTTTTTATTTATTATTATTATTATTATTATTATTTATTTTTTGCATTTTACATATTTTTGCATTTTACATATAATATATATATACAAATCACAAAATGCTTTAAATTCCAATATATAAAAAAATAAATTCCTACTATTATGACACAAGAGACTTTAATTGCTTGTTGCAATTAAAGACAATAAAAGAGCAAACAAGAACTTTGCAGAGAACTTAGCTGGTGAATGCTGGATGTTCTAAAGTGTGATTAAGGGGAACATACTGTAGTTGCGTTAGCAGTACAGCGACTCGCAGATCTCTATCGCCATCTAGTGGCAAATATGTAAATCAATTCTATCACTTTGCCCAGATGGGGTATAATATCTGGTTTTCCAGTTCCGGTGGAGTTAAAAACACACACACACACACACACACACACACACACACACACACACACACACACACACACACACACACAAAAGAGCTGATTTGTAACATGTGTTACATAAGATGGGAAAACCTATGGATTCTTCTTAGGAAGTGTCACTTCACAATAATAATTTAAATGATAAATGGTTTACAGAATGAATTTATATATTTCTGTCGTGTGTATGCTTCTAGAAGAAGCCAAGGATCTGAGAGCAACCTTGGCAACTCCAACAACACAAGCTGTCCAAATCAAAAATTTCATAATTCCAGAAACATTCCACAGCGATGTGCCATTCTCCCACAGTGTGGTCAAAAAAAAAAAAGAAAAGAAAAGTCGAAACAAAACCGTGTCTTTCTGCTCGGCTGGAGGTCGGTACCTCCCGAGTGCGTTCGCTGTGCAATCAAAAGTCCTCATTCGAAATGTTGAGGATGTATGCATGCATGTTTCTCACCACAGACTCATCGGTTTCTGTCTTTGTGGTGATCAACAGAACTGTGTTGATTCTTGTCAAGGAGAACACGAATTTGCTTCTTCAAGCCAAATTACAATTGGTATTTTTTTTATTGTTATTTTAAATCTGGTCTACCAGTTGACACTGGAGTTCAAAGATGCAGGAAACCAGAGATGACCTGGTTCAAGTTCAAGTTTTGTTACCACTACAGACTTCTTGTAAATGAATCCCTCACTACAGGCAGTAGCACCAAAATGAGGAAGTGGGTATATAAAGTGTGTTGCAAGCACAGCTAGTCAGCACTCGGCTTTGTCTCAACGCTTTGGCGTAAGCAAATTAAAGTCGCAAACTCTTCTCCTTTTGTATAGTCAAATATTTATCCATTACATGCTGTTGTTGCGTGTCGATTGCGTATCGTACATAATATTAGGGATGCTGCATTTCTGTAAATTGAATATAGAATGAGTGGATAAAGAAAAAAAAAAATAATTTTAAAAAAGTAACAGCGAAACCAAAACTAAAAAAGCACTGAATGATTTCTCAGCCGTTTTTTTTTCTTTTCTGTACATTGCAAAGTACTTTTGATCTATTTGCCACCTTCTAAAGATCTGAGCTGTTTGTACCTGTGGGTAAACCATTCTGATGCTGAAACCCGGGTCTGCAGAGGCAGCAAGGAAATCGTGCATCGGCGATGGTGCGCTCAAACTTTAGTTCAGTTACAGAGGTTTCGATCGCAAGACGGCCTCCTGGTCAGCTGAACAGAAACGTCATCGTTACAGGGTAGGGGGTTGAATGGCTGACGCAGTGATCCAAGTCATGACTAAGTGCATGTGGTTCACTGATGAAGAAAACCATCCTGATTGGAAAAACAAGTATTCGGTGGCGAGCCTAATTATGCTCAATTAACCATTCAATCTCGCGGTCCTCTTCAGACTAGAACCTCGCTTTGTGTTTCATGAACCAGGTAAAAAGCGACGCTGTTGACACGATTTCCGTGTGATCGAAAGTTTCCGGGGTGGATAAATGGATCTAGTCGTCTTTAGCGGCATTAGTGGTAATCCCTGTTTTTGCCATTTCGCTCGATGCAAAATTGAGCTTTTCCGACAGTTATTGCCCTGAAGTTACAGCTTAATCTGCTCACGTTTCCCTGAAGGCAGTAATATAGTTTGCATGCCTAATCAAAATCTATGAAAAGAAGTCCAATTATAATTATACATTTTTAATTAGTAGTCGAGTTGAATTTGAATATTCATCATTCATTTGAAGTGTTTGAATGCTTTATTTTGGGGGGGTTGAGACTGAATGACGTGCTTTCCAGTCTCTGCTCGTATCACACAGACTGACTTTGCCTTCTCAGGAGTAGAATACCTGATAATGAACAGATGCCGTGAGGTCACTGGTGGTGTTTTCTTTTTTTTTTTTCTCTCTTATAGAGCTTAGTAGATTTATGATTAGCCAGAGACAGTAATGTAGCGCTAGCCTGGCTCTACTCTGCTTCTGTCTCTCTGGAGTGTGAATGCTATTATATAGTCCAGGGATCAAGACTTCGTGCCTTTAAAAATTCCAAAATCACAATGCCACGATGAGGAAATCAGTATGAAGCCGATTCACCCAGGAGATTGTTTGCCCTGTTGTTTAAAAAACGAAAAAGCTCACAATTCTATACAATATACCTGTTTTTTTTTTCCCCCCTTTATCTAGACACTTTTGCAGTTAGTCATAGATTGACTGATTTCATTTAGAAACGTTTATAAACTATTTAAAAAAAGGTTTGGTTGTGTCCCCTATGCCCTAGCTGGGAATAAGATTTAAGGTTGTTCACATTCACTCAGAGTGGAAAAGAAAATAGCAAAAATGAATTATGAACCAATGTTGACATATCCAGAATCCCCTGGGCCAACAAGCTCAAAAGCCAACTAGCATTTCATCAATTTATATTCCACTTCCAGCAGAACTCAAAATACCAAAGATGCTTTAGATAGACTCTGCATTCAGCCAATATCGCACACGACACTGATCCCTCATGACATATGCTCTGATTACCTACATTTACTAAAACATTGCATCAACATCTTGAAAAAACAAAACCAAATAACTTTTGTACCACTTTAGATCATTGTTTCTTTGTTGGATCTTCAATACTTTTTCAGGAATGGGAACTGGTGGTTCTTGGTAAATTGAAGTGGAACCTGGCTGCTGTCACTCCGAACGACTTCATCGAACACATAGTGAAGAGGCTGCCGCTGCCTGAGGATAAGCTGGACCTGATCCGCAAGCATGTGCAGACCTTCATCGCCCTGTGTGCAACAGGTAATTGCACTTCAACGCCCAGGACGCTGTGTAATTATCACTAGCGCTCGCTCAGTCGACGTTGGCTGATACCGTGCCCCGAAATCACAGTTCCTCGGTTCATAGCATTCCTAGTTATTAAAGCTGATTTTCCTTTGGTCAGCATTTTTTTTTATCATTCCCTGTTTCAACACGTCCTAGCGCTTTGCAGTATTCTCCCCTGTAAATTACAGTTCTCCCCCAACCCCCACCCCCCCTCGTTTAATCTTGTAGGTATTTTGCTCTTTAATTAGTCTCTCCAGATGGGACAAGACTAAGGGAAATAAACTTGAGGCTTCGAAATCTGAAACAGAACGTGATACTAATAAACACTGGGTAAATCATGTGGCATTTGGCCTATGCGTTGTGTTCCATTGTGTTTTGTTAGTAAGAAAAGTAAAAGATCCTTTGTCAGTTACTAGGTAGTGATCTCTTGTGTCAACATGTTGGTGAGTGTTGAAAAATATACTCTATCTGCTAATCTCCAGAACCTGAAATGCAATTTTAGTGGAACAGTAGCAAGAATGCAAAAGCATTCATGTCGCTCGGAAAGGCGTTGCGTTTCTGGTGAAATGCCTTATCGTGACACTCGTGTGCCATAATGTAGACCTAAAAATCATAGGTTTGGATGTCATTGAATGGTATGATCAAGTGTGGAGGATGTGTTGAAAAGGCGTCTAGGGACAACCGAGAGTTTTTCTTCTTGGCAAGATCAAACATGGAGAAGAGATCGAGGGTGAGAAAGGGAAGAAAAAAAAAAAAAAAGCTAGTGAGAGAGCATTGTCCCAGCGGATCCAAACAGCAAAGCATGTCATGTTTTCATATCTCATCCCCACTTCTCACGCCTCCTAGCCGCTCCAGGGCATGACTGTTTTCCCATGTTCAGGAGTCTTTGTGAGGCTGGTTCTCCCAGCCGACTTTACGCTCGCGCTCTCTAATGGGACCTACTCATATTTCCCCTGGGCTCAAACATCCCTCCCTGGGGTTGCTTATCCCGCCAGGAGAATCCCCCACACCTCTTCTCTGAGAACGCGGCGTAGGAACGGGCAAAGAGTGGTGGGCGGAACAGGAGGAGATGACAGCTCTTTAAACATGGCACGTTTGATGTGGGCTCTCCTTTTGCCGATTGTGCAATGGATATCGTAGGTATGTTGTGAAACTACTCTGACAGGAGGAATTGATGATATCCATGAGAACTGGCTTGAATACCATTTTTAAAAACACTTGCTCCCATCCATGACTGCCTCACCCTCTCTTCCTTAGCCGGAATAGAACCCGGATAACGAGCTTTAATCCATTTCGCAGTCCTGATCTGCAGAAATGTGGAATAAGGGTGCAACAGTTTTGTTTTCGCCTTTCAATCTTGCCTACTTGCTGTACAAACGGACGCCTACGCGTTAAATTCCCTTACACGTAGTTGTTGCCTTGCTGCTCATAATAACGAGAACAAACAAGCAAAATATTAAGTAGAGAATATTTGCCTATATAATTAAATTGGCTGCAAAATTATCAATCGTCTTCTACTATAATTCGGAGGTACCGTCGACATGCCAAGCAGAAGCCTTCGGGTGATGTTGGCGTGTCTCCCCATCACGTGCAGGAGCTCCGAGCACAGACTAAAAGCATTAGTTAGCAATTTTATGATTTTCTGTTTTATTGGAAGTTTACAAAACAATGGCCATGTACCTGGCCAAGTATATACTGTAAGCACTGTAGTTTTGGGATTGGTGCTGGGATTTGGACACGTCAATTTGCAATAAATGAAACGTTTCATAGCAGTGGAGGAAAAAATTATTTGATCCCCTGCTGATTTTGAAATCAAAGAAATGAACAGTCTAGAATTTTTATGGTAGGTTTAAGTTTTTAAGAATATAAAAATCCATAAAAAAATGGAAAGGTTATAAATGAATGTGTACCAACCAGCAAGACTCCCACAAACCCAAACTCGTTCTGTCCCTTTAAGAAAGTGCTCCTAATATCAACTCGTGTGTGTAAGACCTCAATCACAGAATCAACCTATTTCATTCAAACCTCTCCACCACCATGGGCAAGACCAAAGAGCTGTTGAAGGACATCAGGGATGAGATTGTAGACCTGCACCAGGCTGGAATGGGCTTCAAGATTGTTGTCTTGGTCATATGTTATTGGTCATGCTGGAAGACCCGTCCACGACCCATCTTTAGTGTTCTGGCTGAGGCCAGGATTTTCTTATCCAAGATGCTACAGAGCATGGCCCCGTTCATGTGGTGAAGCCTTCCTGTACCCTCAGCAGAAAAACAGCCCGAAAGCAGAATGTTTCCTCCTGTTTCCAGAATATTCAGCATTTCTCTGCCTCCAAACACGGCGAGTCAAGTTAATGCCAAGGAGCTCAATTTTGGTCTCATCTGACCACATGACATTCTCCTAAGTCTTCTCTGAATCATTCAGGTGTTCGTTGGCAAACTTTAGACGGGTCCGTTCATGTGCATTCTTGAGCAGTGAGACCTTGGTGTGTTACCAATTATTTTCTTGGTGACTGTGGTCACAGCTCTGTTGAGATAATTAACAAGCTCCTCCTGTGTAATTCTGATATGATCCCTCACCTTTCTAAGAATCATCCTCACCACATGAGGTGAAATTTTGCATGGAGCTCCAGAGCGAAGGCGATTTTACTTTCTTGTATTTCTTCCATTTTTAAATAATTGTGCAACAGTGCTCTCTTTCTCAACAAGCTTCTTGCCCATTTTCATTTGTAGCCCAGTCCAGCCTTGTGCAGGTCTACAATCTCATCTCTGACATCCTTTGACATCTCTTTGGTCTTTCCCATGGTGGTGGAGAGGTTTGAATGGAAGAGTTTGATCTTTTATACACAAGTCGTCGATATTAGGAGCACTTTTCTTAAAGGGACACGACTAATTTGGGGTGTGGTAGTCGGAATTCTTGCTGGTTGGTACGAGATCAAATACTTGTTACTCGATCAAATACACATCAATAAACGTACCATGGACAATCTAGACTGTTCATTTCTCTTTAAGGGTGTACACCCCCAGTCAAACTCTTCCAAACCCCCGTGTCCACCCCATGCCGATTTCCTGAGGATGCAAACCAAGAAGACGCTTGGATTTGCAGTATGATTTCACTTTTTTTTTGTCAGCAGTGGCCTGACCTACAATCGGTTGTTCTATTTGGAAAAAGTAAGCGAGCATAAGAATGTTTTAACGATTAGTCATGGCTTCCTATGAGTCCTTGTCCTTTGTAATTCGCTGCATCCATACAGCAGGAAGAACTAAAAACCTAAGAATTTCCTTTTCTGTGTGTCATACCAATTCTCATATAGTTTCCCAATGCGGATCAAACCACAGTATCCTGCCTGACTAGCATAATTATGCTAAACTGTTATGCTAAGAGAATTCCAAATGCCACGCCCATGCTTGCATAGTTTTAACTGTATAGGTGGTGCTTTTCTCTTGTCTTGTCTAAGAAGTGCCTTAGAAAAAAATAATTAAACAGTGGCTAGATTAGTAAATAGTTATGGTCTGAAGAGTGTGTGTGTGTGTGTTGGGGAAGGTCATCATGGTTAAAACATGATTCTGCCCATTTTGTCATTCCTGTTTCAAGAGGCCCTGCTACCTCCCTTGCTGGCCTGTGCACTGTTGCTCAAGCATCTCAGCAATGGTGCAAGACTGAAGCAAGTTATTACAGGATTTCAACAGTTGAGGAGGAATCCTGTTTTCATTTTGTTTGAGTTACGGTGTCTTGGCTGCCGATAAAAGCGTAGACGTCGCCTGAGATGCAAGCAAGAGGACTGGTTTGAGACGTGTCCAAATTCGGTTTAGCCCTATCGAGTGACTTTGGCAGAACCGCTGAAACTGGACGTAGCACATGGGAATTTCAGTGTAGCCTTCGCAATTAGCAGTCGGATTTCTGCGTTTTGAATGTGACAGGCTTTTAACAGATGGTGGTAGTGTTTTTTGAGTCTGGTCCTCAAAGCGCAAACATGGAAACGTTTGCGTTAAAGTGCCACCAGTGAATCTCGACACAGACAGACATACAGTAGCAGCTTTAGCACCTACCACATATTACAAACCCACAAGAGTCCAGGAATTTAGTGTCTGTGAGCTTCCCTCACCTACACACATAAGTGGCTTATTCCATTTGACTGTGGGCTGTGGTGGGTAAAGAACTATGATGCCAAATCCAAAAAAGTTGTTTACATTTGACCTTTATCAATCAGGGGAGCTTGGCTGCTCACAATGGGACTTTCTGTAAACGGAACAGCTAATAAGGAATGCAGTCGAATGCAATCCTGGAAGATGATTTATTGCCTTTAAAAAAAAATCGTCGCTCCCTGGCTGTTACTCAACTTTCCGGGTGTTTAATTAATTTACAAGTTAAATGCATATGCAGTGCAATGCACCCACCCAGAAGTTGGCTGCGCTGGTATGATACTGGATACAGTGTGTGGGCAGGGCATGAAAATGGCTCATTGAAGGAGGTAAGAGGCTGGCAGAGCAGGCCAGCCACCGCTTACAAAGAGCCTTCCATAGCAAGCGTCACTGCTACGTACACTGTTTTTCTCCAACAGGCATATCATTTAAGGTGCGTAAAATGCAGCCGTTTTTCTCCATCTCCTTCTCCGTCTTTCAGATGATCCAGCTATGACATTGCCATGCTGTTCTCTTTGTTCCTCAGCAATCCTAATCTGTTGCCAATTGCCAAAACAAACGAATCTGATTGCTACACATACACTATATGGACAAAAATTATTCGGACACCTGATTTTCCCCGCCATATGTGTTTCTTCCCCGAACTCGTATCACAATGTTGGTGGCACAAAATTTTTTTTAGGGTGTTTGAATGTGGTAGTATTATGTTTTTCCTTTAACTGAACTAGGAGTCCCAATGGAACTGTCCAGCATGACATGCCCCTGCACACAAAGGGAGCTTCATGAAGATATGGCTCACATGGGTTAAGGAGGAAGAGCTTGAGAGGGCTACTGAACACCCAGGCCTCTTCACCTTCTTCAGAACCTGACTTTACTAAAAACCCCATGCACACTTCAAAATTTAGTGGAACATCTTTCCAGAAGAGTGGAGCTGCTTATAACAGCAGTTCAGGGAAAAATGTAGAATGGGATATTCAAAGAGCACATATGAATCTTATGGTCAAGTGTCCACAAACTTTTGTCCTTGTAGTGGGGGTGGGGGGGGTGTATCGATCTCTCTCTCTCTCTCTCTCTCTCTCTCTCTCGATAGATAGATAGATAGATAGATAGATAGATATATTATTACATATTGCGTTTTATTGAATTTCTTTCCTTTCTTTGTTTTTTTTTAATTAAAAGAACAGAACCCAAAGAGTGACATAATTCATATATATATTTTTCTCTTCTTGGCTGGAGCTGAAAATCCTTTTACTGCTCCAGGAAGACAAGTGCATTTATTTGTCAATACACAAAAAGCACAAGATCCACAAGTGTCTGGTTCTGAATGTTAAGAAGGCAACGAAGGGATAGTTCATCAGCCATCAAAGGCCTTACCTCATTGAGTTCTCTCAAAAAGAATGGGGAAAAAAATTACCATCAGGACTATATTGAGGTTTGCTTTGAAAACGGTAACATGGTAATGCGATGGCTGCTGGAGTCCACTCTGCGAGCCCAGAGGTGGCCCAGCATCAGAGAAATGGCAGCAGGAGAGGGGGCTGCAGGGTCTTTTCTCCTGCCAAAACCTCATGAGGGTCTGGAAACAGACTAAAGACTAAAGAATGACATTCAGTGGAATGCACCAAGACACCCCCTATGTCACCCCCCC
>MU551706.1:2276619-2287396 GCA_024362625.1 Silurus asotus
CCCCCCCCCCCCCAACAATTCTCTAGTCAATTCTGGTGGCTCAAATCTGTCGCCCCTTCCCCTCCCACCCAACAACTTCTTCTCACCCTCCAACCTTTGTGAAAGCTGTCATTTTGAATTGGACTCCACAGAGGGGGCTGAATTTTGCATCTCTCATTTGGATGAGGGTGCAGTGAATCCACACTCGGTAGCTCACTGACTTATTTCTTAAGCATGAAGATAGCAGCATTGAAAAAAAAACAACAAAAAGCACCTAAAGTCCTTGGCTGTGTTGTAGCAACAAATGCTAAGCATGTGTGCCATGGAGTCTGGTAAATCATGGGGTCTGACTAATTAAAAGAGAATTTTTTTTTTCCACCCTCTCATTTTATTTAGTTCCTTTTTTTCTTGTTCATAAGCTGTCTCTTTTTTTTTATTTTTACAATATGATTGACTGCTAGAAGGTTATTGGTCATTGTTGCACATTGATCCACAGCTGAGAGCATTTGCAGAGCTACGATGGCGTTTTATTTCTTCTTTTCCAAGTGTTGAGGGGCTTTTTTTTAAGGGTGAACATGAGTTACATAGGAGCTATAAAAAACAAATAAATAAATAACTAGATTATGGGGATGGGAAGGTGGGAGTTAGTGCACAGGACGTTGCCTTTCAACTTCTTTTTCAATTCAAATGAACCTTCATCCTGCATTGGAGTCAGAACTTTGTGGATATGGATATGTCTTTTGTATGCAACATGCTAGCTAGCTTGCTGTGAACACCTGAGTTGAGTGTAGAATTAGCAAACTAACGACGAAGTATTACAAAGTATTTTCTTGCAAAATTCCAACTTTAACGTGTAAAATGTTTAGTTGCTATACAGACTCATGCATTTTTATACCTTCACAGAATTCAACTTTGCCATGTATCCTCCATCCATGATTGCCACGGGCAGTGTGGGAGCAGCAATCTGTGGACTGCAACTCAATGGAACGAACCATGCACTCTGGGGTGACAACCTTACAGAACTGCTTGCTAAGATCACAAACACAGAAGTTGTGAGTATTGCGACTTTTACCTCAATGTGTATAGGGATGCACCTATGAACATGCAGTAAAATCTATAAGCTGCTGTTTGTGTCAACCGATAAATTCGCTAGATAAACCAGATAACGCGCATTTTCAAAAATAGTTTTCAGTTACTTTTTGCAATTTTATTTTATCAGAAGTTTTAGTGCTTGGCATCAGTGAGAAGCACAAAAATTCCAGTTTATGATCAACCAAAGCTACATATTTGTGTCATGTGAAAATTAAGCCATTGGCAAAACATCAAGCATTTTTCCCCTTCAGTATTTCACAGCTGTCCCCTAATCCCTTCTTTGCCTTTGGGCAATCGCTCCCAAAGAGGTCACATGCCGCATGTAAAGTAAAGAAAACCTGTAAATGTGTCTGAACATAGATTGGAATGATGGGAAGGCATCAGGTTCATTTTGTTTTTGCGAGCTTGATGCAGGCTGGATATTACATACTGCATTGAGAAACGAGCCTTAAATTGCAGGCAGACAGCTATGTGGCTCCGTGGCAGGGTGTACAGTCCAAACACAGCCCAAGCTTTAGCAGCTTTAGGGAGGGGGTGCAGTGGTGGACTGGCTTTTGTCAGGGTGGTAGCCTGCATCAAACCAGCGAAGGGAGGCTTTTAAAAGGGGCACATCGGTATGGGTAGTTTGTGTAAAATGGTGTTCTTTAAACCCAAATGCGCGACAATGAGAAGGTGCCGCCATCCTTAAAAAGCATCAATGCAGTACAGTGTGTGGGGGTGTTGGGTTTTATTAATTATTATTATTTCTTTTTATATATATCGTGGCTCTGAGTGAGGAGATGGCGCTTTCCTCCTTAATGGGCTTGCCTCCAACTTCAATTCAATCTGATATTCAGACACTGAATTACTGGAAGTGAAATGGGATTGACCCCAACTGAGAGACTCTGAGGAAAGACTCCAGAGAGCTGGGGTGCAGTGGTGGGGCTTATGTGGCTTTATGCAAATGACTAATAAAGCCTCAGAGTTACATTGCCCAATAAAGAAGATCTTAACGATATCCGTTTCCGGGAGGACATACGTAGTGTAGGAGATGGGGAGAGAAGAAGCGAGGAAAACATTGAGGAAGGAATTGAAATGTAAAACCCATCATCTCAAGTGGGACCTGAAGAGGTCAGCCATCCACCACAAAGTTCACCAGCGGTGGGCAAACCGGTGCCGCGTTGAAGTGTCAGGACGCGTACCATAGCAGAGGAAGAACATTCTTTCTCAGCTGTGAATGTTTTCAGTGTGAGGAGTGGAAAGTCTCAGCCAGCAGAAATGATCTGCCCCAGTCCATGATCAACTCTTCAAATTCCCAGATGTCCACAAGCCAAACCTTTAAAAAAAAAATGCAGACAGGGGAGCAAGCAGGTGGGATTGGCTAGGGGTTGAGGCCAGGGATTTTTCCCTACAGATCTTTATTTTTTTTAATTATTTTATCTGAAAGAACCCAGTGTCTTCATTTCTCCCCTTTCATTGTTATTCCACTAACACTCTTATCCCTCCTGAATTGGGACACTGGACCTGTAAGCATCGGCTAACCAGTGAATGTAATTTTTACAAAAAGTCTGAGCAATAAAGCTAGCGTTACGTATTGCAATTAGATTCAACCTTTAACGTTAGCATTTTTCCTTTGGGACCTGATGCTTTTCTCTGGTCTGAGAAGGTCTTTAGAATATGATGCTCGATGAGGAGGAGATTACTCAGAGAAAGTTCAAGGCTGTGAATGCTCAACAGCTATATGACGCTGCCAGCCGTCCAGTCAGGCATCCTGCTGGTACTTGTGGTGTCCAATGCCTGTGGTTTTCACCAGACATATGACACAGCCAACTAGCCTCATCTAGTCGCTACTGTAGTGTTTGTGTTTGTGTGTGTGTGTGTGTAGCCTGAAGCACATCTGGTACGATGTGTACAGGAGTGGGCTCCATGTGGCAGGCCAAACCAGGGTGGATGAAAATTTGGCCTTAACAACTCCTGCAAACTGTATGGCCTCTCAGAAAGAAGTTAAAGCTTAGAATATTCCAGCTGGCATTTGGTCTTTACAGTAAATGTTGTTATTGTAGGTAATGTATACTGTAAGTGATGCTTTTTGGCTTGTTGTGTTTCTCCAGAGACGCACTGGGAGTTTTCATCTGACCAGTAATGTTGATTTCACTGGAATTGAATTAGAGTTTGCATTCAGATATGAATTGGTGGTGTTTCCTGTATGGCTTGGGTCAGGGGCACGGCCCCCCACACTGAACTCCTTTGCTTGTTCTGAAGCTTGGTTTCATTGCAAAGTTAGATCTCTGAATTTTGTCCGGATAAACTAGGAGTCAACCTTTTTTTAGGGGTATAATACGTAAAATACCTAACTACAAATAGGTGAAATGTCGGCCAAATCAAAGTTTGGCGAGTTGTGACCGCAAATCTGCTTTTTCGTTGTCGGATGATGCTGATGTGAGAGTTTTTGGCAGGGAACGAACTGCAAATTTTTGGGATATTTTCAGTACGTACAATCATGTGTTAGGACCCTTGGCCTTTTGCACCAAATGTCTGGGACAACATATTAATCCCTTTCATTTCTCAATCCTCTCTTGGCCTTGTTTTGAACCCGGCTATTTTTTTTCCCTTCATTCCCCAATACGAATATCTTTTTCTGCAGCTAACATCAGTGTATTTAAACGATTAGTGGTGTTTCACTTGTTCACATGGTACATAATGAATTGGATCACCACAACTGTTGAGAGGTTCTACAGTAGAGCTGTGTTTGATTAGTTCACTTTCACCAAACTTGCCTCTTTTTACAGTAACATTTCTAAATGCTAGGTGTCTCCACATCTTCTATTTGGGTAGCAATCCAGAACAAAACCGTGTGTTTAATGGCAAGAATGCATTCTTCGTGTTTTGTCTAAAACATACACAGACTAACAAAGCTCCCCAAAAAATGTGAAATAAACAAGCAGGAAAACTCTTAAAATACCCCTAAAAACCACCCCAATGCACATTTGCAGCGATTCACCTCGACACCTATGATGAACAGCGCTCTCTAGTGGATGCCACCTCTTTTTTTTTTTTTTTTTGGGGATGCCCCCCTTTTTTTTTTTTTTTTTTTTTTTTTGCGCGTGTCCCAGTCCTACCAGTAGTCACACACTGAAGTCATTAAAGTTGCTTGAATTTAGCCTGTGGGGCTTGGCTCGAGCTTGCCTATGCCTCTATAAAGAGCAGCGGCACAGAGGGGAATTTCTTTTAAGAAGTCGGCCCTGGCATTTTTGCGGTAAGATACAGGCAGTTCCTTTGAATGTTTTATGCTTTAGTTAAGTTTCTCGGTGGAATTTATATCTTATAACTAATACCAATATATCTCAGTGGGAAGCCAGAGAAATCTCTTTAGGAGGTCGGTGATTGCTTTACTCCAGAGGGATGCAGGCAAATGCAACCTCCATGCAGCACCAGGCAGTTCACTTACCGTTAAAAAAATACATCGCGTTTCTGGCGCATACTTTGTCTCTCATTAATGCCTTTTTTTAATTATAGTATATGGTGAGTTTCGTTTTATTTTACTCATTGACTCTTGGACTTGTGGTTGTAAAACACACACACGCGCACACACACGCATACATATACACACTTACCTTTTCAGGCCACCATAGCTAATGCTGTTTCACACTTCAGTCCATGGGCTTTTAATTAAGTCAGTGTCAAAAGAATGCAGTCTCTTCACAATCAACACATTTTCTACAAGCCCTGCCTCTGGGGCTTCTCACAGAAGAACTCCCACAGATGCCTGGTGTGCCTTAGACCCACAGAGAAGCAAAACAGAGGGCTGTGATAAGTGTGGTTTCTTTTTGGTTCCACTAGAGAGCGCTGTTTTTCATTTTTAGGTAAGAAAAAAAAAAAAAGATGCGGGATGGTCCCTTGAATGCTCTTGCCACAATTTTGTTTTATCCCAGATATATTATGTTCCCCCGCCCATTTGATTTGTTACAACATTAACGTAAGAATTAGTTTATTTGTGATTTGGTTTTGGAGGAATAAATAAGCAGGAAACCCTGGTGAGTTTTTTTTTTTTTTTTTTGTAGCTTGTATGAACTTAAAAGCATCACATTTTGAAACAACACTAAGAATGCTATTTGAATGGCTTGTGAAGCTGCAAGGTGGGCTTGATTAGACTGACACCCCCCCACACACCCCAGGCTGCTTACCCGCTTGTTAAAGGCTGAAAAGAAGGAAAGCTGCAGTATCTTTCAACGGTGCATGGATGCAATTAACATAACTTTCCTACGGCCTTTGTTTTCACTGTTGTAGCAACTGGTGCGTTGGGTATGTCAGTGTGTGCAGGTGGGTGCACGTGTAGAGTTCTCCGTCTGAAAGCAATGACGTGGTCGGGGTTAGATCTGTATTGCTCTTACGTTACCTTTTACCCTGCTTTTGTAAATAAGGTGTCTTCTATTTATTAATGCATGCGTAAAAACTACCGCTAATAAAGTTTATAGAATTTTGACGTCCAATAGAGATCATTTCATGCTAAAACCTTCACTTCTTTTTATTTCGGAAATATTTGTTGTTGGTTTTTTTTTTTCTTTTCTTTTCAAAAGAAATCCGAGGAACACTTAATCCAGTATCCTTGTTGCTGCTCTGAGAGGACATACAGAAGTGAAAACAAGCATGTCCTCACCTGTAGTTTCTGAAAAAAAACATTTGTGTGCTGAAATAAATTGGGGTTTATTTAACCCATAATCTGTCTGTTGCTGTGGTTGCAGGACCTGTTGAAGGCATGTCAGGAGCAGATTGAGCGTGTGCTGATGAACAGCCTAAGGGAGGGACGCCGGCAGCAGCACAAGCAGCAGCAGCAGGACCAGACCAACCCACGCAACAAAGCTTTGGATGACCAAGACCAGTCCAGCACCCCGACCGACGTACGAGACATCAACTTGTGAGCTCCCAGGATATGACGTCTGGATCAAAAGGAAAAAAAAAAAATAACAAAAAACAAAAACGACAAAAAAAACAAAAAAACAGCCCTTCAAAAAGTGCTTGCTAGTCTTTGTAGGTTTTTATTCTATTTTCGAAAGGAAGAAGAAAAAAAAAAAGAAAAGAAATCAAAGATATTTTAGATACAAAATAGGTATTTTTTAAATGAATTGATACTGATGCAAAAATGTCTATGGTGCCTCAGTGTAATAGAAGGGAAGCCTATAGTATTTTGCAAACTATTTTTCATTGTATAAACATAAAAAAAATATATATTCAGTTAAAATGAATATTCAATTATATTCAGTTTTTTTTTTTTTTTTTAAGTAGAAAAAAAAAAAGCCCGAGTTTAGAGGCTTTTAAGAAATAGTCAACTTTATAAGACTGGCTTGTAAGGTACACAAATGGGGCTTTGTTTTTTTTTTCCTGTTTTGTTGTGTTTCAGTTCATGTTCGAAAAAACCCTGAGCATGAACACACACACTCACACACACAGGGGTGTCATGAAGCTGGTTAGTGGAGTCCCCGTTTGGCTGTGGTAAAGCTGAAAAAGGCCCAGGAATGTTAGGTGGAGCAGATTTTGATAAAAAGCCTTATAGCGAGAATGTGATCGTTTTTTTTTTTCTGTTTCTACACACAAAAGTCCTCTGGTGTAAAATTCGGTTAGAGATATTTCAATCGCGTTGCCAGCGAATGCTACGTTATGGTATCAATGTTAAAAAAAAAAAAGACTTCGAGTTTGATCGCACCGACCAAATTAAAAAAACGTTTGAAATTGAGCGAATTTCCGAATATTTTGCCAGGTAAAAGGGGTCACGTCTTGAGACCAGCCTATTGTTATTAATAATATTAATAATAATATGATTACTATTTTTAGTTAGTAACTTATTGTCTCTCAATTCTCAAAGCATGGAGATGTCAATAAGCTTTTGTCAGGCTGCTTGTGTGTGTATGCATGCGTGTTTCTGTATGTGGGTACATGTATGCATGTGTCTGTCTGTGAGAAAGAGAGATAGAAACCATGAGATGTGTGTGTGTGCGTGTGCTTTCTTTGAAGAACCAATTGGTTCAAGATGACGCCACACAGTTGGAGGACTAGACAGGGGACAGAGCATAAGTCTATAGTGCTTTTGTTTGCTTTTGAAGGGCCACGGGCTACCTGTATCACTGCCTTCTATTCATGCGCTTTTATTTTTCTGGCCTGGGACACAAGGATGAGTCCAGTCCAGTGCACGGGATTGCGAGGAGGCTAGACAAAGAGAACAGAGGGAGGAGACAGACGACTACCTTCTATAAGATGCTCTTACGGTTAAAGGTATTTTTTTAATTTACGTTTTTTGACACAAAAGGGTGCGACGGAGAAGGTTGTATTTCGATACGACTTCCTTAGCAGTTTTACGGTTGTATACAGGCGCAGTCCGTTATGTTCGGCTCGTTCTCGTTCTCGAGTTGAAGCCCAGGGCTACTTGAGGTGTTGATTAAAGAGGTGCTAGAAGAGAATTCCATGAGGGGGAGCATGGAGTCTGCATGCAGTCGCAGAAAGTGCAGGGTGGCATGAGATTCATGCAGGAGAGCTGGCATATGGTGGGCGATCAAGCTGTGTGAGTTCAAGGAGAGATGTATGCTGCTGCTGAGATGGACATACATTGGCATACAAGAGAGGAGGCCAAAGGAGAGGATCAGATGTGGTTTCGGAGATCACGTGATAATTTAAGTCCTTTTTATATATTTGCTTGTTTGACTGTTGTTTGTGTCTTTCTTATTTTATTTGAGTGTTTTTTTTTTCTTTTCTTTCTGTTTGGATTACAGACCAGTATCTGAACCAGTTTGATTGACACTGCCAGCTAATCAGTGGGGAAGGTAATAAACAGGGATGCTTAATTGATTAGGGGAAAATTTGTTGATCTGTGCATGTGTAGTTCCTCAGTTTCAACAACAAAGCACTTTGAGCACATTACTCCCCGTAAGTCACCGAGAGAAATAGGGCCATTATTTACACGTCTTGAGTATCCCTTCCCCAAAAAAGGGAGCAGACAACAAATATCGTTACACCAATGAAAAACCAACATTCCAAAACTAAAAAAATTTCCATCCCAGGCCTCTCTCTACTTTACTTGAAATTATTGTATTGCTGTTCATTGAAATGTTAATTGGTTATTTTGTGCAGTGTAATGCAATGATAAAAAAAAAACAAAAAAAAAAACACCAACAATCTTGTAATATCAATAAGTTGCCCGCTCTGCGGCATACATTTTTAATTTATACAAAGTGAACTGGTGAAGCTGCTCTCAGATTTAAAAATAAATAAAAAATGCCTTGTTTCATATGGTGCCTTAAATTCTTAAATTAGAGTGCTGTCCTGTTCCACTGTGCCTTAACCAGACTGCTGAAGTATTCTTCAGTGTCCATAATCTTGTCATCTCCTTTACAAAAGTGCTGCTTCCAAAGGATGGACTGACATGAGATTTAGCAGAGTAGCAATTCTCTGACTAGGATTAAGGCAGTACGTGTCAACAGCACAACATGAACACTTGTGCACAAGTTGCTTAGCTTGCATCAAAAAGTAGGGATGTTGGGGCAGTTTAGCTTTGTTTTGATGACTATAGTCTTTTTTCTTTAAAGGGTGAAGGAGAAAATCTACTTCATTAAGTTTTTGTTTTGTCATTGATCTATTTCCTCGAGGCAATTGGGTTCCATAATTCAGGTTACTCCCACTCGTTCACTTAAAACAGCCTGCTATCAAACGATTCTTACGTTATCCTGTTTTATCACCCAACCCCCCCAGTGCTCTGAAAATCAATTTGTAGTACTGTTTTTTTTTAGACCTTATGGGTGGTCTTGAGCTTGGATATGGACCGAAATGTTGCTTCTTACGGTTTGATACTGTATTCCAAAGTGAAGAGGGGGTAGAAGTGGTTGTGAAGATATCAATCAAGTGTCGATATTTTTCAATGAGTTATTGTGTTGTTGTTTTTTTTTGTTTTTTTTTGTTTTTTTTTCTCCGCTGCTAAAAAAAAGCTATGATTTTTGTTTCATCTTATACACAAAAATAACATAGTTGTGATGTCACTTGAGTGTGCTGCTATTTTATAAACAATTGTATTATAATTATTTTACTGCTTACAGAATACTTTGAGAATGCAGAAGTAGATGGTAAATAGAAGATCAAGAAATGTAACGAGTATTCGACTGGAAATGCTCTTTGTACAGTATGCTCTGAAAGCATGATTCCTTTTCTCTCTCTCTTTTTTTTATCTTTTGTTTTCTTGCCCTGTTACCTTTTCCTCTCACAGTCTGTAAGTATGGTATGTCTATACCTCAGGTTTACTGGACAAACATTAAGTCTCTCTGTACCTCATAACTCATCACAGTTTTTTGGGAGCCAATGAAAGATGGCATACAATGATTCTGATTCTGATGGTGGGGACATTTTTAAGTCTTCATTAAATAAAGCATGAACAGCATAAGGCTCCCACCTGGACTATAACCAACCATAGTGGATGGAGGGGGGGAATACAAGTCACCAATGCTTCAATCTCTTAAGATTTGAGGGTCTAAGAGCTAAGATAAGCTGATAGATTGATCTTTGTACATAAATTTGTGTATACATTTTATTTTGGAAACTATCTCCAAACGCATCTTACAACACACAAAAGTCCTACACAGAATGGCAAAAATCGGTGCTGGACTTTGAGTTGCACTGTGCCTTCGCCTTAATACACATTTTTCAGGTGTGCAAAAGGTATTTTCAGCAACTGGTGTAGTATGGACTGTGCCAATATGACGGCTCTCATATTGTTACCATATAACAGTCGCGGTGTTAAAAAATTAACCATTTGAATGTCAACATTTACATGGATTCTGTCTCCTTCCTCCACTATGACCTTGTCATGTACCTCAATATGTCTGTTGCACAACCTCTCTCCAATAAATATCTGCTTCAAAGTGTGTGAGGCATTGTCTGTTCAATTTTGCTCTGGGTAAAGAACATTTTGAACTAAATCCCATGTGAAATCAGATCTAGACCTTCTGAGGAGCGATAAAGTAACTATTACAATCAATCTCGAATGGCTGATTATTTTCCAGCAACACCCATTGTCCAACCAAGTAACTTCTCAACCAACTAACCAAGAAAGAGAAATGTCCTAATAACGTAGAAATACTTTATTTGATGTTTAAACACAGGTGATATTTGCCTTTCTCAGTATGTTCTCCCATTTGTTGGAGAAATTTCCCTATTCACCAAAATAAACCCTGCGGACGGTCTTCTAGATCTAAATGTGAGATGTTGATTCTGCTGTGGAGAGCGTACATCCCAGAAACACAAGAGTTAAGAGTGTTATCGAATCGGGTATCCTACTTCATTCAAAGCATCTAATCAGCAAAGTTGTAACTCCTTTATGAGGCGTAAACAATTGTAAAATTCCTTTAAAGCTTCGTATGATGGTTTGCTAAGCCGTACACCAAATCATTCACGAGAAGCACCCACTGAATCATAGAAGAGCAATGGAATTCTGGGGACCCCCACAAAAGCCCAGGTTTCCTCCTGGTTCTCTAGGTTCCTCACACCTTACATAAACATGCCCGTAGGCGGATTTGCTAAACTTTATTACTCCGACGTGTGAAAGTGATGTTTACGTTGCCTTTTAATGGATTGCTTTTCTATCTATGCCGTTGACACTCATTCTGTTCAGGGTTGTGGATCGACAAGAATCCTGGCGCAGCTTGGAAATCGCGTTACTTATATATTAACGCTTTTATTCCTACATTTTGGT
>MU551706.1:2287408-2409513 GCA_024362625.1 Silurus asotus
TGCTGAGAAATTCGCCCCCAAAAAAAAAAAAAAAAAAAAAAAAAAAAACGTGCGTCCTACACGAGCCAATCAAACGCCAGAATGAAACCTCCGTCAGAGGGACTTGACAGGGCCGCACGTGCGAATTAAAACCCTCCCCCTTTCCTTAAGCCCTTCCCCACCACCACCAAGCTCAGCGAATCAGAATGCGCAGTGGAGTCCGACATGAGCGGTTTTCCGAGCACGCGCAGCGAGGTTTAAGCCAATCGTAATTCGAGCGTTTGACTGCACGCGCAGCCAATCGTGTTCCAGAGCGGCGCGTGACGTCACGCCTGAACAGCAACACCAGAGCTATCAAGCGGGACAGAGAGACGGACTGAGGCAGTGCGACTTGGTGGACTTATTCAACCGTTTATTTCTTTTATTATTAATATTAATAATATTCAGCTCATAAAACTGCACAGTTAGGCTAATGCTTTCATTTGTCTTAACAATAATCCGACAGTAAGTCGAATATTTACAATATAAGAATTATTAATGCATATTTTGGTATCAGTAACGAACCGGACAGGATTTACCTCAGAGAAGTGTAGCCAGTTTTCTTGACATTTCCTGCTATTAAAATGGATTCTACCGATTAAAACAATTCGACATTTAAAACGGTTTAATAAACGGTTTAAATGTGAACGCAGTTGCTAACTCAGTGTCCAGTTCCCTACCAATAGCTGCTTAGCATTTATTTAAAGGTCAGCATTGCTAGTCAGCTAACAGTCAGGGGGTTCAGTGACATTTAAATGGAGGAAATGATCCCAGAACTGTGAAACAATATATATAAACTTTCTCTCATATTTCGGGTTTTTTCCACAAATCTGTTTATTTCTATGACTTCAGGAAGGTTTCTTAAATATTCTGAAATCTTAACTTGGATAACTAAACATTTTGGCTTTTTGACTGATCAAAAGGTTGGGGTTTAAGCCACAACACTGTCAATCTTCCACTGTTGGGCCCCTGAGCAAGGCCCTTGACCTTCTCTCCTCCTGGGGGGGGGCTCTGACCCACAGCTTCCTACCAAGATTATAAATTTTTTATTACTGCTTTATCTGTGTAAAGGTGCCTTGAAAACCATTGTTAAATGCGCTATACAAATAAAAATGATTTGAAACGAACCAGTAAAAAGCAACATCCTACAAAACTCCAGCCAGAATGGTGATATAAAGTTTGTGCTCCATTATAAACAAATGGTTTTTGTTTTCTTGTCCTATTTACCTATTTTATTATTATTATTTTTCATTATTTTACCCTTTATATATATGTTTTTAATCCAGTGGTGAGACACAGTACAACAAGGATGGACTGCTGCAAGGTAACATGTGTTTGTGATTAGACACCATTTATATTTTTCATTTTTGTTTAATGTTTAATTTTGTTTTCCAGGTCAGGGGATAGACTCCAATCTATCTGAAATCGGTGTGCAGCAAGCCGAAGCTGCCGCCCAGTATCTTCAAGATGTACATTTTACTAATGTTTTTGCCAGTGATATGAAACGGGCCAAGCAGGTGAGCTGTGATTTTGCAGGACAGGAGTAGAACAGGTAGGGGGCAGGACATTACAGGACATAATGGAACTAAATAAGACTACGCAGACCTAAACATAGAACTAGTGCACATGTGCAAATGATGTAATGGTACAAATATATGGAAAGAAACCGAACAATAGATTTGGAAATTGTTTGTACCCTTCCATTAAAGTTGAAAAAAAAAAGCTGACAAATGTCGCTGAAATAACTTGAAAAGGAAAGTAATAATAAATAAATATTATATGATTTTAGTAATAAAATAAAAAATCTGAAAATTGCTTTTAACCTCATAGCCGTCTTCAAACCTGTAGTCTGCCTAAACTAAATGGCGCATGTACCAAACAAATTGTGCTTGAAACTTTTAACATACACCATCAAGCCAAATGTTCCTGGTTTGGATTAAAGGTGTCTCTCGCCACCCCGCCCTCTTCTTCTGCTATCATTGTGTCCTTAAGCAGGGAACGTCACCATCATTTTCTCCAAGGGTGCTGCAACAAATAATCTCTGTCCTTCAGCTCTTTTATCATTTAGATATCTAAAAACAAAAGTGGATAAGGTACTCTGAATGTTCAATTTACTATCTGATTTCTAAGTGAAGATTTATTTATTTTTTTACTGCTCACATCTTCTACATTCCAGACTGCCGAAATTATTGTAAGTAAAAACAAGATATGGAGCAACTTAGACATTGTGACAGCTCCATCACTTAAAGAGAGGGTAAGTGTGAAAGTCTTCTGTTTCTTTTGAACCTTTTTATATATTTATATTGGAAGGTCAGGGGCTGCCACTCTTGGGCCCTTGAGCAAGGCCCTTATCCCCATGTGTTCCAGAGGTCCAGTCAAGTTCCGAACAAAATGCTAATTAAAATAAAATAATAATTTCTTTCCCTATTAATGCATTTTTTTTAAACTGTGACTTTTTTGCTGTCACAATATTTTACACATTAAACCAAAAATGACAGCAGTTTAATGCGTATTGTAATAATGGTAACACCTACAATAGTAACAGCACCAATAACAGTAGTAGCGCTGATCACATCACTAAATATAGCAACAACATTTTTGCAGTCTTATTCATTTATGCAAATAACAACAACAGTAATAATAAATGGTAAAAGTTCTGATCGGTGGTGTCTTTCAGAGCTTTGGTATTGCTGAAGGAGGGCAAGTGGAGGACATGAAGAACATGGCTAAAGCAGCAGGCCAGCCAGTCTCAGAGTACACACCTCCAGGTGGAGAGACAATGGATCAGGTGTGTGTGTGTGTTTGTGTATAGTATATTATTATAGATCTGTTTACTTTCTCTTGTTCTCTTTTCTTTTGTGAAGTACAAAACGTATGCATAAAGTAGCTTTGGTTATATACATCAAATGTCAATATATATTAGGTAGCCATACGGTAAACCTTACCGGACCTTTATTAAATCTGATTGGTCAGAATGACAGAATTACTGTATTAGTCTTTCACGTGGACTTGAACTGAACAGTTTAGAAAAATGTTGAATTTTTGCATCTGCATTTTGCATTCTGTCTTGTGTCTTCCGTCACATTACAAACTCTGTCCTCCTCCTAGGTGAAGATCCGAATCAGCGCATTCCTTAAATTTTTGTTCCAGCAGATGGCGGTTGAGCATCAAGACAAAATACGTCATGGTGATGAATTTCAGCCAGACGGGCCTTTTGCAGGTCACTCGGATGATGGAGTTTCGGATGAGGTGCTTGCTCATGCGCTCGTCGTGAGCCACGGTGCCTACATGCGGGTGGCAATGCGCTATTTTATTGAGGACTTGGCATGCACTGTACCTCCTGGGGCAAACATGGCTCAGGTATTCTCAGCCTGCCCAAACACAGGAATGTGCCGATTTATTGTGACTTTAAAATGTAGTGATGCAAGCGTTCAACTGTCTGGCATGAAGTGTGTATTTGTCAACCGCCAAGAACACATCCAGGCTGAGAACAGATAAATTAAAGTTATATATAATTAAGTTGGAAATTGCACTCCTGCATGAAGAATATTCGCAACACCACAATTGTTCAGAGGTCAGTTTTATGCCATTATTTGTATTTAAAACATTCAGTTTTGAACAGTAGCTTATAGATACAATGTGATGTATTTTTTTGCAGTGGTCTGAAAACAACCGTTTTAACGGAGGGACCTTTAAAAGTGTATTTAATGCCTGATAATATAAATGAACGCAATCCAAACTTCACTGTGACAGTGTGAACTTTCCGTTCTTTGTGAACAGACGTAAAAGCAGCAGCTCAGTCCCTGACAATAAGTGCATGAAGGAAGTCATAAAACTAATGATGCATAGATTTTGTTGTTACTGGTTAATGAGGCTTTAAATAAAGCTAATTCTTTCCCTCCCTCCTCTTATTTTTTTTTTTTTTTCCAGAATGAGTTTGTGCCAGCAAGCATTAGAAACTGGATGGGAAAAACCCAACTTGTACTAATTCTCACGCTGTTTAGAATCTGATCTGTTTGGACTAAAGGGAGAATATTTTTTCAAATCTAGTAAGCACTTTGATAATCAAGAATTGATCATACAAATTGAATAAAATTTGACTTTTTGTTTAACCTTTCATTTATAACACATTTTTTTCAGTAAGGTGTTTTAGTTATTGCTATCTACCGGAACAGCTTCAGTGCACCATGGCATCAGTTCTCTGGAATGGTACTGGAACTGTACAAATGGAAAATGATTTCCTCATTCTGAGGTATGATGATGTGAGGGAGCTTTGCCTTTACATGTCACTCCAAATTCTCCCATACATCCTTGAACAGTTCACTCCCACCAGGATGATCAGATCACCCATTAGTATAGAAATGTGTCATCGCTGACTAAAGGTAATCAGGCAGAAGATTTTGCATTGATTTGGCCAATCAAGTTTTCCTAATTATAAATTACTAGTTAGGGATTAGTCCTAAAAAGATTGCAGCTTGGTTAGTTAGAAAGCCAGATTTTAATTGAAAATGAAATATGATTAAGCAACCAGATGTGTACCTGTAAAAAAAAAATAATAATAAATCAGACTGTCTAAAGAACTGTGCATTTTCCAAATTTTACAAAAGTATTTGGACACCTGAATTTTCCAGTGATATGTGGGTTCTTCTATGTTCTAAACTGTTACCACAAAATGTGAGACGTTGCAGCATAAATCTTTCCCTTTCCTTGAACTAGGAGACCCAAAACTGTTTCAGCATGACAGTGCCCCTGTGCCCCAGTACCTGACTTTTACTAACGCCCTTGTGGATGTGAATGATCCCAAATCTCCATAAGTACACTCCAAAAGTTAATGGAACATCTTCCCAGAAGAGTGGAGGTTATAATAACAGCAAATAGGGACTAAATGTGGAATCGGATATTCAGAAAGCACATATCAATCTTATGGTCAGATAGCATTTAAGAACGCTTTTGACATTTACACTTTCACATTCACACGTTCACATACATGTCAATTTTCCTTGTGTATATATTTAATTTTTGGGACACCATGTACTGTACATCCACTATGAAATTATACTAAAAGATACATTTTTTAAGGTTCCTACTAATTCTGCGAATTCATCAGCAGCCAAGTGTAAATGATTCACATCGAGCAGATACTAATGAATTTACATCAGTCAAATTTTTTTTCCAAACAATTACTAAAATAGTGAGCTACGTGCACAAATCGAGGCCGAGTATCTTTCATGTACCCAATGCTGAAAAGTAAACAGCTTTCTTTGTTTAGGTAGAATGCCAGATCCATGATCAGAAAGTCCTCATATTATCAGCTTTATCAGCAGTATCAGTACCACTTTCAGATGGCAATGAGAATGATTTATTTACTTTGTTTTCATCCAACAACATGGGAGCTCTTTAGGTCATTCCTGGTGATCTAGATTTCTTAGCATGAACTTGAAATTTTGTGTTGTGCAAATGTGTGCAAGATCTATAGACACATTGTTTTTTTTTTTAAAAAGGTTTATTAATGATGTATTAGGTTTATATAAATACAAGCATTATTTTAGTTTGTAGTGCACCAAAAAACAGTCTAATGAAAAAAAAAAAAAACAAATGCATTTGCAGATACTGTATTTTGTAAAACATAAGATATTAAGCTTAAGTATAAAAAAAAAAAACACAAATAAATACCTACAAGTGTCCAGCACCAATTGACAAATTTATAAAAGTATGAAGATATTAGTCGTGGTAGGAAAACTAATAAAAAGAGCTATAAATATCTAACAAAAGTTAGATATTTATAGTGATAAATTATAAGTTAGTGAACCAAGATCCATAGGAAGTTGAGTACAAAGAACATCTGAACAAAAATGGATTTTCACTGTCAGTGATGTAACCCATGACCGTTGCTCTTGAAGTGCTATAAATAAACTCCACTGTGAAATAACGTATAATGCAAACGCCGTTTAACTTTTAACTTATTAAATTAGGTGAAAGGGCAGATGCTGACCTACTCATGGAAAGTGGACCTGTCACGTGTCACATCATAGTCACTTGAGTTTACAGCCGATAACTAAGAAATAAAACACTTTCTCGGGAAGATAATCAATGGTAGGGTGGTGTGATGTGACTAAGCATGAAGCTAATTTAGTGTTACAGCCCTGAGGTTGATCATCATGTCTTAATGTGCCATAAAAAGTGCTGACACTGGAGACTCCTTCTATAAATAAAAAAATATATATCTATAATTGATTAATTTAGATTAGTTGCATTGTTTTATTTTATAACGAACATCCACCATATAAGTCCCTGTTTGTGCTGGAAATATAGAAATGATAATGTAGTTCATTGAGTGCATTCAAATAAATAACCACGTGGAAAAACTACTTTCCGAGACGATGTTTTAGGAACGAAATCAACAGTTCCGGACCGAACTGAATCAAGACTACAAGCTGACTGACTGTACACTGTGGTACAACCCACAATGGCTTCCTTAGTAGTGAAATTCAATTCCATTCAGGTAGTGAAAAATAGTGTTCCACTAAGAATCGTACTTTTCTGTTTTCCCTGTGTTTTTCCAGAGATGGAGTCCGTGCACTGTGTGAGAGCAGCACCTCTAAAGGATCGTCTACTGAAGTAATGGTCTCCTTTGATACGTTACCTCCATGCTCAGGGTCGCTCCTCCAGTTTCTCATTGTGTTTAAATGCGGATACTCGGATCCTAAAGGGTCGGACGGATCGGTGTGCCAACTGCGTCTCTTCCTGCGGTGCGTTTGATGTTTGTGTCGTTTTGAGAAGAGAAAACCGGGAAGCTTTTGCAAAATCTGGGCATAAATTTTCGCTTGTCGATGGTTGACCAATAGCACGGCACCTCTGCAGGAGTGGAACACGTCATAGTGCTTATGTCTTCTGACACGGTGAAACCGGCAGTCCTTGTTGGTGTCGAATACCTGAGGATAGGCGTGCACACACACGTCACTTCAACTGTGCAAGTAATAAGCTCAACTGTAACTGACATCAGTGATAACACCAATGTCAATATTATCATTATGTTTATATAAAGGACTTGTCAATTGAGTCCAACATCATAAAAGGTTAACCCTGGGTTATCATTGTTCTAAACCTCACTCTTAACCCCGTTTACAGGAATGTTTCACACTTAGAACCGCACACCACCTGGGGCTATAGAACTCTTCCCCTGAAGCAGGATTTCCTGAATTCAGAAATTTGTACAATGTGGTTTTACACTGTCACGGCTGCATGCTTAGGAACAGACTCTTCGATCCGAAATTAACACAACAGTGACACTTTTCTACAAGTAATCACAAGTTTCTCCATGTTCAACAGGAATTCCAAATAATTTGCTTTATCATGTTTTCATTCTTTGTCTATGCGAAAGCATGAGATGAATTATTATCGTATCACATGCTGGGAAACCCAGGGTTTAGGAATGTACAGTGTCAAAACGTCAGATTATGAATAACCAGGATTAAATGTGAAATCCGGGTGGAATATGAGCAGTGTGAAATGGGAAAGAAGTTTAGAGTGACCCAGAGTTAACCATTTTAAATGTGACAAGCCCAAAAGTGTTTATATAAGTACATATATAATACATAAGGATGAAATAAAATATCGAAAATTCAATATTTAAAAATAAATTTAACAAGGAAGTATTGGAGTAAAAAAAAAAATTATTAAATTCTATATCTATTTGGAAAAGACCAATATCGAGATAATTGAACATATATATTCGACATTAGCGTTGATCTGATTTTTAGGACACAATATAGAGGCATTAGATACGCCAAATGTAGCCTATTAGAAAACACTAATCCCCAACAGGATGAGGCAGTGCCATAAAAGTAAAAACATCTAATCTTTAATCTAATTATGATTTATAAAACTTCACAATCATCTGATATTCCAAAGATACTCGACTTGCATTGCCGCGAGATTTGATGGATTTTTGAAGGTTTTTTTTTATTTTATCTTTTACATTACTTACTGAGGTGTATAACTTTCCCTTGGGGTCCAAGCATAAGAAAGCAAGACCTTTCATGTTTAGGATGGGGAAACAGCTTTTATACTGGTCCTTCCAGTGGCTGAAGTTCCCTATGTGATTTCAGAGAAACATGAGCAATCAGAGCACGTCACAACAGTACCAAAGAAACCTAACAAAACCGCTAACGTACCTTCTGATCCTCGACGAACAGGTTTCTGAGCTTTTTTGTTGCCTTTCCTCGTAATGAAATAGTTTTTTCCTTCAAGCCATCGCTGTGTTTCGGGGTCCACGTCATTGGCACCAGAGGGTAAGGATGTCCTCTGCAGATGATTACATGTGGCTGGAGTGTGGAGTGTGAGTACAGTCCAGCAGAGGAGAAGGACTGAGAGCATGGTCAGTCTGGGTGAGAGTGAGTGAATATGGAATCCCTGTGTGTGTCTGTATTTATTTGGGTGAGAAAAAAAAAGTCCAAAGTTCTTATTTGCATACTGTAGAGGCCTGTAATTGGCCATCTCCTGTTTGGAGGCTGCAACTAGAGCTGACGTAACTCAGCTCAACCTGATGCAATGTTATCATATTATGTCATGTGGAAAACGTGGGGGATTCACTGCTGAAGATCGTAGATAATATTCCTAACTGCTAAAACTGACTTCAGACCTCTGGAGCACAGGAAGTAAGGACAACAGATTCTGACTTCAAAATACTCGACTATTTTAACGTTTCACTTTAATTGATAAGTGTGTCATAGCTTTATAAAACTATTAAAAACTAATACAGAAATACTTCATTGTAGGGAAGCAACCAATGAATCTTTAGGGTCCAGTAGCACATTGAACCACAACAGTCCGAGCTTAGTTCCAATCCGAATTCGTTCATTGCAGTCATTTTCATTTATTCATTTTTACGTAAAAACTTCACGCACACTCTCTCCCTCACACACAGTCATCCAGAAGAAACAGAAAGGAAAGAACTTGTTCTAAACTGATTTTCCTCAAGCATATGCAAATCACTACATTTGAATTCTTGTATACGTTTTGTGGAGAAAGTCCTTACACACCTGATTATAATGAATGGACATGTGGTGCCACCCAGATGAGTCCGGTTCCTTTCAAGGTTTCTTCCTCATACCATCTCAGGGAGAGTTTTTCCTGGCCACATTCACCACTGGCTCGCTCATTAGAAACAAAGTCTACATTTTTTTATTTTATTTTATCTCTGGAAAGCTGCTTTAACACAATGGGCATTGTTAAAGGAGCGATACAAATTAAAAATTAATTAAATTTAACTGATTTTTTTCCAGCCACATGTGGTTCTTCCCCAAACTGTTACCACAATGTTGGAGGCACACACTGGTATGAAGTGTTAAGGGATGAGAGAGCAGTACATTTTCCTTTTAGGTGAACGAGAAGACCCAAACCTGTTCCAACATCACAATTCCCCTGTGCACAAAGCCAGCTCAATTGGCTTCCTTCCTGCTATAGAGCTCCTACCTCAACCCTACTGAACACCTTTGGGTTGATTCATAACACCGACTCACCACACCTATGTTACTGCCTGACTTTAATAACACACTTGTAAACGAATACGCACAAATCTTCACAAAATCTAGTGGAAAACCAGCTTTTTTATAACAGCAAATAGGGACTAAAAGTGGAATTGAATGTTTAAAAAGAAGATCTTATCTCAGGTGTCCTTAAACCTTTCTCCACACAGTGTGTAATAAACCTGGTACATCAGCCAGGGTGATTATTATCTTTGTGCCCAGTGTTCCTAAATAGACAGAAGATCCAATGTGACCCTGATCAAAGGTTCCTGATTATTACTTTCAATTAACTATTGTGAATGTTTTATCTGTTTTTATACACAGATATTTTAATCATTTCAGGCTTCCTTGAAGAAATCATTTTCCCTCAGTGTGAATGGTTCTCATGAGTATATACACACATTGACCAGCAGGTGGTGATCAAACAGCATTTTCTCTACTGAGGATCGAGAAGTATTGAGAAGGCACATGACACCATTTAAAAAAAAAAACTTTTATTATCATCTCATTAATACAGTTGACTGCTGTGCACAGCACATACGTACAAAAATAAAAGTAAAACATATTTCTTATATTAGAACTTTCTTTTTTTTCTCTCTCTCCTCCAGAAATTAAATGATTGGCGAAAAAAAGTCTGTCCTCTTACAATCGTTTCAACAAATCAGAACTAAGGCAGGAGGTGAGGTATATGTTAAAAAAGAGGAGGGGAATTCAGAGGAAGCACAGTCCCCTCAGTGCAGGAATACAAAAAGCAGAAGAAAATGCTACAAGTGGCTTCACACACACATGCACGAATCTTCGCTCGGTATCTCTCACGCTGCTCAGATCAATGTCGCGAGTACAGAACAAGAAATCCTGTTGTTTTTTTTGTTTTGTTTTTTTTGGTCGACGTAACACATTCTTTCACCGAATCCATGCTAGGTGCGTCGTGCCCTTTAAAGGTGCAGTCTGTCAATGTCTTTATGTACCTTTTCTTTCAGTTTCTAAGTTTTCTTTCATTTACCATGCATTTGTTCATATTTTAGAGTTTAAATCCCGCCCTCTGGTGGACACCCCGAGGTATGTCTGGTAACCTTAGTGGATGTGTGGTCAGATAAGTATAGTAGTTGAATACTTTTCACTATGTCTGCAGTTCACCTTAGTGCCAGAAGAGGGCTCTAGACGTTACACGGTGCTCCTTGAATGTAACGTATTTGCTATTATCGGATCAGCTTATAAAATGAACCACGTCAATGAAAATGCAGTGATTGTGATTATTATTTCAAAAAATAAAGAATGATCATATTGCATGCCTACATTTGTGTACAAAGATTTGCAAAGGCATACATTTTCCCCCAACTTAGATCCATCATGACCTGCACTGTATATAAAGGCAAGAAAGGAACTATAGCTGATATTGAGATATTTAGAATGATATATATATATATATATATATATAAGCATTTTGATTAAAAATAAAATGTGTTTACTGAAATCAAACCCCCTTACAGACTCATTTTGATTGTGACTTCTCGTCAGATTTCTTTCTAGTATTCTGGTACGTCTATATGAGCAATATGATAATATCATGAGAAGTTCGAAATACATCAGTAACAATGACTAACTCCACAATCTTTGCATTTTCCTTGTTAAATTAATAATTTTTTATTATTTCAACCTATAATAATTGACCCCCCATGTGTTATTGTTGTTGTTTTGCTTGTCGTTGTTTTGTCCCCAAGCCTAAATGCCATGATATTTACTGCACGCATCTTAAAATATACAGGAAATTATCTTAAAATATTCTATGCTGATATTTTTTGCCACACCGCCCACCCATAGAGCTACACCATTCCTGCACCCTAGTGCCTAAGAGAGAGCAAAACAAGACAAAGCCATCTGGTTCCTTATGCCATGTAAGACGATCTGTTCTAAGCAGAGCCGCAGTGGAGGAACCCAGCGCTCTCGAACACACTGCAGATGCCACGCAGATCAGAAAGGTGCAGACCTTGTCTTTCATGCAAAGGATATCGCAGCAGAAACAGTACTCTTACATGCTGCAATTTCAAAAAGTCACGATCAGATTACTGGTACAGGAGCTGTTCGTCTTCTCATGTCGAACTTTTGCCTTGGTTTTATGTATGCAGTGTTTTTCAGAGGAGATGGCAGGCTACTATTTTAAGTCGGATTGCGTAACATGTGTGCTACTGCCTGGGGAGGGGGGTAAAGGAGGTAAGGGGGGGGTTGTTCTAAAAATATATTCCAAGTACTCTAATACCCTCACTTCAACCCGTAAGCCATTAAAATGATTAGATTCAGTGATGCATGAATTGTGCTGAGCAAATTCTTGAAGCTGAGTCAGCTCTCTGCTTCAGTGTTCGTATATGTGCCGAGTGTTAAAACAGATCTTAAAAAGACACCACGATCGGTTTTAGAAGAGGTTTCAGGTCAAGCTTGGCATTTCACTGGTGACTCCTGCTGCAAATAATAGTTTCAGAGGAAAACCTGCTGCAGGGGTGGGCAAATCGCTGGCAGATTACATATCCGCAATATCGGTTTTTCATTCACTGTTGGCCAGTGGACAAGAAGCCTCAGTAGCTGTTCTAGTGTTATAACATTTTCTATTTTTTTTCCTTTAACCATTCAACATCCTGAGAACAAAACAGACGTAACACCTTCGACGAAGCCCATATTCATCAATTATTATACTTGTGATTAATATACTTGTGTATTAGTATTTATTTCTCACAACCATTTTTCCTCACTTCTAACACCATTACCCGTAACGCAAATGATTCGCAAAAAGTAAAAACGATCAAATGATCGAAAACAAAAAAGCGCCATCATTAAATACATCAGTCACTTTGTTATAATCGTTAGATCTTGGCTGCAAAATGCAACATATTTGCAGATGTTTTTATGTTAAATGTACAACTATTATCTAAAATAGCGAGAATAAAATATTATATTATATAATATTATATTAGAATCATTTTATGACTCAGAGCTTCATAAACAGCATTAACAGAAAAGCTCTATTCCCTTTACAATTTTTTTTATAAAAAAAAAGAAAACTATTAATAGGATTTATTTCCCATTTTGTCGTCCTAGATACCGCAATAAGTAATCAATACAACAAGCAAACTGTATGATAACTGTCTGAAAGTTTTAATCTTATATTATGGATGCTAAATATAGAGCTGGATCGAGCTACCCAGTGGGATACATCACACAGGCTAATGCAGAAGTTTACTCTGCGTATGGGTACCGAAGCCATCAAACCAATTTGAGCAAAAAATGACAAATTCTAGGAGGAAAGCTACGCAACATCGCGTGCGTCAAACTGCACGTGAAATCCAAGCTGTCTGTTTGTCAAAATGATATTTGCCTTGAGTTTCTCTCCATTTATGGCTTGACCTTATTATTTTGTACCTCCACCACGTATCACGGTTCTGTTCCTATTCTTTTAGCTTTATCATAATTTTTATTATTCATTATCATTCGGAAAAGTGCGGCAATTAAAAAAAGAATAAACTTGACAAGTCCCACATGCTTGCATTGCACTTTACCCAACAAAGAAAACGGCCCCAAGAAACAACCTGCTTTAACTGTTCTACAGCTACACTTCTCATCAGAAACTTTTTTTAGGTATATTAATTAAGCTGAACTATGATTAGACAAATTTTCCAAAATGTGTTAACACATCGCAGGAGAAACCGAGATAAACTTGTACTTGTCAGACAAAAGATTGTCGTTAGATTATTTTGTCGAAGGTACAAACTATATGTGTTGTGACCAAAGACAAAGAAGAGTTAAATAAAATCCCACAAAGGGACACCAATATCTGTACCGACGCACATAAATATTTTTATAATCTTTCAAATTGAATGATTTAGCCTAGCTTTGACTTGCCTGTAGGCCAGTGAATGAATTTATTATTTGTCCACCCCTGAATTGGGTCCTTTTGGGTCCAAAAGTAATGCTAAATGGACAACATGGAGCCATAGTAACATAGTAGAAATCTTCAGTTTATGTTGCCTGAGATGTTTGAGCTTCTCAAATACTGGATTAATGAGCAAATGATACTCTCCTTAAAAAAAATTGCTACATTACAAACCAATTCCAGCCTATGAAATCCATCAAATCTTAAGATTCGCCTCGATATCTATTACTTGATGCTTCGTAAACAGACGATGAGTTCAGTTCTGAGGTCATTGGCCATGCTACAGTTCAAGCTAAAAAAGAAAAAAGAAAAAAAAAAGCCTCCAGTATCTCGAACTGTTCTTGCCACGAAGGATTAAAGGATCTTCCTCAGCTTGAGTCTCCGATACAAATGCATGCAAGCTGCTCTTATTTCTGGCAAGTCCCAGATTCTCTGATATCTAGCTGATCTAAGTAAGGAAACAGCATGAAATGAAGCTACACGCAGCCCTCTAGGAATTCGGCTGGAAAGGAAGGAAGGAACAGGGCTCATCTCTGTTACAGGAGGATGCAAACATGCAAATAAAAAAAAATGCCACAGTTTAGAAAGCTAAGGCACCACCATGCAAGAAAGGCAGCGGTCTCATATTCCGTCTTCTCTCTTGCAAAATGGTGGAACAGACCAAAAAGTCGAACAGTAAACATTCTTCCCTCATCTTCCCACGTGAACCGCTGTGCGACACGCTCACACCTTTCCAAGGCGGACGCGGCTCTTATGAGGTAATAAAACGTATCTGTTTCACTTCTGAAAGCTAGAGATGTTAGTCATACCAATGAAAGGGTAAGGTCTACCCACCAGTTATGGCAACACTCATAAAAAGTGAGAGGGGGCAAAAAAAAAAAAAAAAAAAGCTCCTTGTCCCTCATATAATCTTAATAGAAATGATAAGCAGCAAAGAATGGCATGTACACAAAGATCAGACACACAGCTACCCATATATACATATATTTCATTAACGAGAATAAATACTATAATGACGTGTTTTGTATCTTTTGATTGCAGTTGATTTTTTTGTCGTGCCTTGTACGTATGTATAAGTTACCTGCGAGAATGTCCAACATGTGCAAAAAGTGAGTGAGTTATTGCCAGTCTCGCTCATAATCGAGGGAGGAAGTGCGTGACAGTCATAGCCGGTGTGGCCTTGTAGCCTCTCTTCAGGCGGCCATGTTTGCTCAGGGCGATGTAGAAGCCCTTATAAATGGAAGACTCATAAGCATTGTAGTTGTTGGGAAGCAATGTCTCTTTGAACTTGCACTCGTCCCGGAAGACTCTCTGAAATAAAGTTGGGGAGGAGATTGTCAGTGGGCTGTAGGAACTAAAGACTTAATACAGAATCTACTAGTTTAGAACCACAGTTCCTAAAGCAGGGTCTAGAAACATCAAAGTAATGGGGGTTTATGATTTTTTTTTAAAGTGATGAAAATCAACCCACCATTATCAATGTTTTATAAGCAATGTCAACTTGAGGCTAGTAAAAGTTTAAATATAAATTTGTTCTGTGAATGAAAAATGAAGGTACACTATATGGACAAAGGTTTGTGGACAGCTGACCACGAGATCCCATTGCAGATATTCCACTAGATTTTGAAGTGTGCTTGTAGAGAGCTCATCCAGCCACAAGGATGTTTAATAGGCCCCCTTAAGATCTTCCACTTCAACCTATTTAAAGCTAATACCACCACATCCAAAGACATCCTATACAATAGTCTAAGGGAAGAAGAACAAATGGCTGGAAAAGTTGGCGACCCAATAATTTTGTCCATATAGTGTATAAAAAGCTCTGTGGCTACTAATTAAAGAGAAAAAGTGTCAAGAATTTGGATTAATGCATTGATTTAAAACGTAGCAATAAAACAGATTTCAGGCAACATTTCCAAATGAGAAATTCTCCATTAAACCTGGTTTTATTGAATCTCCATCTGTAAATTATTATTTCATCTGACGTGAAAATAAAATACAAAGCAATTGCCTTTGCTCTAATAGAGAAAATATTCTTCCTCGACATCATCGTTATCATTCGGGAAGAAAGGAAGGGCAACCCCAGGTTCTGGACCAAATTCGTCGCAAATGGATCAGTGGCTGGTAAATCGATATAAACTTTATCATGGCAAATTTAGTTGTTTTGTAAAAACAAATGGTATCATACAGTCGCAGATTTAGCGATTTATCCAAATACCAAACGTTTGCCTTGTTGTACACGTTCAAATACAATGTCTAATGTTGGAATAGTTTATAAAAGTATCAAGTGAATCTGTATTTATTTTCCCTATTTTGGAAAACCCTGTCCTAGAGTTAGTCTCAGATTTCATCTTTCTTCTCAATAAAAAAAAAAAAGAAAGTGGGTACTACGGTGTACATTTCCTTGTTGCTGAGGCAGTACCTTTAACAAGGCACTAATTCTACTATTCTTAACGCTAATTGACAATTAGCCAATGAGCCACTGATTGTTAACTGCTGCGTTTGCATTTATATGTAAAACATTTAATGTACAGTTCAATTCTTTCTAAAAGTATATCCAAAATTATATTGAATACACATACGATCAGCCATAACATTAAAACCAGGGACAGGTAAAGAGGATGACAGTGATTATCTTGCTGGAACCAGCAAGTAAACAGTCAGATCTCAAAGTTGATGTGTTGAAAGCAGGACAAGGTCAGGGCATCTTCAGAACGGTAGATCTTGTGGGGGGTTTGCAGTATGCATTGAGTAGTACCTGCAAAAAGTGCTCCAACAAAGGACAATCTGTGAACCAGTGACAGGACCATGGGTTAGTGCGATGAGTGCAAAGCGAGGAGCGAACGCCTGCCCTGAAGACCTGTAGCATAAATTGCTAAAAAGATGAATGCTGGCTATTATGGAACGATCACAGCATCACTGCTTCCTGAATATGGAGCCATGTAGCTGAAGAGCCGTCAGAGCCAATGCTGATTCTATTGCCAAAAACTCCTACAACGGACCTGAGAGCATCAGAACTGGACCATGAAACAGTGGAGGAAGGTGGCCTGGTCTGATGAATCATATTTTGTTTTGCATTGAAGAAATGGCTCCAGGATGCACTATGGAACGAAGGCAAACCAATGCAGGCAATGTGATGCACCGGGTGATGTTTTGAAGGAAACCTTAGATACTGGCATTCATGGTGGTGTTAATTTGACACGTTCCAACTATCAAAACATCGCTTCAAATTAGGGAATCCGATCAAGCGTCTGTAGGACATACCGGATCAGACTTCGGAAGCTTTACGGCACAACGGATATGACTTGCTGCTAACGTTGTGGTACCAGATACCTTAGAGCCCCTTCGGAGGTCTTGTGTAGTCCATGGGGGTCATAGTTGTTTTGTTGGCACAAAACAATGGACCTTCATAATATTTTTGTTACGGCTGATTGGTGTAAAATAGTTACATAAAATACTCAATTACAGATTCTCTTTATAAGCCATAAACAAAAACTTTAATGGCAGATCAAATGTATTTTTAATACTTATTTAAATGCGCATTAAAGGCCAATTAATGGTCATTAAATCTGCCCACTGGTCTGCACAGGCACTGCAGAAGTGCACCATACTGGGAAAACCATATTTGCATGATATGTGTATAGGAATAATGTGCATGCCTACCGTTGCGTACAACCTTCCCCGTCGGTTCATTGCGACAAACAGCTCACTTTTCAGCCCGTACAGACTGACCACTCCTCTCTCCACCGCTGAGATCTCTATCAGACCTGATTAACCACAACATGGACAGTCACGCATGATGAGTCTGAGCGGCTATAAAAATGATTTATTCAGCCTATAGGGCATGCTTCCTACTTCATGCTTCATGCTTTTGTTCTGCATTCTTCATGCCGCTTTATGATTCTCGTCATTGTGTTATTTCAATGAAGGTGGGGGGTGGGGGGGGAGAGAGAAGTGTCAGTGCCGCAGATGTGGAAGTGCGCGAGCGGTCGAGTCGTTTTTCTGCGCCGCAAATGGACGCAGTGTAAAATTAGTTAGCGTCTAATTTCGTCCGAGCATCCGTGTCACGCTGGGGGGCTTTGGAAACATTTCGGCATGATTGACATGAGGGTTTCTTTTTTTAAAACAGATTCTCTATTGCCTTCGCACGTATTTACGGTATGTGCACGCAGTCGGGATCATGCAAAAAAAATAAAAAAAAAATAAAAAGGAAAATAAAAAAAGGAAAATAATAATAATAACATTCGGGATGTTGATGCATCTGGACAACGATTTGCATCCCTATACCTCCTCCCCCTCAAATAAGCGTTTGCATTTCATTTATGGAATCAAATCATGCGCAAATATGTGGGATGCACATGCATTAGGATACTACTAATAATAGTAATTGATAATAATAATAATAATAATAATAATAATAATAATAATAATAATAATAATAATAATAATCTCACGTCATGGGTTGCAATGCGTTTCTGAATGCAAATCCTGCTACAAAACTGGACGCAGATGCATCTTCGGAATTGTGTTTTGTTTTATTGGTGTATATGTTTTTTTTGTTTGTTTGTTTGTTTGTTTGTTTGTTTGCACCCCGCTGCTGTCTGTGTGCGCTCGGTTTTGCATTAGGCGGCATTTCGGGATGCAACTCACTGTACTGGTTCTCGTCATGTACACCGTTTATCCTTCCGTCTGGCAGCACCTGCAGGTGAAACCCGATGCCCACGTTGCAGTACAGCCTCCGCACTCTCTTGACGCCCATCAAATAGTCGTTGTCCCCCGAGATCCCGAGCACGGAGCGCGCGAACAGCGCTTCCCACCTCGCCTCGAGCGTCGTGGCTTGGGTCCTGCGCGAGGACGCGACCCCGAGCAGAACGCCGAGCAGGACGATCGCCGTCGCCGTGCGCGTGCGGCGCGCGCTGCTCTCGCGCCAGGGCATTGCCGTCGAGGCGCTGCTTCCCTGCGCAACGGCAGCGGCCGTCCGGTGTGCCGTCGGCGCACGTGGTCAACGCGAACGGCCCCTAAAAATACCGCTCGCCTCGTCTCGCTTCCTTCGTTCGCATGGCGGGGCTTATTTTTGGAAGGCGGGTCGGGGTCGGGGGCTTCGGGCGCGGCGGAGATCAAGCTGCTCGTGCTCCTGCTGCTGCTGCTGCTCTTGCTCTTGCTCTTGCTGCTGCTGCTGCTGCCGGTGATGATGATGATGATGACCATGTTTTGCTTCTCCGTCGTGCGTCTGTCGACGGAAAACGCCGGTGGTGTGGGGGGGGAGAGCAGACCAACCGGCTACGTCCTAAACTGCACACTGCTATATTAAACTCTCAGGTTTTAGAAGGACTAGAGAAGACTACAGGGTACTAGAGAAGTCTACAGGTGCTGTGCTTTAGGGCTGTATTGACATAAAACCCACCCAGGATTCTACACACTCTTTGAAGGGTACTAAACTGTACCCCTTTGAATCACCTATGGGGGTACCTTGTGTGATCTTCAAAATGACTTCAGGGTACCCATATCTAAATATATTTCAGTGATTAACAATTCCTGCAACTCCACATTCCAACCCACATAATGGGCAAAGCCTCAGCGTGGACCAACAAAGCCCAGGGATGGATGGAGGTAGAGTTATAGCCAATATGACACCAATAGGATGGTACATTGTTCTGCATCTTTTTGAGGAGGTTTTATAAACTAATGTCAACTACTTATGTTTAGACTTCATGAATATCCTGATAAAAGACAAATGTTGAAGGAACAAATGATGAAGAACATTTTTCTAATGTTATTAGAAAAAAGGGATCACGTGGCCTCTCAAGTTTGTGACAAGATTTCACATAAAGTGCACATTTTTGTGGTATGACAAACTTTTTTCATAGTTGAGTAAATCCAAACGTTTTCCATACTGTCACTAGAAGTCAATAGCAAGACAAAGTGACAGATGACCACTATTTTTGAAATTGTGTATGACAAGATAAAGCGTCCAATACGAACAACTGTTTTGAAGGATTTTTCAGTCTTATGGTTCGTTTCCGGTTCCCTTTTTTATCTTTAGTTCTGAACGGCAATGAGTTCCCATTTGCTCAGGTTCACAAATGGAATAAAAAGCTCATCACTGTATTGACATCTTATTGTCATATGCTACTTATAATTAAATGCATTTTAAAAAATTAGATGGGAAACAAAAAATTAGAAGGAAGAGCTTTTTCTTACAGCGTTCTGGTTTCTTGGTTCACTCAGATGGAGTCGTCTTTTAAGTCGTTTGAAGACACCATTTTCTTCACATGTGCAACAGTCATAACATTAAAACAACTTGCCAATTATTGTGCCCCCAATCGACTCTGACTTGCTGAGACTCCACAAGATGTCTGAAGATGTTCTGTGGTATCTGGCACTTAGACCACAGCAGATCTTTTATGTCCTGTAAGAAATTAGGTGGTGCCTCCATGAATTGTATTTGTTTGTCCAGCACATCCCACAGATGCTCAGTAAGGTTGAGATCTTGATAATATACAGCCCAAGACAATCTTGAACTCTTTGTCATGTTTCTCCAACAACTTAATGTTTGCAGGGTGTCAATATTTGCTAAAAAAGGACACTGGTATTACAGTTAAAGGAACTTGGCCTACAACAATGTTTCAGTTGGTGGAACTTGTCACAGTAACATCCGAGTGCCATGATCCAAGGTTTCCCAGTAGCACATCACCCAGAGCATCACACCGCCTCTGCTGGCTCATAGTGCATCCTGGAGCCTACTTTTCTCCATGTACATAGACCTGGTCATCCACATAATGCAAAAGAAAATGTGATTCATTAGACCAGATCTTGTCCTGATGCTCATGTGACCATTGTAGGAGGTTTCAGTGGTGGACATGGGGTTCTCTGTTCTGCTGACTGTTCACTTGCTGCTTAATATGCACTGCCATATTAACCCTTATGAAGAGTTAATGAATGGTAATTACATCCTGGGAACCAGAGGTCATGACTGTCTATGTTGGCGCTAATATTTTAACAATTCAGGCGAAGTTTTTACCCTGTGAATGAAAAGCTGTTATAAAAAGCAACACCAGGTGGTGCTGTTTCATGTGTTTAGAATCAATAGAAATGCGTTTTAATAGTTAGAGACGGAGGGGGTTTTTAGATCTACTGACTTTAATACTGACACCAGTTTTTTTCCTGGCTAATGTAAAATATTTTGACATTGTCCATAATTTGTTTGTGCATCAGTTTGTGAAGGACCACCATGTTGTTAAAGGGTTTTACACTACATGGTGTATAGGTTTTGCGTACGCATGCACCTAAGCATAAGATTGGTATGTGGTTTTTGAATGTCCAATTCCAGCCACAAGGTTGTTAGTAAAGTCAGACACTGATTTAGGTTTGGTGAAGAGACCTGGGGTGCAGTCGATCGATCCCAAAGGTGTTCACTCAGCTTGAGTTAAGAGATTTATAGTTTATTTAAAATACACTAAAAGTTTGCAGACATACGGTATTAGCTTTTTAAGCATCGCATTCCATGTTAAGTCCCGAATTCGGTATTATAATAACCTCCACTTTTCTGGAAAGATGGTGGTGTTGAGTAAAGTGTGCTAGTAAAGTCAGGTACTGAGGTAAGTGAGGTGAGGAGGCCTGGGGTGCAACGTTCCAATCCATCCCAAAGGTGTTCAATAGGGTTATTAGCTCTATAGCAGGAGATCTTCCGCTCCAACCCATGTAAAGCAGATCTTTAAGGATCTGGCTTTGTGCATGGGGACATTGTCATGCTGGAAGAAGTTCAAGTGAAGAAGAAAATATATAATTCTACCAAAATCTCCCTCTGTATACTGTGTGAACCAGTGATCATCTTCAGTTTTTGGTAAGGAGATGTTTCTTGGCTGTGTATCAGTCATAAGTTTAGCTTTCCAACATGAAAATCATGAAGGTTTGAGGATTTTTCAGTTTTTTAAGTAACATGACAAGCAGCATTTTTTCTCCTTTATACGCTTTAGGAGTGAGACAAACAGAAGCCGCTAAGGGATCAAACTTTAGCTGCTATGAAGTTAAAATATGAATGTTGAAAGATTTATAATCAAACTCTTGATGTCACCCAAATGAGGATGGGTTCCCCTTTTGAGTCTGGTTCCTCTCAAGGTTTCTTCCTCATAACATCTAAGGGAGTTTTTCCTTGCCACGGCTGCTCATCAGGGACAAATACACATCGTTCTCCTTACCTGTTGATTTCTGTAAAGCTCCTTTGAGACAATGTCTGTTGTGAAAAGCGCAATGGAAATAAACTTGACTTGACTTGAAAGGTAACAGGTAACTCGGGCTTTTGCATTCGATGTATCTATAAAAGATGAAGTCACATAGTATTCATCAATAAATGAAGATGTCCTGTTGTTTGTGAAGATAACGCTAACTCTGCTGAATCCCCCCACCCTCCTGTGGATCAGTTTTCCTTTTGCGAACCAAAAAAAAAAAAAACCAGACGTGACATCAGCGTTGTTACAATATGTTTAATTGAATGCAATTCAACTATTAAAATACGTCGTAAAAATCTTCTGCTGGCCAAATATAGTGGTTATAAATTCCGCCCCTGACTGGAGACGAATCAGTTACCGGGATGGCGTTATTAAAGCTGCATGCTCGAGTGTGTGTTCGCTGAGAAATTTCACTCCATTGACCCATGTGTCCTGTTTCACAAGAGCTTCAGACTCCAGGAACACCGTCCACAGAGCTCAGAGGATGTCAGGATGAAGGCATTTTTCATATAAATAAACAGTGTCCTCTTTTTACTTCCATGTAAAGTAAGCTTGTCGAGAACTCCCTGACTCACAGCAAAGACACAAAAACAACACACGTTTCTTTTCGCTTTCTTAGAAACCTATTAAATACATTTAGGCACTTTAAGAGTCGAGGCGGTTCAAACGAGAGGACACGAGGATGTTCTTCAGAGGGTTCTTCAAGCAACATTGATACAAGTTCATCAAAATCAATATAAAGAATCATTGCTCTTCAAGGGGTTTTGGTCCAATATAGTAAATAAAACAAGAGCAAACAATGTCGAGTACACTACCAGTCAAAGGGTCAGACACGTTCCCCAGACGATTTGTTTCAATTCAGTAGCAGCTCCGCGTTAAAACAGATTCTTTTATAAAATTATAAATGGAAGTAGTATAAACACTACCATCAATTTAGATTGGGGGTTTGTACAAACGTTTGACTGGAGGTGTATTCGATTGTGCCAAAAACAACAACGAGTACACCAACTACAACTACAACAACAACAACAGCGTCATTACAATGTTACAATGTTACAATGTTACAATGCCAAACCACAAACATATTGCAGTCGCAATCATACTTCTGAATTTTTCAATTATTGACTGTGCACTAAATTAAAATTCATGAATCAGGTCTTTTAAATAATTTATGGCTGTTTCATGTAAATACACTTCTTATTTTTAACTACATATTACACCAGTAAAGAGAAAAAGAGCTGTGCATTAAAAAAAAAAGCACAGGGGTCTGTCCTGAGAGTGCTACTTATTCATTCATACACACACACACACACACACACACACACACACACACACACACACACACACACACGCAATATTGCATGCTTGCATTTGCACATGAACTCTCACACACCCATACTGTACCACACAGTTCTTGTTTGTGCGTGCACACACACACTTTCGGACACACACTATTTCCTGTACACACGCACACAGTCTTTCAGACACACACACAAACACACACGCACTATCGCATGCTTGCATTTGCACATTAACTCTTACACACCTATACTGTACCACAAATTTTTTTATGAGTGCGTGCACACACACACACACACACACACACACACACACACACACACACACACACACACACACATCATGTGTATATACAGACTCGTGGACACACACACTCTTGGATACACACTCTTTTTTTGGACATGCATTTGCAGACACGCAAAACTCGTGCATATACAGACTCTCAGAAACACACACACACTCACATACACACTCACACACACTCAAACACTTACAAAAACTCTCTTGCGCATATGCACACTCTTGGATACACACTCTTTCCCGGACATATATGCACACACTTGCAGACACACTCTTTCTTGTACATGCATTCTCTCTCTTGCACACACACACTTACACACAGTCTCTTTCAAGCAAACACTTCATTTCACACACACACACACACACGCTCTTTTGTGCACACATTCTCTTTCACACACACACATATACACACACACACTGTCTTTTTATAAATTCATGTCTAAACATAAGTTACTATGCCCTGCTGTATCATCATTTTCATGATGATGATGGTGATGAAGTTAAAAGATGTGTGTCACAAACTGTTTCTGCAGATCATCAGCTCGATTAAACCTCTGTACAAAAATACCCTCGATTGTCATGATTTTAGCTTCTGCCTCGATTTGGCTGTTGGTGCTGTTCACTAGCCACGTAGACGACTCGTCTCCCATGACTTTAACAGATCAGCGAAGCTGCGACAGAACGCAATTCCCATAGGGATATAAATACGTTTGTGTATGTATATATTACGAATGTACAAAAATATATACAGTAAAATAGTTTTGAATGTTTACATCACATAAAGGCATTGCATCACCATCTCTCTGATGCAACTGTTGGTCCGAGTTATGTGTGTGTGTGTGTGTGTGTGTGTGTGTGTGTGTGTGTGTGTGTGTGTGTTTTCTTTTGGTGGGCACATGATATGAGAGAACAAAAACGCCTGAGCTCTGTGAAGTTGTCTTCACAGCGGTGCTGCACTGAGTAAACTGTGATGATAAGACATGCTATTAGTGCGAAAAAAAAAAAAATGTATACAATTATAACATTAAATATACCCAGGAAATAGGCTTCTCAGTCTGGGCGAACGACCAGCGTGGTGAGAATGACTGGCAGGAAGGATTGTGAGACCAGCAAGATGTGTGGGCAGGCAGGAGAAAGAAGAACAGCAAGTCATCACCCTGAATGACTACAGATTTATTCCTCTTTTTTATGTTCTAGAGCTTGAAGTCAAAAATCTGTGCCACAAGGACCTTTTTTACTTCCTGGAGTACAACCCTGGTCTTTCAAATGGATGGTTTTCTTCTAATGTTCGAGATCCTTCTGTTCGAAGATGACCCGTGTGGCAAAATAGACACTGACCGCACCGAAAACGGCAGAAGAAGCGATGTAGGCAGTGACGGATTGCGTGAACTGGACAATCATGCCCATGAAGAGAGAAGGGAAGACCTGAGAGAGCAAGAAAGTGCTATCGAGAATGGCGAAATCCAAGCCCACGCCACGTTTTTCGTAATCGTCTGATCTGTGATCGACGTGCTGAGGAGGGTAGAATTCCAGGTCGTCCTGGCCGTAGTGGGCGTGGCCATTACGCTTCAGATTGCCGTCGTCATTCAGTGTGAGGCGCATGGTTTCAGCGGAGATCATGTTCGGGTGCGACTTTTGGGTTTTGATGGTTGGCATATACACCTGTGGGAAATCAGAGTGAATGGTAAGATCTTAGTAGGACCATCAGAACAATTATTTATTAGAATATACGGGTAGCCCCCGGAGTTTCGATGGTTCGGAAAATTTTACAAATATTTCCTTTTTTACGATACGTTGGGACACCTTGTGAGATGCCTTTCACTAGATCTCTTTGAAGAAGAGATGGGTTTCCTGTCAAGGTTCCCCATGTCATCTTTTCTTTGCCGTTGTTTTTTCTCAATACATAAAACTACATGCAAATATTCATTAGGCTGCCTTTTATTTTGTTTAATATTTTTGTCAATGTCTTTTGTTCAAATTCCTTTGCAAGTCAAACAGATTTTTAGAGCATGTGTTCGCTTAGATACTGAATGCATTTGGCAGGAATGTTGCCATTTGTAGCATGTGGTACAAGACTGTAGTTCTTGTACAAACAGTGATCCCAAAGACTCTCAGCACCACTGAGATTAGGGAAATACTCACTTGTTTGTGCTACAGAAGCAATAAAATCAAGCTGGAATTGTACAATGTTTAACACCATGAACAGACCAACCTGAGCTACCAGGCATTCAGAAAAATTTAATATAGAATTTAAAGCTTTTTTGAGATACTAAAACAAGTATCCACCGACCAAGGTTGGGTGTCAGGGGACATTTGGTATCAGGGGTCATATAAACAAAGATTTGTGACAGTATTTTCTTGTGAAGTTCATGTAAACTGGATGAAAACATGGTTTAATGTTCTTTCCACCATTGCTAATCCCTGTAATCCTCCTGTGTCCTCATTTGTTGAAAATATCACCACATACATGAGCTTCTACATTTAAAGAGAGATACTTCTCTGAGAATACCACTTGATCGATAGTACTTTATCATGCAGGATCACCCACAGATCTTTGCATTATTAAAAAATTCATGGTAAACTGTTACAGCAGTTGAACATTTTTAGAACCAACTACACATCATTTTTAAAGTGAAGCAAATGTTTAAAATCATACCTCCTTCTCTTGGTGATAGTGGCAGGTAAGTGTGTATGGCAGAGTCTGTAAGGTGGCAAAGGCAAACCCGGTAAGGGCAGACATCCCTGTGACTAACAGCACACTCTTGGAGAAGCAGATGACCAGAGCTGAGAGGGTAAAAGACACCATGCTGAACAGAAAGACCTTCCTGGAGCCGAACGTACACACAAGCCGGTTCATGATCAATGAGAAGAAGGTTGAGGTAGCACACTGTAGGAACAGCCCCACACTGCCCATACGGATGCCTGGGGTAACAGAAATGGCATCGTTACTGTATATTAGAACATAATAACCATGTCATGACCATTCTTGTTTTTAAATAAGACTTAAATAAGATTTATACCAGAAAAGTACAACCCCAATTCTTTAAAAAAAAACATTGGAACACTGTGTAAAATGTAAACAAAAAAAGAATATAGAAAACAAATAAAATGTTGAAAACAAATTGAATTTGACACATCCTAAAAAAAGTTGGAATGGGGAAAGAAAAGTCTGGAAAAAGTAAGTTTTATTAACATGAAACAGTTATTTGTTAATTGACAACAAGATGATTGGACATAAACAGTGTGTCTTAGCGAGGCAGAGACTCTCGGAAGTAAAGATGGGCGGAGTTTCACCAATCTGAGAAGGATTGTATCTACAAATTGTGGAACAATTTCTGAATAATGTTCCTCAACATCAAATATAGCGAAATATCTGATCATTTACAATACATAACATCGTCAAAAGTTTCAAAGAATCTGGAGAATCTCCAAGCGCAAGGGACAAAGTGCGGAAATCAATATTGATAAAATGTATTTAATGACTGTATGATTCTGTAATGGAAAACACAGCATTGGCTCATGAACACTTCCAGAATTTGTCTGTGAACACAGTTTGCCATGTGATCCACAAATGCAGGTTAAATCTCTGTCATGCAAAGAAGAAGGCAAGCGTGAACATAATCCAGAAACATCAACAGCCTCTCTGGGCCAAAGCTCATTTATAATGTACCAAGGCAAAGTAGATAACTGTTCAGTGGTCAGACGAATAGAAATTAAAATTTCTTTTTGGAAACCAGGGACACCACATCCTCGAGACTAAAGAGAACCGGACCAACTGGCTTGTTTCTCTTCCAAAACTCCAGCAACGAGTCTCCTCATTTTCCAGATGTATACAGACAGAAAACGTAATGTTGCAAACTTAAAATTACCCTCAGTATTCTTACAGTGTTCTTAACATTTTATGTATTTTTTGTTTTATTGTAATACAGTGTAATACAGTGTCCCAACTTTTTTAGAATTAGCATCGTTATGAAGTGGAGAAATTATAATTTACTGTGTAATGTAATGTAAGTTGCTTTTTGTAAACATTTGTTTATTTTAAAATCAGATTTATTTAACTTTTTTTACTTTGTTTTAATTAATGCTTGGTGATTGGTAATTGGTTGTTTGGTTGTGTCTAAAAAAAATGTGAAGAATGAAGAGCAAAAATCTTGAGGAAGTGTACAGCTGAAAATATACTCATTACATTCTCATTAGTTACTCCGAAATACAAAAAATTCCTGAGCACAATAAACACAAATCCAGAACTAAATAAACAACTAAAGAATGAAATAATTTGTCACTAGACTAAACTTGCCTCCTGGGTTTAAATATATGGGTGGCTCTCTTTATAAAATTGGTGCTTTATAAGTTTAGATTATTACAGACAAATTAAATTACAGACAAAGCTAACCTTAAATCTTCCATGGCACATGCTTGAAAGGGCAATGAATTCCTATTTTAAACGAGCCGTCTACACACAGCACAAATTCAGAATTTAAATACAGTCCAGCAGGCCAACACTCTTTCAGAGCAAGATGTCTGATGATCATCTACCCATATGCAAGTCTGGGAGAAATGCTTCAAATTACTTAGCAAATTGGCAAACGTGTATTTGCTATTGATAGTGTACCCCAGGAGACTTTATTTATTCTGACTTGGGTGGGTACCTGTCAGGGAACCACCAGCCTCACCTCTCCTTAACACCCCGCCCGCATGGAGTGAATCTCCCTCATGCTAAAGTCATCAGTGCCTGGCCTACTTATAGCTCTCTCTTCCTCAGACCCTTTGTCCGTTCTCACAGGTTATGCTGAAAGAACACCCTTGGACTCTCTTCATGGAACTACCCATTCTATCGGACTGTATGGACTTCGCCATCCCCTGGCGTTCCACGGATTTGCTAAACTTACCTTTTACAAGGACTTCACCAATTCTATAGACATTCCCAGTATGAGACCAACTACCCGTATCTCCAAAAACATTCCGTATCATAATCCCTTCCCGGTACTGCTACTGCTTTTCTTTGCTCTTCATTGTACAAACTCATTAAACATTGCAAAGTGCTACTTCGGTTTCCACCTGTGTTTGTCCGGCCTGACAGTACCAAGTCGGCCGTTCTGGTATGGTGTTGGAGGATACACATTTAAGATGCAATGTAAAGAAGGATAAGCTCGTGTTTGAGGTATGCATGCTGCTGGTGGTTAAAGTGATGCAGTGTGTCATTGCCATGCGTCCACCTGGATGTTTAGATGACTCACACAGCACAGTCACTGACCGTGGGTGAAGGTTACCTCAGGTTCACTCAGAAGAGCCAGACACGCTGGCCACGAGTCAGGAAGCACACAGCACCAACTCCAGCAAAACAAACACATTACAAGGAATAAAAATTAATCCATTGTGGATTTGATGGCTGTAACATGTCTCAAATAAGTTGGGACAGGGCCATGTTTACCACAGTGTAGCATTACATCTTCTGTCTGTATACATCTGGGAACCGAGGAGACCAGCTGCTGAAGTTTTGAGAGAGAAATGTTCTTCCAAATGTGTCTGATACAGGATTCTAGCTGCTCAACAGTTCTGCGTGTCCATTGTTGTATTTTTCGTTTTATGATGCAGCAAATATTTTCAAATTGTAAAGGTCATTTGTGGAGGACATTGCAAACTGTGTTCACAGACAATGATTTCTAGAGGTGTTCGTGAGCTCATGCAGCAATTTCCATTAGAGACTGTTTTAAAATGCAGTGCCACCTGAATGCCTGAAAATCACAGGCATTCAATACTGAGATTTGATTTGTCCCTTAGCACAGAAATTTCTCCAGATTCTTTGACCCTTTTGAACATATTATGTTCTATAAATGATGAGATATTGAACTGTTTTGCAATTTTATTTTGAGGAACATTATTCTGAAATTGTCCCAAAATTTGCAGACACAGTCTTTGACAGATTGGTGAAGCTCTGCCCATCTTTAGTTCTGAGAGACTCTGCTGCTCTAAGAGGTGGCAGAGCTGAAGATGTTGAGATTTTCATTGGGAGTGGCGAGAATGGACAGGTTTATTAGAGGGACAGCCCAGGTAGGACGTTTTTCGAGACAAAGTAAGAAAGGCACGATTGAGATGGTTTGGACATGTGCAGAGGAGGGACCCCTAATGGGAGAAGTTGAAGGAAGAAGAAGAAGAAGAAGAAGTGGAAGTAGAAGGAGTTGCATAACTGAGATAATTGTAAGTTGATCTGGATAAGGGCGTCTGCTAAATGCTATAAATGTAATTCTCATTCATGTATACAAATTGATCTACAAAAAAGAAGCACTGTCTCACCTTCATCATATTGCTTTCTGGGCACTGTGCCTGGTGCAGCACTGGGCACACCTTGGTAAAGTCCCTCTCCGACAAAGTCTGTGTAGAAGAGCATGAAGCTCACAATGGCCATCCAGCTGCTTAGCTGAGCAGCGCAGAGACGCCTCATGACATAGGGCACATGGCAGTAGCTTCTGAAGATTGCCGGGGTAACCGAGCAGCAGCTCCTGAGCATACATATTAGATAACTTGCCCTTGGGAGGCAGATCTTAAACCGTCTCCGGGGCACGTAGCACAAGGAGAGGCATCCAGTCCAGGTATCAGACTCCTCTTTTTCCTCTGACACCTTCATGGTGACCAGCACACAGATAACAAAGATGAGGATAAGAAAAGTGAAGAGTCCCTTGGCTTGGCCACCCAGGTAATAGGCAAGTGGACCAGAACTCCAGTTGAGCAAGGAAAGGAGGTATCCCATGCACGAGCCCAGACTTGTCATGAAGGAGAAGGTTGCGAAGGCACGGGTGCACTCCTCATGCCCACTGTACAGGTCTGACAGAAGCGCCTCCAGCGGCGTAAAGCACACCTGCCCACAGAAGTCTAGCAGCACCACACCCAAAATGAGCAGGCCCACCTGAAGGGGCTGGTTAGGATGGGTGCTGCCACCCCAGCTGAGGTAGGCGGCCAAGATGTCCGCATTAGGGATGATGAGCATGGCAATGAGCACACCCAGAGACAGCAGCCAGATAAAAGGTCGCCGGCGTCCATAGCTACTGCTACAATGGTCACTGGCTGAACCGATGAGAGGGATGAAGACTAGGCCCAGAACTGGACCAATACCTGCAGAAACAAGAATTCACACATATTTTATTTGTCATATCCATACCTATCAATATATATATACACTCTGCCCCTGCAAAAAAGTCACACACTCTAGTATATCGTTGGACCGCCTTTAGTTTTGATTACGGCATGCATTCGCCACTGCATCGTTACGATAAGCTTCTGCAATGATTGATGATGGGAGAGTTGGACCGCTGCTCAAAGTCTTCTCCAGCACATCCCAAAGATTCTCATTGGGGTTAAATTGTGGACTCTGTGGTGGACAATCCATGTGTGAAAATGACGTCTCTTGTTTCCTGAATGACTCTTTCCCAATTTGAGCCTGATGAATCCATTGATGGAAATAACCTGGTCATTCAGTATATTCAGGTAGTCAGCTGACCTCATTCTTTAGGCACATAATGCTGTTGAACCGAGACCCGACCAACTGCAGCGACCCCAGATCATAGCATAACATCATAACATTTTTTCCATGACCACAGTATGTGTCTTCCGACAGGTTTTTTTAAGAAATGAGAAGCTACTCACTGCATTAGTTTGGGTTAATAACTTGTTGCCAGCTGAAACATAATCATCCATGCAGTAATTATCCAATTGGAGGCTTTTACCTACTGTATTTGCTTAGTTAAATCCAGGTGGTGAGTTGGTTTATGGAGGGATAGATAGATAGATAGATAGATAGATAGATAGATAGATAGATAGATAGATATAGAGATATAGAGATATAGAGATATAGATATAGAATACACTCTTGCTCTAGCCTTTATTTCAGCTCTTCCTAGAAAAGGGCAGCCATGTCAGTGGTATGGAAGTATTTTAAAGTAATGTTTTAAAGCAGTAGTGTCATCACTACATCACTCCTGGACATGTATCTTGCCCAAATACCAATTGGCAAAAGTAATAATCCATGTAACTACTGGTGCATGAACCGATTTCCATCGCTTGCACGGATTGCACGCAGGTATTTATCTGCTCCAAACACCAGAGAGTGAGAGACTATTCAGTGCAACATCTCATGTTCTCAATAAGAGGAGAAACCGTCTTCCTTGCCAACAAGCTGAGCAACTGTTCTTCTTGAAGAGAAACCTGCCATGTTTATTAAAATAGAAAGCAATCCAATTTGCTATGTGCAGTTACATTTAAAATTTGTGTAGCTTTAAAAACGGCGTTCTCGACTTGTGGCTACATCTGTTGTTTACATTTTGATGTTGGTTCTAGTTTGTATTACTGCTGTTATGCACAATAATTGATCAATTCTATTATTTTTTAAATAACTTAATGGAGAATAATATATTGAAGTTTGTTCTAAAATTTTTTGTTTAATGCTTGGTTTGATACTTTAGTTTTTTTTTCCAATTTGTTGTTAAACAATTCAGTGTGATTATGTAATTGGTTTGTAGTTTTTCAGTTATGTATATATATATATGTATATATATATATCTTTTTTTTCCCCTTATATTTTTTATACTTAATAGTTAAATTTTATACTTTTATACTTTTATTTATTTCTTTATATTTTATTACATGTTGTACAGTGGTAAAAAGCATTTCACTACGTCATACTTTGTAGGAATATGTATGTGACAAATTTATTTGATTTAATTAATCTTTGATGAGAAAGCCATCTTTCACATTGTATGTAAAAGATTCTGAAAAAAAAGTAGTTTAGGATGGGATTAAAACTAGATAAAAAGAGATTCTGCTTCTGGAAAAGACAAAAGCAAGGCCCCCAGGAAGGATCAGTGCCTGCAGGATGAACTACATCTAAATCTGGAAATGCAAAAAACGTGAACACGCTGTTCCATAACAATGTAAATTACAGACTCAGCATATCACAGCATCAGCATTAATGCAATGATAATGAACTAATGCGAGTGTAATGACCGAATATCAGCTTCTCTCCCCCAAACCTCCCGTTTCTACTTCCTTTCTAATTAAGGAAGATGACTAAGACCAGTTTGCTGGGCCTAAATTTTCATTTGATTCCCATCCAATTTCTCACGGGCTATTTCTAGCCGCAGCAGAAGCGGATAATGAGTTGAGGAGATGTTCAGGAAGATATTAAGTTCACTGTGGAAATACCGTATGATTTGGCACATTGCCGGCTCAGGGATGAGTCAAGGGTACAGATAGCAGTCGTTATTATTTTCAAAATCTGAAATGGATTTAGTTTCTGACGTTTCTCTGTAAAAAAAAAAATGACACCCGAGTCACCCAAATGGGTGGACAGTTGATTGATGTTATCTGATAACAAATAATCTTGGCGCAATCAAAAAAGAAAAAGGGAACAGAACAAAAAGCAGACCCTCTGTTTGAAGTTTTGTAATGTACATATGATAGGTTTGGAATAACACACCGAAAACAACACAATAATTCACGTGTGATTCGAAGGTGTTGAAGCAGGACCTGACAAAGCATGTTATTCCTGCAGTCGGGTGTCACTATGGAAGCCGTGGAAACGGATAGCCGAGGGAACTGTCTGGCCTTAAAGAACTTTATCAAAGCAGATCCGTCTGCGAGGCAGCATGCATCTGGCTTCAGTTTCAATGTCGTTCAGAGAGTCAAAAGGGCTATGGGAATTTTTGGTCTCATCTTCTCTTCCTATGGTCCTAAAGTTTTGGTGAAAGTTAGCTATAATGGCTAACAATGCTAACTTACGATTTAAGTGACTGTCAGCAAGTTAGCAAGAGTCATTTAAGGTTGTTGAGTTTGGAAAAACAACCTTCTTCGACTAAACCCTTACATGCAATTTAGCTGGCATTTATATCTCAATGAATCTCAATGGGGTGCTCACATTTCTCACAAAAGTGACGTACGAACCCTTTTAATGAGACATACAAGTATAAACTCGCGCGCACACGCGCACTATGAAACAATGCGGCGGTGCTTCAGACACACAAATGCTGGAGAGTATTAGGGAGATGCTCACACAAAACCCCACAGGGGGGGGCAGGAGCCATTATTTTTGGGCAGAAAGACACCAGCTGTGAGACACTGACACACCATTGTAGGAGAACAGAACAGCAATCACAAAGAGGACTTTAAAACAAAAACAACCTTCAAACTTCTGAGCAATAGCAAAAATGGAGCTTGATACATCAGAGTTTGATGAAGACCCATCTTCAATATTTTGTTAACTTTTATATAGTGTTTATTCAGTTCCACTATAGACGCTGTGTTTGTTCTGGAGCGTTTCGAATTCTTTTGCCATTGTGAGTTTAGCAAATACGCAACGCCTGCCAGGATGGATGAGATTGCATACAAAAGGCTCTTTCTCTCGTGCTCTGCAGCTGTTGACAGGGGAAAGTGGTGCAACAGTGTACATTTTCTCAACATATATCTCTTCTTCACTCCTCTACAAGCGATCTGTGGGGGTTCAAGGCCAGGCACAATTGAGAACATTGATCCTTTGTCTTTCCTGATTGTCAAAAGCACAAAAGAAAATCATCTGCTTGGGTAGAAGAAGGCAGCACACTTGCATCTTAAGCCATTACTACATTAATAATTTGTTTTTGTTTTTTTTGAAAACGCAAAAAAACAACGCAAAATCTTTCCGTTTTGGCTTTGCGTCCCCACCGAGACGGCGTTGTCGAAAAAACTTTTTGAAAAGTTGATCAATCTGAAAACTTTCGAGAACGATCTTAGTCTCAACGTTCTAGTCGTCGCCGCAACGTTTAAAAAAAACAAAAAGTAAATAAACCACGTGCGGACATCTTTTAATAAATGACTGAAAAAGAAAAGTGTGGACGTGTTTTTAAATGAAAAAGCCATTTATCCGGAATAGTGTAGCCTTATCATAGTTTCATGGCTTCGGTTATGACCAGCTTCTGGAACTCAGATGTGCTCGAAAATCCTATTAGAACATCTACGGTTTAATCAGCATGAAAGACACCTGAAGACTAAGCTTTAAATTGTTGTTTGTTTTTTCAGGAAAAACAGGATGCAGGACATGAAAGTGAAATGGTGAAATGGTGAAATGCTATCCTTCAATTCATGAGCCCATGTCCTATGCAATAGAAAACACGAAGGCGGGACTGCGGTGTCTTGGGTTGAGTAAGTAGTGCTCACACTAGACCAGTTGTTTGGTGCACATCTGGAAAACATTTCTGTTATCCACCGACATACACTGAGATTGTTTTCCTGTGCGTTTCTTTCTCTTTTTTTGTTAACTATGTTGTTAAAATACACTATATTACCAAATGTTTGCAGACATACAAATGGTATGAGCTTTTTAAACATCGCATTCCACAATGCAAGTGAAGTACGCTAGTAAAGTCAGGTACTGATGTAGGTGAGGTGAGGAGGCCTGGTGTGAAACGTTCCAATTTATCCCAAAGGTGTTTAATAGGGTCTGTAGCTCTACAGCAGGAGATCCACTCCAACTAATTTTAAGCAGATCTTAAGAAAGCTAGCTTTGTGCACAGGGGTATTGTCATGCTGAAACAAGTTTGGGTCTCCTAGTTTAAGTGAAGGGAAAATTTCATGCTACAGCATCCAAAGACGCCCTAAACAATCGTGTGCATTTGGCATTGCAATAACAATTTTGGAAAGAACCACATTTGGCAGGGAAATTCAGGAGTCCCAATGCTTTTGTGCATATAGTGTACATTTGATTTTAACTAAATGAGATTTGATTTTACTATAAAATATTTACAATACTATATAAATCTGATCCTATGAACTATGAAAAAAAAAACAGGTCAATAGAAGTCATTGGCGTCTATGTTGAGGCCTTTACTGCCAACAAGCCCTGATCTTCTACTTCTATTTCTTTTAGTAAATCTTAGATATTTTGGATAGAATATAATATTTCTGATCTGGTTGAGCTACTCATTACATATAAATCCTACAAATATTCAACTACTCGTTCTTGAGATACAGTTTCTTGCTAACTGATCTCTTGTACGCTTATTCTGTACCAACACACTATACAAAGCAAAAGAGTGTTCAAAATGGGCTGGACTGAATTGTGCACACAAAATCCTCCAGAGAGTTTGAAGCATGGCATATGGTAGTGTAGAGCTATTAACATTTTTTGGCTACAAGTCCCTATTTAATTATCCCTCCTGCCTGGAGACACATCAGAAATTAATAGAGCCATCGCCAAGAAAACTATCCTGAGGAACTGGAAATGAAAGAACACCATCAATCTCACTCACAGGAAGAAAAAAAAAAGATATAAATGAATCGACGATATATCAGAGAAAAAACTAAAACCTGCAGAAACTGCTGAGGTTCATTCTGCCTGAGCAACACTCAACACTACTGTGTTTTCAGAACTTTACTACTACTGTATGCCTAGAACAAAGAATCACAGCAAGACTGGAATCGAGACACAATAATAGCACAAGGCCAGGGTTACACTTGTACCTTATATCACCCTAACAACACAGACCACACTTTATCAGCCATACAGATGCTACAAATTCCATACATTTTCTTCCATTTTCTGCCAACTAATGAAAAGCAACAGAGGTTGATTTAAGGTAAAGGCCTTGAACTTTAGCTCTGAATATGAGCTTAAGTTCAAATCCCAGCCACACCATGCTGCCACTTTTGAGCTCACGAGCAAGGCCCTTAACCCCATACCTGGTTTGTTGTATGAATAAGCTAAATGTAAGCTTTAGCTTTAGCTAAGATGTAAGGTTTAGCTTAAATCACCGTAACTAAAAATGGGCAGCGACGAAGCTCATGTTCATCCTGAAAGCCCTCATCAAAGTTTAGAAACCGACCTCCCTTTGAAGAAGGATGTGATGTCTATGAAAGCATCTGGGAGGTATTTTCCAGGCTGATAATGGTTGCCATGTTCAAATCTGGCCTCATGGTCGTCTACAAATAAGTCTGGATTGGCTTCTTAGGGTCTCATCTAGCTGAATGGGTTCAGATAGTGAAGTGTTTATAACTCAGTGGGTATTACTGATCTTTGAAGGACAACATACGAGGTGGTATCAAAAAGTTTTGAGACTCAGATTGCAAGAAAGTACTATATTAATATAAACGTTTACACACAATCACCTTTAAAACAGTCCACTTGCAAAGTAACACAACGCTCCCTGTGCTCCTGCCACTGGAATATGTCCTGGAAGTCTTTTCTCATGTCAACTCGCGTGTGAGGAGGATCAGAGAGGGGTCAAACTTCAACGAAACAGAACTAAGAACTGGGATTTTGGTGACAAAGGGGGGGGCGTCAGTGATTGTTGTGAGCTCATTTCAAACCCCTTGCCATTAGTTATAATGGAGCAGTGCACAAAGAGCGTTTGCACTGTATTCCAGACTCAATAGTCTCTGGTGTGCGGGCCATTCAACACCACCTGGGGACTTGAACCCGTTTCTTCAAAATTAGCAGGGGAAAACTATTAGAGATCGCCCGGTCGATTAATCGTGCCAATTTCCAGCATTTTCAATTAATCTGCATCGGCTGTTTGGGCTGCAAATCAGGCCGATTAATAGGCAGGCACATGTGACACACCAAACCGTGCATGTACATATTGCGCTTGTGTGAGAGAACACAACTCTCCCATACCAGCAGGTGGCAGCTTTGGCATCCAAACAGGAGAAGCTCGAACTGTAAATATTTAAAGCTAGCAGCTTTTCCACTTGCTGCTATCATTACTAACGGATTATGTGTAGTTTTCTTTAACCATACCTGCTAATTTGCAAAGACAAAGAACGCTAACTGTCTAAGTGATAATGATAAGTGTCTGCGTGTTCCCATTTTACTCCATTACAGTTCAGTTTTTTTCTCGTGTGCTCATTCGCTAAGCTGAACATCCAATCAGAGTTCTCAGAATACATCTCAAAAAACCGCCCCCACCATCAGCTTGGTGGGTTCCGGGCTTTAACTTATCTTTTGTTCTTAATCTAACCTTATATATTTCATTGGTTAAATAGGATGCTGCTTTTGGAGAAAGAAAATAAGAATAACATTTTGAAACTGTTAGCGAGTTAGTTAGCAGGTTAGTACAAGTTTCTATCCTTCAAATCCTTAGCAATGAGAATGCAACCGTACCTAGAACCATGGTCATGTACTTCTCCTCTATGCCCGCCTCCAGCAACAGTGGTGGCACGTAGGTGATGCCAGCTGCCACACAGATCTCCAGGCCACAGGAAAGTAGGTTGAGCAGCACCAGATGATATTGGGATCTCCATCCAGGCATACTTCCCGTGGGCAGGGGGCGCTGAGGAGGTTAAGAGCGATCTACTCTGATTTGTAGGTTGGAGGTGCGAGGTGAGCGAGAGCTTCGGTAAGTGCTCTCAGAGAACTCAAATCTTCTGGGGCATCCATGGGGTCATCAGCATTCTGAATCTGATAGACAAGAGAAGGCATTGATATTTAAATATGAGTAGGCTACATAGTTGGTGAACAATTTCTGGAGAATTTATTAAACACAAAACACCCCCCCCCCAAGGCCACAATCATTGACATATTTGACATATTTTGTGATCTAACTCACGGAATTGGCTCACACTGTAAATATATGACGTTGGCTGACATGACAGTTCTTGCGCAGGCAGATTATAGCGTATTAGCGGCATGTCGGGAATGCGTTGCTTCGCTCGACTTGTCAAGTCTCGACTGTGAGAATATTGTTATCGGAGACGCCGTCGGTCTGAGATCAGTGGTTTATCACAAACATGACATCATTCATTCCTACATGGAAATGTTAATTTATATCTAAAACTTAAAATATGCCTCAAACATTAGTTTTTCTTAATTAAAGCGGTGTATTTTATTGATTTATTTGCTTCCCTTTTTTCCCCTCATTTGTGACTGATGGAGGTAGAGAGGAACACATTCCTCAGTTGCTTTCTAACCCCCCAAGCCTCACCCACAGGCCAGGGCCAGGACATCCACTCCTCTGCCCAAAATCACCCAACCCCATCTCTCTCCACTCCATCATTAGCTCATTCCCTGGGGCCTGATTAGAATAGGCCATGTCAAGAATCTTCTCACTACTGCCCCTAATTAGCATCCATTGTCCTTAGCACTTCCTGTGGGCTTGCCAAGTTTTGAGTTTCTGCTGTGCACAAAGCATTATCATGTACTGTCTTTTTTTTTTTTCTGTCACAGTTCATAGACACACACACAGAACAAACTGATCCTGATTTGGTCTGAGAATGATTTTTTTCTCAGTGATCTCATTTTATATATTCCCTGTTACACTCGATTTATGTACCATAGTTATATTTATTCTAGGGCTGAAATTATTCCTTAAGTAACTCGAGTTAATCGAATAGAAAAAAGCATAAGGGCAAATTATTTGCCTCGATGCTTCATTTAGTCCATTCAACTACACACAGAGCACTGTGTTTCCCTATAGACCAATATTACTGACACACCACTCACTGGTAAACGTTGCGTATGCACAAAAACGGGGATGGAAACGTGCAGGGCTCAGAGTTTATTTACAGGTGTGTTTTCAGCCATGTTTTGTGTGTATGCCACCTTTATAAATGAGACCCCAGGACAGGTAAAACACAGAAGACGCTGCAGAATAAAAAATTGGCGAGGGCCGATGAGAAGATTCAGGCCGAAGAACACAAAAGGAAGTTTCCAGAGTTGGGATAATTATTAAAAAAAATTTTAAGTTGAATTTTTTTTTTTTCATTTATGATTTTTAACATTTATATATGCATGAATCGGATCTTTCTATACTACTGTACCATTAACAAATAATATTGAATAAAAACAACTATGATAAGTGGTATCTCAGTGATTAAGACATCAGCCTGCTGACCAGAAACACTCTTAAACCACGACTGAAGGTCTTTAACCCACAACTGCTCTGCTCTTTAAATTAGTCTGTCGAATGCCATAAATGAAAATATTCTGTCTGATTTACAAAAAGTAAACATTATGACAAAATTGTAAAAATATTATACATATATACAGTATAGCTTATACAGTACTGTAATACAAATTGCTCTGTTTTGCTATATATATATATATATGTGTGTGTGTGTGTGTGTGTGTGTGTGTGTGTGTGTGTGTGTGTGTGTGAGTACAGGTAATCCCCGACTCATAATGAAGATGTGTCTAATGACTGATAAAATCTATGCACACACATAAGCACACACAGATTTCCTGTAGGAGTAGGAGACCCAAATCTGTTCCAGCATGACAACACCCCTGTGCACAAAAGCCAGTACCATGAAGATCTGCTTTTAATGGTTTTGGAACGGAACATCTTAAGTAGCTGCTGTCGAGCTCTGCCCTCAACCCTATTAAACATTTTAGGGATGAATTGGAAGGTGACTGCACCTCAGGCTTCCTCACCTCACCTACATCAGTTCCTGACCCTTGAATCTGAGCCAGAGCGGTTTTGGTTTCAGTGTTAGAGCCATGTTTAATTCAGTGTTCAAGGTTGAGTTACAGACAACCACCATGATGACATTTGGTGGCACATTTATAACAGTGCATATAACTATACAAAGCTTCCCTGTCCTTTAACTACAGCATGGTGGCATTTTCCAACCGCTCACAAACACCAAGGAGTCTAATGAGCTGCTGAGGGAAACACATCACCAAGCACTTCTTCTGACAAGCCTCCAGGGCATGACATATCAATCTGCAAGGGCATCTTCCCTTCTGATGTCAAGACATGTCTACAATCAGCTCGAAGCTCTCCCAACATCCCAACCCTAAGCGAGAAATCCTTCAAAACCTAAGTGAATTTTATCTATTTATTTTTTAAATAAAAAAATGTAATTGTTTCATCACATTCTGCATGGAAAAACAAATTGAATAATGAAATTCGGGTTTGTATTTGCGAAACCACAAACTGACCAGATTCTCTCCAGGCTCTGTCTTTTGGGAAACTGTGACTGCTCCTGAGACATAAAAGCTTTTCAATCTGCACAAGTCCTCAATGCTCTCGGGTTCAGCGAGGGCACTTTGGTCTGTCAGTGTCCTCCAAGTCTCTACTGCACCATCTGAGATTGAGGGATGTGAGAGAACACTGAGCAGTCATCGCCTTCCAGGAGGGACGAAAAAAAAAAAAAAACAGCCAGGTGCTATATTCATATTTGGTGTGAAATTCCTCCAGTAATGCAGCCCCATCTGCTCTAATCAGCAGACAGAACGTGAGCAATCTTCGTTAAGACTTTTTTTTTTTTTTTTTTTACAGAGACTTGGCTAATTTTTATGGCTCTTAACAGTGTCTGAGATGATCACTGATGTAGACTGAAGTCAGAAAAACAAGAAGTCTGTGAGATCATGAAAGCCTTTAAGCGGTGTTAATATTCTCATCCACCAAGCCAAACTCAAAGCTCAATGATCTTCAGAGCTCTCAAGGCAAGAACTGGTGGGGAGTTTGCCTCAATGCCCACACTGCTCTTTAACACACTTGTGCAAACCTGAAAAGAGCTCATCAGGGAACTCGGTTTTTGCTGCCCCAATTCCTAGACTCCTAAACCCCCACTCATAATGGCTTTCCTGTTACTGCTTTCCTTCTCACCACATGCTGCGTTTCAAGGTCATTCCCCCCTCTGACCTGCAGTCTAAGAGAACTCTGACAAAAGATCAGTCAATGAGTAGTTTCATGTTTCCTCATCCGCCTTTGATGGTAAAGATTTGACAGAAATCTGCAAAATCCCTGTGTACATGCATCTCTGAATAAATGAAGGAATCCGATCAGACGAACCACAGCCTACAGCAGAAATCAAGGTCTGACACCTAAATCGAATTGGCAAGTCCTGCATGAGTCGAATCAAAAGCAAAGACTTCAAGAAGTAGAACTGATATCTGTGATTTACCTCTCAGTCTCAGCATGTTGGTCGACTTGAAATTATTTGTCAACTCATGCCAATATATTTCATTTGAAATGTATTGTGTACTTTTCATACTATTTGGGGCCCAAAGCACCTTTTTTCCTACAATCTGTTGATACAGACCTTCTTTTTTTTTAATCTTGAGTGGTTGGTGTGGATTTTGAGGAGTCTAAGCCTGGGGAAAGGGAAAGGGGGGTAGGGTTCTCCTACTTCTTTTGACACCATTAGTCGTCCCCCCCCCCCAAATGCCACATTTCAAGACCCTATTCAACACCCAATCTCACACCACCTCACCCCATCACCACCACCCCCTATGGCACTGAGGACCATTATCACCAAACAGAAAAGGCTTTGTGTACATTGAGTCAGGGTGTAGTAATCTGATCCACTAAAGAATCAAGTCTTTTCAGTTAAGGTATTATTAACATTGGAGGCGTGTAGAAACAACATAAAAAAAAAGAAAACGGAATCAGGAATCTCGACTGAAGAAGAGACAGGATAGCTTCAAAATGACATTACAACCACAAGCAGCAGTTAAGACATATGCCTTGGAAACCTCAGAAACCTCCATGTGGTGGTGGAGCTCGACAGGAATGAATGAAACAACCAAACCCCTTCTTATGCTAACATTTGGACTGTGCTAGTTCTGATTCCAGCTGTCTTGAATGCCGCAAAAATGTCTGGCTTCGGTCATTTCAGTTTGGAAAAGACTATAGGAACAACATCAGCCTCTGTTTATTCACATGGCTGTAGAAAATAACAAATCTGCATTTAAAACTGACCTTTCCTAGAACGAAAAGGCACAAATTGGCTACACAAAAATTGTACAAATGTAAAAAATCCAGGACAAAGAAATCGGGGACATGTGACTATATGATTGGTATGTGCCTTTTGTACATCTAAATAAAGTTTTGGTCCCCGTTTGCTGTTTTAATAACCTCCACTCTTCCAGGAAGATGTTCAAGTAAATCCTGGAGTGTGCTGGTAAAATCATGTCGTGATGTAGTGTGAGGAGGCTTAGGGTGCAGTCATCATTCCAATTCACCTGACACTTCAAATCATGTACAGTGGTCCCCTGGAACTTACAGGGGTTACGTTCTAAGACGATTTTCAAAAACCCAAGAATTTTGGATGCACCCCCGCAGCCCCTTTGGTATCTTAGTGAATTAATCTAGACATTATGTCTCTTTAATACAATACTTAGTTTTTGAAAAATTATGAAATTTGTTAGTAATAACATAGATTAAAATGCTAGTCCTGACGTTCCTGAACATTCGGTCCTGAATTATTTAAAACAATCCACAACTTGCTGTCCCAAATGAGAACCCGTGGATTTTCCGAGTCGCGAGTTACGAACCTCCAATTATCAGGGTGTTGATAGTAAAGCACGTTTTCAGGAAGCTGGCTTTGTGCACAGCCGCACCGTCATGCTTTAACAAGTTCAGGTCTCCTAGTTCATGTGAAGGGAAAATATCATGCCACCACCTCCAGAGACGTAGGCTACGTCTACACTTAACCGGATAAATCTGGAAACTGTGTTTTCCTCTAAATACACTAGGCGTCCACTCTTTTATTTTATAATCGTCTCCCAAAAGTCTGCTTATCCACACAAACATTTGAAAATGCTTATGTCCCCAAATGGCGCACGAGCGAAACCGAATTTTTTTTTTATATAATTTTTGCAACCCGACGACAAAGAAATACGCCATCGTTTTTTCAAAATCCTCCGTAAAACGCTATTTTCAAATTGATCCACTTTGGAGAGTGTTTTTTAAAATGGTTTTCGTTGAATAAAACAGTCACAATGCAATGTAAGTGATATTTATATATATATAAATATAACAATACGCCGATCAGGCATAACATAATGACCAGTGAAGGGAAAAACATGATTATCTCTTAATCATGGCATCTGTTAGTAGGTGGGATATACAAACACAATATTAGGAAGGTGGTCATAAAGTTATGCCTGAACGATGTATATATAGAGATATATAGCAATATATAGATAGAGAGCAAAATAATAGGATATTTATGGTTCGTAAAGCTTTTTAGCAAACACAGAACCAAATCACTGATGTCTCCAGAACCAAATATTTGCTCTGGACAGCATTCATTCTAGACTTTAGACTACATTTATTTACATGTTGGCAAGCTGCAGAGTGGTATTCGGGTTAGAGTCCCCTGATAATCTGTAGCTGTTGCCTAATAACCCCCAAACCATCTGGCACAACTCAAACACCTCATGACTCACTGGCTGCAGAAACAGTAACTAGATGCTTGTGGAGCTGGTGGTCAGCAAGGGCTGGGAAATATGATGATTGGAAATACGTTATAAATATGTTTTAAATTTGGCACATTTCTGAGCAATGATTTCGCAGGGCTAAATTATATTAACCGAGGAGTGTATTGGATGAGAATATTGTGTCTATCTTTAATACAATTAAATACTTCTCAGTTCATACTTTTACTGCACACTTGTCAGTTTTGAGTAATTGATCATTTTTTCAAGACATTACAAGGCCATTTAAAAAAAAATAGGTAGCAGTCTGTAAACAAACCTAAATATCGTGATGGATATCTGTAGTACCATCATTTTGTCATATCCACCCAAACACGTGGTCAACCACCATCACGGCATTGATCAGCCAACCACAGCACATAGTACATCAAATCATAGTCGATCAAACAACAAGCCTAATTTGGTTGAATTCGCCAAAAAATAACTATAAATAAACGCATATTCATTTTATGTTATAGTTCAAATAAATTCAACAGTTGAATAACAAAAATGCTTCAAAGAACTGAATGAGGGTTTTCAAGTCTAAACTCCGATCACTCCAACCCACTGAGAATCCTATCTCATGCCTTACCCTCTAACCTGACTCATCTTCCTGCTATCAGATTCAGGTGCAGGAACCCGATCTTCCAGGCCAGCCCGCCCTGGGGCTTTAGAGATATCCCAGGAGACAAGCACTTGGTTCTACTACGGTCATGTGATACTGAAAGACACTTATCAGGTCAAAAAAGGGCGAGAGAGATGATCAATGAGGTCCAGAGGGGAGGGAGTGACATGACCAGACTGCCTAGCTTAATGAACAGCGTTCATGATTCAGGAGGAAAACTTTTTTACACTTCTTTCTGTTTTTGATATTACATCCTTCCTCCAATTCTCTTTCTAATATAATTTCATATAATGTATAAATAGAATTAGAGTCCATCTTAGAAGGATAGTAAGTACCTGCTTCATGTCTGATATCCCCAGTAACACCAGACTACAGCTGGCACGGCTCAGACGTTAATGTTTAACTCGGATGACCGCTCACACACACACACACACACACACACACACACACAAACACACAGTATCTCAGCAACTGCCACAGGACATTATCATTCATGAAATGTGGTCTACATTGTTCACTCTAATTAAAACTTTATCAGTAGTAGTAACATTGAAAACCCATCACACACACACACACACACACACACACACACACACACACACACACACGCACACACACACACACACAGCTGTTTCTTCACATCATTGGAAAGCATTACTGAGCATAAGATGAAAGATTACTTAAGTCATAAATCTTACCCCTTTAACTTCAGAAAACAGGCAGTAACTAAATCCTCAAAACATTCTTCTCATTTGCCCACCTCTGAATGCTGCAACCTGCTCCCAAGCTCGGTCCATCCTTAACGTTTCTCCTCCCTTACCCAACCTCCCGTTTAATCTTCCCTCCTTCTTTCTCCTCCCAGATGTACGCTGATAATTCGAGCGACAGAAACACCCCCCACCGATTCCCACACTAAACAGAACACGATCCGGAAGCTGCAAACCTTTTATTTTTTTCTAACAAAAGCAAAAAAAAATTCAGGATGCATTTTCACGCAAGCTTGTTTCCCACCCCACTATTTCCCAGAACTCTAACAATGGTCCATCATCACTGATCCTCGGTCATCCACCCAAAGGAGTGAACAATATGACAGTTTGACAAAATGATTTTGTGATATGTGATATTGTAAAATGATTTCCTCATCTTACATGTTTAAGGAAGTGGTGGCTCAATGGATAAGATATTACACTTCTGATCTAAAGATGCTGAGCTCGTTTACCAGCACCACCAAGCTGCCACTGCTGAGCCCCTGAGCAAGGCCCTTAACCCTGAACAGCTCGGTTGTACAAATAAGATAGCTGTTGTTTTGGATGTAGGCATCTCCTAAATGGTGTAAATGTTCTTATCTGAACCGCAAAAATGTCAAATGAAAATGGTTTGTACACTGAAGATTAGGACACGCAAAGAACACTTAACACATCAATGGAAGGAGTTTCCAGTGTCAGTGAATTGTACCAGTGTTAATAAATATGATCGATAAACAGGGGATTATTGTATATAATATATATGCAGGTCGTCCTCTACGTACGATGGAGATACGTTACGACGATCCAATCGTAAGTCAAAAATATCGTAAGTCGAAAGATGCTATGACTGTGACAGTCTTTCCTGCTTCAATGCTGATTTATGATTTTCATTTTATGCTCCAAACTGATGGCTAGTCTCTTCTTTTTTTCACTACACTGCACTTTTAAGACATGCTTTTATAACTAAATATAAATATAACTACATTTGCTGTTTGAAACTGTTTGAACAGAAAAAAAAATTACACACAAACACTGAGACAACTTTACTCCGTCGACCGCTAGCGAGGGTGGGTCACCTCACAGGGCGAGAGATACGCTGATCCCTGCTGCACGTCCAACGTATTGTATTGCTTCTGCCTGTGCCTGTTGCGTGAAAGTTTTTTACAATTTTGTTGTATCGCTATCGTCATTGAAAAATCGTATGTCGACTCGGGGACCGTCTGTGTGTGTGTGTGTATACCGCAATTTCCGGACTATAAAGCGCACCCTTATATAAGCCGCACCCACTGAATTTTACAAATATTTTTATTTTTAACATAAATAAGCCGCACCTGTCTATAAGCTACACTGATATACTTTACACAGGCTTTATTAAAGACACGTAATACACGTTGTAACGGGTGAAATATGTTGCGCTTCCTATAGGAGCATAGCGGTATTTTGGGAATATTTTCCAGTATTACTGCATGTGTGCAAGACCGAGGAATATGTCCTTATAATTTTCTGATGCTTATTTCTAAGTTTTTTTTACTAAACCGTAACGCTGTTGCCAAGAAAAATAAAAAAGCACGAGTTTTGGAAACCTGTATGTGCTTATATGATTTCTGTTGTAACTGGAGTTAGCGAGCTCTCTCTTCACCCAGACTCAACACGTTACAACGGTTTGTATCTAAACAGTAGCCGACCAAGAAAGTCATTGTTCACTGTCTTCCTCCTTACTTTCACAACTATTTCTCTCGGGAGTTTATCTTTTGGCATTGTCGTGCGTTTAAAAATCACCATTAGTGAAAGTTTTTCTTCCGAATCCGTGCAGCTTAGAACACAGTTGAAGTTTGTGAAACCGGGAAAAAGCCAGGAAAAATTCATAAATTAGCCACTTCGTTGTTTAAGCCGCGGGATTCAAAGCGTAGGAAAAAAGAAGCGGCTTATAGTCTGAAAAATACGATATATATATGCTGACTGCACCCCAGGCCTCCTCATCTCACCTACATAATTATCTAAAATTACAAATATCTTTGTGGCTTTATGAGCACACAGGCACATTCCAAAATCTGGTAGAACATCTTCCTAGAAGAATGGAGGTTAATATGATATTCTGAACTTGTAATATTTCTCATTATTGCAAAATAGCCTGAAGGAAGTCTCGCCTACTACAGCCACAGTGACAGATCACACTGGCTGATGAAACCTGCAGCAGGTATTTCATTATTCATCACCTTTCACATAGATGATCCTTTAAGGGGTAAAAAATACATGAAAAAATACAAGTGAGATCACAGGTAAAACATGGACAGGCTTGAGATGCTTCTAGTTTAAGGATGGGGTTCAAATCACTGTTATGGTTCTCAATTTATATAAACAGCCTTTTAAATGACTGTAATGAACACTGTTATTTAGATCACCATTGTGCTCCAGTGCTTGGAAAAAAATGACAGTACATCCTATTGCTAGATATCATGGCTCGAATAATTCTTATAGAGAGATATGAGATCAGTGCCATGCTTGCAAGCATTTCGCACAATGGCAATGCCATGCTTTCAGAAAGAACAGGAATTATATAATATATACAAATATAAAAACCCAAATTCCAAAAAAGTTGAGACACTGTGTAAACTGTAAATAAAAATGGAATGCAATTTATTTTTTTAACATCTGAACATTTGAACATATCAAATATTTATTTAATAAAAAAACATTTTATAAAGAAAAAACAAGGTACTTTTGGGATGTATTGCATGAACACACATCAGTTTTGATTTGTCGAACCACAAAACAGTTTTCCACTTTGCCACAGACCATTCTACATGAACTTTGGCCCAGAGAAGACAGCTGTGTTTTAAGATCATGTTCAAATATGGCTTCTTCTCGATTAGCTTCCATGATAGAGCTTCAACTTGCAACTGTGTTCACAGACAGTGAATTTTGTACATTTTCCTGAGCCCATGCAGTGATTTCCATCACAGAATTATTCCTGTTATTAAAGGCAGTGCCATCTGAAGGCCTGAAGATTAGAAGCATCCAATAATGATTTTTCAACCTAATCCATGATGATATATTTAAATTCTTTATACTTTTATGTCGAGGAACATAATTCTGAAATTGTTCGATAATTTGTAGACAGTCTCCTTCCATCTTTACTTCTGAGGGACTCTTCCCATCTTTACTTCTGAGACACTTAGGCTCTCTAAGACTCACTATTTATACCCAATCATCTTACTGACATGCTGTCAATCAACCTCATTAAACGCTAAATGTCCATCCAGCTCTTCCTTGTTAGTACCACTTACTTTTCCAGCCTTTTTTTTTTGCTTTTTTGCTGCAAACAATTTCAACATTTCCTTAAAAATGATAAAGAAAATTAAAAAATAAAATGGCAGGCTATATTATAAAAACATTTGTTTATGAGGTATTTATTTTTTTGCTTTTTTAAGTACACTTTTATACATAAATACGGAATTATTGTTTTATATAGTTACGTTAAGCAAAACATCTCATTTAAAAATATTAATTTTAATCCGGCAAATCGATTAATCGAATAAACAATCGATTATTCGATTAAAATGATCGTTGGTTGCAGCCCTAGATATAATTTTAACCATTTTTATCCCTCTCCCAACCCTAGGGCATGTCTGAAACTGATGATCATGATGCTGATGAAGATTATATCTAATTTAAAGGAAAATAACTATCCTGCCGGTTACTTGGCGTGTCATCATGCAGTCCGTGAGCACCGCCCTGCTTAAAAGTGCAAGAAAAAGTGCATAATGACAGTGTTTCCAGGTTGAACTGCTGGTCAGTCTGAAAGTTTGCTATAATTAACCTGAAGATCAAGGGTGCAGAGGCTGTTACTTAAACAGATGCTGCCTAAGGAAAGCACAGTGTCCAGCTGTGTGTGTGTGTGTGTGTGTGTGTGTGTGTGTGAAGGGAGACCACAGTGTTGGGTGTTACACACTGCACATCTGTTTCCAGGCAGAAGCAGGAGCTTAATGTATTAACGGCTCCCTCATAGCTGGCAGGCCGACAAAATAGTCCACTGTTTTACTATAAGGTGTAGCTCCAATAACACAAAACACACGTCTGAAAGGATATGGATGAAGCACAGTAATGAATCAACACACACACACACACACACACACACCTTTTGAATCACAGGATGAAAAAAAGCATTGAGGAGGTTGAAAAACTCGATGTTCTATTACAGTAATTGAGAGTATGGGTAAGACATTTTCTACATCAGAAAAAAGCAAAGAAACGTGAAAAGCAATCACTAGCATTAAATATATAATCGTTGTTTTGTTGCATGTAGTAATGGGTGAGGGGCTTCCTGAAAATACACCAAGCAACCATCCAGCTTCTCCCCCCCAACGGAAAGCATTGAGGAGGTTGAAAAACTCAATGTTCTATTACAGTAATTGAGAGTATGGGTGCGACATTTTCTACATCAGAAAAAAGCAAAGAAACGTGAAAAGCAATCACTAGCATTAAATATATAATCGTTGTTTTGTTGCATGTAGTAATGGGTGAGGGGCTTCCTGAAAATACACCAAGCAACCATCCAGCTTCTCCCCCCCAACGGAAAATTCCATTACATCTGAGTGGCAATTTGCAGACATGACGCAATAAGAGTTAACAGCTTTAAAAAGACTTAACGGTAACATGTAGGAATACACACGACCCAAACCTCGACACGGTGCGACAGTTCACATTGCTCAGATAGGAACGGGAAGCACAAATCTCCAGTTCGATCGTGTGTTTGGCTCGTTCGGGGGTGAAATTAGTCCCATCCTGATTTCTATACGCTTGTAACACACTCAATTTTTGATTTCCATTCTGCGTGAATTGATTTTTACCACGACGCAGATTTCACAGCGTTCAACATCGCGATATAACCGGCATCTTGATGCCTTTCCATGAGATTGTTAATTGGGTGATAGTAATACATTTCTATGTATATTTTGTTTCTTTTTTTTATTTATATAAAAAAATTTTGTACTGTCTTACATTTAAAATAAAATATTTGTCAATTTCCGAAAAGTATGTTTTTTAATATAGAAAAAATATACAAAAATAATTTTCAGCAATGGTATTATGCCATTCATAATTATTTCTCAGTAGAACACAAACTGAAAATACAGGAAGTTTGTATGCAGTTTAAACAAAAACAGAAACACATCTTAAAATACAGATTAAAGTGTTAAACTGGCAAGTGTTTAGTGTGACCTCTCCTTACACTTGAGGAGCAACAGGAACCTCACTCCCATAACCCTAACTGAAATCGAACCGTAGTTAATGTCAAGGCTTACACCAATATTTGTCCAACAATTTCATGGCAAAATGAGAGCTGTGAAAAAGGTCTATTACACAAGGTTTTTGCTTGGGCATTACACACACATGTTGTATAAGTTGAATTCGTTGGAAGAATGCTTATTAAAAATAAAACCAACTTTCAATTAGATCAATTCATTCAAAATGCACAGAATCTGATAGACACATTTCCGGAGGATTTGTAATAAATGTAAATTGTGTGTTTTAGTGCAAAATGTACAAGAAAAAAAATGCAAAAGTATAACTTTTTCAAACGTTTTTGACCTTTCCGCACCACGTCCAGCATTTTTAGAAATGCCCGTCTTGTAAATGTCCTTGTAAGTGTATCTCCGACCGAATCAATTTCTTCTCCTCTGTCAGACGTTGTGGAACTGTGTGGATTTATAACTAGTGAATCCACACAAAGATGTTTCAGTTTGTGCATTTAGCAGCAGATGTGGTTTGACGTGAAAATTCCGATGTGTTAAGAGGCCTTCGAGGAAGAACTTGGAGTAGACAAGTAACAATCTGATTGGTTAAAGCAACAGCTTCATGCAACATGGATTTGAATCAATAGGATGCAGTGTTCCCACTGCTGGTCTTGGTTTAGTTCCCTTCGACATCGGCAAAATCCGATTGGATAGAAACTCGAAGACGCAGCAAATCCGATAGAAATGATATGGAATATACAATTGGGAATTATTATATAATAATATATTATTATTATTATAGATTCTGATAGAGTTTAAGCCAGCACAGAGGGCCTTGCTGGCTCTCACATCAAGTCTCAAATCTCAAGTCTTTCTGTTCCATTTAATGATAATTAATTATACATAACGTCCATGAGACAAGTTTTCACTTACGTCAAAGCAGCTATAAACTGCCTTGCTTTATTTTTTCCTTTCTTGAAACGCATAAGAAACAAAATGCAGTTTGTCACAGTGAAAGTATAAACTCTTCTATCGTAAAGACATTCCTGAGAACCTTTCTTAAATGCTGCATAAAGATCTCCTTATAGTGGAAAAACAAATGCGTTCTTCCGCTCATAAGCCTGTGATTTGAAGCTGCTGTTATGAGAAATATATCAAAACTATCCAACCAATCAGAGTAAAGACTTTTGGCAGCACTTTGGTACACATTCAGATAAAAAGTTACTGACCTCTTTGCAAACATTTGTATCTCCTGCTCAATTATGTGCTTTTCTTGTCCAATTAATGTTACGAGTCCATTGACCTCGTGTGTTGGTTCGAAATGTCATCAACATGATTTCAGTGTGAATTAAAGCAGCACCCAGTGGGATGAGCTCACAAGCATTATTCTGGGCTTCAGCTTATAATTGAAACATGAGACCCGAGCGAAGGGCATTGAACTGTAGATCAAGGGTAGTTAATGGGCTGTTTTACTGGTGGGTGGCAAAAAGTTATTCCACCTGAAGAACTTCTGAAGAAGTTGAGAAATATTTACAAATTGAAATAATACACACAGAGCGAAGCGCTAGGCTGGAAGCTAGAATCAGTACTAGAGATGAAATAGAAGTTATTTTCCTTTAGTAGTTCTTTAGGCACCTAAACCTAGTAGTGGCAGCTTGGTGGTGCTGGAATATGAACTCACGACCTTCTGAACCAAAGTGCAACATCTTAACCGCTGAGCTTCTAGTGTTTTATTCCATACCCATGGCCCATTCCTAGTTTCTGTACACTTTGATGGGAAGTCTAAAGGCGATTACGTCATAATGCATACATGCAGGTACGTGACATTCCAAACACAGCTGTGTGTGTTTGGGGTGTGTGCACGTGTGTATGTATTAAGGCAATGGGTTAAATCAAAGCTTTCAACTTTAGATACACACTGAATCAACCCCCTGGTTTGAGTCCCCCCACAGAACAATAGCGGAACTAAAACAGCCATTATGGCGCTCCATCATACTGCCTTAATCACAGCCCTGATCCTTTCACTGTGCTCTGTGCGTCTCACATATCAAAGGTCCTCGGCTACCCCCAAATAATGCACTTCCATCTCTTTTAGCTTGAGACATGAAAGTGAATCCCACACTCCCCCCTCATCATTCTCACTCCGAGGCAGACGTGCTTGAAAAGACAGTCCATCATAAACTTTCATTTCATCTCATGCCCTTTTTTCTTAAGCTGAGGATGAAGCTGAGCTTCCCGGCACGTAAAAAAAGTGTTTATTCAGCAAAGCGTTCCTGTTTACTTTAGAAAGTTTTTCTCCCATCCTTTAGACGATGGATCTTTATTTCCCCTTTTTTGGGCCTATTTTAAACAATGTGGCCCCCGTCACCCTTAAAAATAACTCAAGCTTGGTCTGGTTGGGGCTTGATTTTGGACGTTCTATGTGCTGGGATAAAAATGACCAATTTTTGACCTGTCTCACCTACAGAACTGAATACTTATTTATTACATATTTATTATGATTTCAGACATTAACAAATAAATTTCTAAAGGACATTAAAAAGCTTCCTGAATGAATTCTAAGTCATTCCTTATATGTTTAACCTTCAACCTTCTATGTCTCAGCGGCACTGCTAGCTCATTGGTTGAGATGTTGGACTTTTGGACATTGGATATCATTTGGAAGGCCATTAGATCATTTCCCAGCTGCTGGGACCTTGAGCAAAGACCCCAAACCCTCAACTGCTCAGTAGAATACGAATACATAAAGTATTGCAAGGTTTCTTTTATGGCATAGGGGCAGCAAAATTCCATTTAAAACATTAACATGCAAAATGGAAACACATTTTCTATTACATATGTGTAACTTATGGTGCAAAAGGAAAATTTTAATGAAATTATATAAATTACATTTTCGATTTCCAACAGTAGTTTGCATTTTGAAATACACATTGAATTTTGCTACAAATATCAGACAGCGTTATGATAATAATGCAATCTTAAGTCTCTTAACTGTGAGTCTAAACGCATTTCGGACAAATAACATTTAAATGATAATTTTGCTACCATTTCTGCTTGGAATTAAAATGAGATTAGCTGTTTTTCTTTTTTCAATGAAAAGGACTGGCTGCTGCTTTTTCATGGATTCGGGGTAAGGAGGGGGGATTGGGACATGATTCTGAGAAAGTGCTTTAAGCACTACGTAGGCAGAGGAAAGAAATAAACAGTTGGTCGAGTCACTGCGGAACTGAAAGCCTGCCAGGTTTCCCACACACGCGCCTGTCATTACCGACGGCGTCCTGCCATACAAAGAGCGTCTACGACCAAGTGGGCGAAGACGTCATTCAAATAGAAGCACCTGAATGCTTCCAAAACGTGTCTCCAAACCATTTCTGAGGAAAAGTGAATCAGTAAAGCTTTCCAATAACTACTGAATGGCTTGCAAACAGTTCAAAACACTTGTTGGTCTGTTCGAGGAATGCGTGTGGTACTTGGCAGGCTGGTTTTAGAGCCTTAATGTCTTTGTTAATAGCTATTCTGTAAAAATAATCCACCCTTAAATATTAAATCCAATATGCCTAATCTGCATGAGATAATCCCTGATTAAAAAACACTTTAATACATATAAAAGCAGGGAACACGTTTCAATTTTAATGTCAATCCATTAGTGTGGTAACTAGCCTGAACATGCTAACATCATATTTGCTATGTTATTTATGTTGGTTAACAATTTCTATGCATTACTCATTACATTTTCTGCAAAACCCATAATAATGCCAATGGACTACCTGCTGGCGATTGCGTGAGTCGCCTTTTGACTTTTGAGTATGCCTCATATTGACTACCCATCATGCTTGTCTTCTCACAGGTTACCAAAAGTCTGAGCTTTGACATAATTCTGTGCACTTATTCATTGCACAACTGTATTGCATTCTGGGCCCAAAGTATGCACCATTTATCCAGTTGATTTAACACTAATGTGTCTTTGGATATTCCTAAAAAAATGAGAAGATATTAATCACCAGCTAGCAACGTCCCCATGTGACATCCGCATGCCAGAGATATATTTTAATATATACGTGCTTAAATGTATATTTATATGTATTCGATGTGCTTATATAATATTCTGGAAGCACATTACATATATTTCAGTATAAAGGTATGTATCGTGTTCTAGGATCTAATCCTTTACACATCACTTGTAAGGATGCTGCACAGTGTGTGTAGGTGTGTGTAGGTGCGTTTCGATGTACAGTATGTGACAGCAGAGCAAACAGACTTCTTCATGTGGAGTCAGTCGCCTTGAGTGAGCCATTACAGAGACATGGACTCTGACCTTGAGAGCATAGGAGGGTTATGAAACACTTTTCATAAAAACTTTGAAAGTTCTAGTGAAATAGATAAAGAGCACAGCAGAATTTCTGTTATGAGATATAGTCGTTTCATTAGGAAAATCCCAGAAAGAGACGTTTTGTCATTTCTCGAGGTTATGTTAGATGTGAATGAATAAAACTAAATGAACGGATTAGGGGGAAAAATATTATCACCTGTTATTATAGTGTGTTATAGCTTTAGCTATCAGGAGCAGATTTAACACTGTCTCAGTAAACAATATTTATAATAAAATAATAATGCAAAATAGTTCACTGTTGAAACATGACACTGTAAACTGAAATTAGGGAAAAAGCCGATGAGAAATAAAACCAGGTACAAGAACATTAAAGGTGCGCCGATGGATTTTACTGATACCAATTGCTAGATTTGGCGAATAAATTATTAATCAACTGATAATTCTCAAAATGGATACTTAGTAAAAAAACAACACTCAATGTAAAAAAGGTATTTATTATTAAAAATATTAAAAAACTGAATCATGAAAATGGGCTAAATAATATAAAAATTTATATATTAAATATTTGAATAAATATTGAGAAACTAAAAACTAAAACAAAAACCCCCACTTCAAATAAATTAAAACAGTTCCATCCAAAATGAATAAGAAAAGACTAAATAAACGGCACTTGGTGTCAGTGATTAGCCTCTACTGTATAATGCAACCTGGAAAAACTATCTGTATGTATTTTGCAGGCAAGTCCAGCAATCAACTATCGGTGCAGATTAATAGGCAAAACCTATGAATCGGTCGACCTCTAAATAATTTTTTTGGCTTTGGGTACAGTAATTATGGATTTGTGGTAACAACCTGGGTGTAAAGTAACTGATCATCCAACAGCGCATGATCCATCAGTGGCTTCATCCAACATTCTGGCTTCACTCTAAGAAGCTCATATGGATCACTATGTGCACATTTCTTTTAATGTTATGATGAGCACACAATCTTTATTACAGAAAATCTCCACCCTGCCCTGCACCATGATCTACTAGATGGTCTGCAATCTCTGAATAAATTGCTTTAATTGTATTATACCATTTGGACTCATTTGGAATGGATATTTCTTCCCAAGAAAAAGATTACAACTCGTTCCAGTTTAGGATTTGATGTTAGATTGGATGTTACATTGGAAATATTGTGCACTTTAGAGCACTGATCATATTTGGTATTGTAAGATTTTAATGAATACAAAAAACAAAGAACATTTCTTGTGTCTAATCAGTAAAGGCTGTTTCAACATTTGATAAAAAATAAATGTCTTAATCCACATATTATTTTTCTCAATTGCAAATCAAAAAAACAAATGAAGGCAACATACACAGACCTTTTGTAAATAGGTACAAATTCAGATACAAGTAGGAGCTATAATATACTGTTTTCTTATTCGTTCAGATATTTTTAATGGCCATCTGGTTATAGTGAACGTTTGCAATCCTGGAATCTGGCGAGACTCAACAAGGGTTCGTCTTTCATGCCTGACTGAGCAAGTGGTCAGAGGTGAAGCTTATGGAATGAAGAAAAACTATTTACAGCATCTTTAGCGTGGTCATGGTTGTGGTGTTTGAAATGTTAATTAGGCTGCATGTTTCTTAATATTTAGAACTTCAACTAAACAATTAGACAAGATTAAAAAAAATGTGCAGGCTGTGTCATTTTTATATTGAGGTGAGTTATGGAGTGATGTAGCTGAAGTTAAGGAACTGTCAACACCATGCTGACACTATTGACATTTCTATTCATCTGGGATTTGCCAGTGTTTTTCAGTGTTTCCAGAGGCAGGGGCATAGTGTTATCATATTTAATTTAAAAAGTGGTTTAGGCCATTCCAACTCCTACTCTGAACCGATATTTGTTACACCCTGATGGTAACGGATTTACATTGTGAAGTGGTTTGTTTAAATGCGATTTCAAAAATGGTGGCCGTTGCAACATTCATCTTGTTGTGTTCGCCATTTATGAGACCGAGATGTGCACAGAACAATTGGCATCATTTGCTCGTTGCTTTTTCAACATTACCAACCCCCCCAGAAGAAGAAGCGCTCTCCTCACCCTCCGGTGTCAGATAAAAGTGGAAAGAGTTTCCTCTGAGTTACATCATCCTAATCAGGAATACTCACAGCTTGGAAGTTGCTCGGATCGAGAAAGGGATTCATTGGTAGCAAGGAAGACGACGTCGCCTTAATGGCTATGTGAGTTTAGATATTTAGAGAAACCTCATGTACAAGAATAAAGACTTGTCAAAGCTCGGTCAAGAAGATCGAAAGAAGATCAGCAAATGGCGATATTGTATATGCCGTATATTGTAAGTCGAAAGTAAACTCTTTATCGTACCTGCTGCACAATACTGTTATTTACACTACCATGCACTCTCACACTTTATGTACATTACTGATCTGTCATATAATCTGTACTCCTATTTAATACTCATACTGTCTATATTGTCTCGCATTGTCTCTATTGTCTTGTATAGTCTGTTTTGTTTTGTCTTGTATAGTCCAAGTTGAATGTATAGTGTTATTTATGTCTGTACTTTTGACAATCACTAACATCTGGATTCCTTGTGTGTCAACACACTTGGCCAATAAGCAATTTTGATTCTGTTTCTCTACTAATCATATATTTTTCAAAGTATGGATGACTAAGCACGTTTTCATGACGTTGACTGATACCTCCTGTGATCGTTTATCCTGAAGGTGATTGACATTTAACTGTATGTGAACAAGCCTCTGGGTTTGATCAGTCAGATGTACTCTGTAGGCTCTATAGCTGAACGAATGAACGTGATTTATGCACGAGGAGAAACAATAAACCAACCCAACCAGTCCAAACAATCCATCCTGGTGCTATCTTAGCATTCTTGGAAAAAATATTAACATGCAGGATTTCTTCTGACAACAAGAAATAAGGTGCCAATTATGAATTTCAATGTCAGCTTTCTCTTTACTTAAACTTTTCCAATTGTAGTTAAAATTAATTTTTAATTTGGTTATTTGCCAAACTTTACCAGTCAACATCTCTCCTACTGTACTTCAGCCAGGAAGGCAGAAAGACGTGAAGACACGTTATCGAGAGATGTAAAGCCAAGAAACCCCGACTTTCACAGGAAAGTGCAACACGCACCAGAAAACCACCATCTTCCCTCTTCCACATACGTGAGTTCACAGGTAGCTGTGATTGGCTCGTGGTATTATGATATTTAGAAGATACGCCAATTCAACCCAGACTGTTTTGCTTTGTTCACTCCAGGAGGGTTTGTGATCATTGCATTTCTAACACAATTGAATTATTTTCTACAATAAATGTATACATATATGAAAGCTTAAAACACTATTTCTAGTCCTTTCACATCCTACAGGCTTTTTACCACATCTATAGTATTTACTCAGCCTGTGTTTTTGTAACCTAGCAACGGTTCATGGGTCATATTGACTTTGGGCAGCTGAGACTGAAAAAAAAAAATATTTGAAGTTAGAAATATTAAAGACAGACAAAAGCATTCCTCATACCTGCTGCTCCATACCTTCTGACCAATGTGTGTGTGTGTGTGTGTGTCATCGGTTATAATCAGTGCAAAAAAAAAAAAACACATTGTGAATTTTTTGCATCATCACTGATATTTAACCCCTTTTTGTAATACACTAAAGACAAAAGTTTGTGGACACCTGACCATAAGATTCGTGCTTCTTCTAGAACATCCCATTCCACATCCAGTCGCTATTAATATCTTCCACTCTTGATGATGTTCCACTAGATTTTGTGAAGTTCCTTCAACCACAAGGATGCTAGTAAAGTCTGGTACTGACGCAGGTGAGGTGAGGAGGCCTGGGGTCAGTGTTCCAAATCATTCAAAAGGTGTTCTAAAGGTTTGTAGTCAGTGCTCTATAGCAGGAGGCATCTGATACAGTTATATTCCTCTTACTTAGTGGTTACATTTTGAGGAAAAAACATATACAACTGGAGAAATCAAGCGTTCCAATACTTTTGACCTGATCATTTCCTGTGTAGTGTAAATGTGTAGAGGAGTATAGCACTTTAGTTTCACATTAAAAAATTATAAAAAATATTTAAAAATATTAATAACAGTGTTGCTACAGTAGACAGCGAATTTAGTGATCTATGAAATATACAGTAGAATCAATAGAATAATCGCTTGTATGTTTTCTATCTGCTGAAATGTGTAATATCCACAAAACAAAAGTTCTGGTTTTAATAAAAATAAAATCAAAACTTTACTTTTACCAACAACTGAACACGATTTTTTTTAGCCTGATCCACCCTTCATTTCGTTCTTAGCTCATTTCTCAATGGAAATAACCAGACTGAGGAATATACCGTGTATCTGTGCATCAAAACAACACCAACTCAATTAACCTAATAAATGTCAATCATGTGCCTTATATATAAAGTTGAATAGGACTTTTTTTCTACAGAAGTTTGAGAAGCTCTGCTGTAAAGAACTTTCAGATAATCCTTTTTTTTAAGAATCTCTTTTAGATAGTAAGTGATACGCTCTTTGAGAAAAAACTGAGATGTTTCAGTCACAGACTCTTGTATCACACAGCATGAGTCCTGAAATCAGAGGCGAACGCTGAGACGAAACTACAAGGAGAAAAATGAGAAGAAGTAGCTGAAGGATGAGGAGAAAAAGAACGAATAAAGGCACAAGGAACAGAAGGAGGAGAATGAAAGTGGCAAGGAGAAGAAGGAGGAAGAGAAGAAAGAGAGAAAGAGGAGAAGAGCAATGTGGAGTAGAACATGCCAAAAAAAAAGGAGAAAAAGAAGAAGGAGTAGAGAGAATGAGAAGATCCATCCATCCATCCATCCATCCATCCATCCATCCATCCATCCATCTATCTATCTATCTATCTATCTATCTATCTATCTATCTATCTATCTATCTATCAACACCCAAAAGACGCACAGTTACAGTCTGAGTTCATCCTAAAGCCCAGTCGACGCTTAAACCCACACGCAGCAGCTGATTTCTTTTGTAGAAGTTTCGCGTTACTTACGCGTTCCTTTGGAGCCTCGAACTCAAAACAGCGCTTCTGAAGAAAATGGCAACACGAAAGCTCGGAGGAGAGAAGTGGAGAGCAGGAGATCCGGCTCTCGGCGTCTGTGCGCGCTCCAAGTCGCTCCAAGAGATCCGCTCTCTGCTCCTGGTTTCAGAGAAGAAGCTCCGCGTTAATACAGCCGACAGGGGCTGTGTCCAGAGCCGCACACTAACCCCGGAGTGTGTGTGTGTGTGGGTGGGAGTGTGTGTGTGTGTGTGGGTGTTGGGGGGCGCGACCACCTGTGGTCAGTACCTGTGTTCATATGGTACAGAAGGAAAGTAAAAGTATGGGACAGATAACTGTAACGTTATACTGGGGATAAAACATTAGTTTGTTCATCATGAAACTCTCTCTCTCTCTCTCTCTCTCTCTCTCTCTCTCTCTCTCTTTCTCTCTCTCTGTGTGTGTGTGTGTGTGTGTGTGTGTGTGTGTGTGACTCTAATAGACACTTTTTTATTAGAAGGTTATTATTTTGCATTCAACAAAACGAAAATACTGAAGATACGATACTAAACTGTTTATATTTATTAATATAATACATATAATATATAAATTATATTTATTATTTAGGGCTAAAAGAGCTTTTGGAAATCAAACAACCACTCATTACAACTGTGTTGAGCATAAAAGCGCAGAGCACACAAAGTATTGCGTTAGTCATATTGATGTGGTACCATTATTATAAGAAATGTTTATATATATATATACACAGTGAGGAAAATAAGTATTTGAACACGCTGCTATTTTGCAAGTTCTTCCACTTAGAAGTTATGGAGGGGTCTGAAATTGTCATCGTAGGTCCAAGTCCACTGTGAGAGACATAATCTATAAAAAAAATCCAGAAATCACAATATATGATTTTTGAACTATTTATTTGTATGATACAGCTGCAAATAAGTATTTGAACACCTGAGAAAGTCAATGTTAATATTTGGTATAGTAGCCTTTGTTTGCAATCGGACTGCAGGAGGGATTTTGGCCCACTCCTCCAAACAGATCTTCTCTAGATCAGTCAGGTTTCTGGCCTGTCACTGAAAAACACAGAGTTTGAGCTTCCTCCAAAGATTCTCTATTGGGTTCAGGTCTGGAGACTGGCTAGGCCACGCCAGAACCTTGATATGCTTTTTACAGAGCCACTCCTTGGTTATCCTGGCTGTGTGCTTCGGGTCATTGTCATGTTGGAAGACCCAGCCTCGACCCATCTTCAATGCTCTAACTGAGGAAAGGAGGTTGTTCCTCAAAATCTTGCAATACATGGCCCCGGTCATCCTCTCCTTAATACAGTGCAGTCGCCCTGTCCCATGTACTGAAAAACACCCCTAAAGCATAATGCCACCACCCCCATGCTTCACAGTAGGGATGGTGTTCTTGGGATGGTACTCATCATTCTTCTTCCTCCAAACACGTTTAGTGGAATTATGACCCAAAAGTTCTATTTTGGTCTCATCTGACCACATGATTCTCTCTCATGACTCCTCTGGATCATCCAAATGGTCATTGGCAAACTTAAGACGTGCCTGGACATGTGCTGGTTTAAGCAGGGGAACCTTCCGTGCCATGCATGATTTCAAACCATGACGTCTTAGTGTATTACCAACAGTAACCTTGGAAACGTGGTCCCAGCTCTTTTCAGGTCATTGGCCACCTCCTCCCGTTTAGTAGTTCTGGGCTGATTTCTCACCTTCCTTAGGATCATTGAGACCCCACGAGGTGAGATCTTGCATGGAGCCCCAGTCCGAGGGAGATTGACAGTCATTTTTAGCTTCTTCCATTTTCTAATGATTGCTCCAACAGTGGACCTTTTTTCACCAAGCTGCTTGGCAATTTCCCTGTAGCCCTTTCCAGCTTTGTGGAGGTGTACAATTTTGTCCCTAGTGTCTTTGGACAGCTCTTTGGTCTTGGCCATGTTAGTAGTTGGATTCTTACTGATTGTATGGGGTGGACAGGTGTCTTTATGCAGCTAACGACCTCAAACAGGTGCATCTAATTTAGGATAATAAATGTAGTGGAGGTGGACATTTTAAAGGCAGACTAACAGGTCTTTGAGGGTCAGAATTCTAGCTGATAGACAGGTGTTCAAATACTTATTTGCAGCTGTATCATACAAATAAATAGTTTAAAAATCATATATTGTGATTTCTGGATTTTTTTTTTTAGATTATGTCTCTCACAGTGGACATGCACCTACGATGACAATTTCAGACCCCTCCATGATTTCTAAGTGGGAGAACTTGCAAAATAGCAGCGTGTTCAACTACTTATTTTCCTCACTGTATATATGTTGAAGTCAGATACACTAAAAAACTAAAAATCTTTGAAAATCCTACTTGTTATTGCTGTTAACAAAACATAATACTGCAACACATGATCACATAATACATTTTGGATATCTGAAGAATCATGGCTAATAACGTGGGAATTTGGGACACATATTTACTTAAATAACTCAAGTAAGCACTGCTCTACAATCAGGATAAGCAGGAAACGGCCTAAGAATGCATGTGATGTTTATGGGTCATACTCTGATGTGGTCCCATCAACGAGCCAAGAGTATCTGATTCTGTTTGACTATTTTTTATTAAAAATATCAATTTCATTTTAAATGTATGGTAAGATCAAGTCAATAGTAGGCCAATGTAAGGTCATAGTGAGTACAGGTTTGGCAAAACTCCACAGTCAACCACCTAAAAAATAGGTGTTTCCTACTTGTAGAACTGCCACTCACTCAATGTTTTTTCACACATATGAGGCTGTTTTGTGTTAAAAGATAACATCTCAGGAGTTCAGCAGTTTCTGAGATACTCAACCAGCCCATCTGCTACCAACAACCATGCCATTACCCAACCATCCCCCATCCCCATTCTGATGTATAGGACATATAGTGCTTGTAACAGAGCAAGAAAAAAAAACATTTCCTTGCATAAGCAACAGCAGACGTGCACCAGGAAGGTTCACACAACTCCATCTATGCTAACATGACTCACCAGACAGGCCAAGCACAGCATTAATGAGTTCTGATTAAACCGAATACATAATACATGTCACCCAAATGAGAAGTGGCTGGACATCTGGAGACGGAAAGCTCTGGTTCAGCTGAAGCAGCTGTTAGATGATGTCTGACTGGGTGAAATAGGACAGAGGTCTGTGAAGAAAGATTGTTAAAGAACCTGGATCTCCTTTTTGGAATCTTCATGGCAACACAAGCTACACCCATACCAGGAAACTGAAAATTTGTGGGTTTTTTCTTCATTATTATTTCTCAGAATGCTGAACATGTTGGGAAGAGTGTATCAGTGCTTGAGGCACACTGACCAAACATTGCACCTGGTTCTTTTTTATCTCCTGGTAGAAAACCACAAATGGAGCACACAAAGAAAAGAAAAGAAATCACCCCCTGGGGTGTAATGAATCCAGAAAGATGCAGATGTTGATTTTTTTTAAAAACTACTTTTACAATGTCATTGTGACTGGTGTACAGTGAACATAATCAGTTCTTTTCTTCCCTTTTAAATCACGCCTCTATATTCTGCACATGCACTTGGTGGCCACTTTAATAGAAACACCAGGTCGCATGCTTATTCATGCAATTATTCGATCAGCTAACATAATACAGTGCATCTGGAAAGTATTCACTTTTTTCCAAAATGGTTTACATTTATTATTTTCCTTAAAATTCTTCCAACAATAAATCAAAAGGACAACGTAAAAAAGGTTTGTTTAAAAGCTTCGCAAATTTGTTTGAACCAAAAAACGAAAAAAACAAAAAAAATCACATGTCCATAAGTATTCACAGCCTTTTCCATGACACTCAAAATTGAGTTCAGGTGCATCCTGTTTCCACTGATCCTCCTTAAGTCCACCTGTGGTAAATTCAGTTGATTGGACATGATTTGGAAAAGCACACTTGTCTATATGAGCTCCCACAGTTACAGTGCATGTCGGAGCATAAACCAAGCCATGAAGTCCAAGGAAGTGTCTGCAGACCTCCGAGACAGGATTGTATTAAGACACAGATCTGGGGATGGGGACAAAAAATATCTGCAGCACTGAAGGTCCCAATGAGGACATTCCCCTCAATCATTTGTAAATGAAAGAAGAATGGAATCAACAGGACTCTTCCTAGAGCGGAGCTGCATGGCCAAACTGAGCAAACATAAAGGGCCTTAATCAGGGAGGTGAACATTAACCTGATGGTCCTTCTAAAAGAGCTCCAGCATTTCTCTGTGGAGAGGGAAGAACCTTCTAGAGAAACAACCATCTCTGCAGCACTCAACCAGTCAAGCCTGTATGGTAGAGTGGCCAGATGGAAGTCACTCCTCAGTAAGAGACATGACATCACGTCTAGAGTTTGCCAAAGGGCACCTGAAGGACTCTCAGACCATTAGAAACAAAGATTAAACTCTTTGGGCTGAATGCCAAGCGGCATGTCCGGAGGAAACCAGGCACCGCTCATCACCTGGCCAATACCATCCCTACAAAGTAAAGCATGGTGGTGGCAGCATCATGCTGTAGGGATGTTTTTAAGCAGCAGAAATGGAGACTGGTCAGGCTCGAGGGAAAGATGAATGCAGCAATGTACAGAGAGAGATCCTTGATGAAATTCTGCTCATGAGCACTCTGAAACTCAGACTGGGTAGGCGGTTTATCTTTCAACAGGACAACAAACTTAAGCTCACAGCCAAGATAACGAAGGAGTGGTTACAGGTCGACTCTGTGAATGTCCTTGAGTGGCCCAGCCAGAGCCTAGACTTAAACCTGATTGAACATCTCTGGAGAGATCTGAAAATCCAACCTGATGGAGCTTGAGAGGTTCTGCAAAGAAGAATGGGAGAAACTGCCTAAAAATAGCTGTGCCAAGCTTGTACATCATACATAGCATCAAAATGACTTGAGGCTGTAACTGATGCCAAAGGTGCTTCAACAAAGTAGTGAGCAAAGACTGTAAATACTTATGTACATGTGATTTTTTTGGGGTTTTTTAAATCAAATTTTTATAAAACAAAGATTTTAAACAAACTTTTTTCATGTTGTCATCATGGGGTTTTGTTTGTAGATTTTAGAGGAAAATAATGAATTGAATCCATTTTGGAATGAAGCTGTAACATACCAAAATGTGGAAAAAGTGAAGCTCTGTGAAAACTTTCCAGATGCACTGTATAAACTCATGAATGCTGATACATCAATCACCAGTAGTCGCTTTTGTCTCAATGTCTTAAAAGTTCTTTGAGTGTGTTAAGATGCTTTTCTGCCCACCACGGTTGTCCGGAGTGATTATTTGAGCTCTAGAGACTGAACTAAGTATAAATCCCAGGGGATCAGCATAGTGATTTGTAATGTAAGAATTAACTGAAGCTATTGACCTGTAACTGAGAGATTTACTGCATTTTCCAGCCAGCACCATTTCTTGGCAAACTAGGAAGACACCTAAGGCACAACCAGCTAGGGGGCGCTACTGAGCATCCTCTGCTTTGACGCCATGGATATCTATAGTTATTTTATTTAATAGTGGAAAATGTGCACTGTTGTTTACAGGGTTGGGCAAAGATACATCATAATGTATTTTAAAATAAAATACCAAATACTTTAACATCAAGTGATTTAAAATAAACTACAAAATACAGCAGCCGCACCATGTTTAAAAATAAACTACGGTATTTTTGTATTTTAAAAAATAGGAAAACTATACTTTTAAAAGAGAGCATGACAGCAGCAGCTTTTCTCTGGCTAAATCACGCAATAAATCTGACACATGCAACCAATTACTAAATCAAATATTTACATATATTATCCCTATGATTTTCCAGATGAAGGTTGGTTTTAAAGTAACTGATAGTTTAATGTTGAACAGTTTACAAATGACTCATAATTGTATCCTAATTTATTTATTTGAGTAAATTTGCATCAGCAACAGTAGTCATTTACAAGAAGACGATCGATGACACCTGAATTCATAGCAACTAGCAACATATTTACATTTAATAACCACATTATCTGTGTAAAGCTGCTTTGAGACAATGTTCATTGTTAAAAGCGCTATACAAATAAAAATGAATTGAATTGAATTGAATTAACTAATGAATCCTTTTATTATGTGCAAAATCATGCACATAATTTATGCATTTATGCAAAATCATGCACATAATTTATGCATTTATGCAAAATCATGATCCTACTAAACAGACTCTTCAATTAGGGTACAATATTCGGCAATCAAAAAATTCTTTATCAATCACTTGACATCTATTTGAAAGCTTCTTCCATATGGATCAATTTCCTGTTCTAATCTCAACAAGTTTGTGCAAACTATTGAGTAGGCACGCTTTTATATGATGTCATCATGTTGAAATTTTCACAGTATTTTACAGTATTTAAAAACGACAAAAATACAAACACTTAAGTATGTTGATACAAAAATATGAAGCCATTTTCATCAACCCTCTAAAACACAAATTACAAAATCCTATTTTATATTTGACTTACGTATTTTAAATACGTGTATCCTAAATACTGCCCATTCCTGATTATTTATTACTTAATAGTTGTAAGTAGTTGTAATAGAAGTCTAATATACAGTTTATATTTACATACTTGAATTCAGTGAATTTTGCAATGATTAGTAAATGCATTTAACCTTTTTTGATAGAAGGTTGCAAAAGATTTGTATGGTGTGGGGGTGGAGCTTTGTTTTCAATTTTCCTGATTGGCTGATTGTAAACTGCGTGAATTAGTGTCAATTTTGTGGGCAGAAACACTGATTTCTGACTGGATTAATACCAATTGAAAAGGTTACTGTCACTCCAATATCCACTCTGCAATGGTTGGCAGAATGGCATCTTAAGATGAACATCACATTGAACCTTGAATCAGAAGACCACGTCTGTTTGCAGGGATCTGAGGCTACCCTGGGTACAGACTCACCAAACTTGTACAGTTGAAGATGGTCAGAAAATCAGACCATGTGTTCAGACCATGTGATTCAACTGCCCAGTTTAATTTAGCCTGTGCCCAATATACCCTCAGATTTCAGCTTTGATTGGAATCAATGGAAAATATTTGTAACCACTGCTACAACAATCATTAGAGGGATTTGGGATTGTAGTTTGTTGTTAATATATCATGTAGCTCTGAAATTCCCAGGAAGTTTATCTGGAACAGGGAATCCTAGATTAGATTACAGTATCAGTTTCTGTTAAAAACATAATTTAGAAATAAAAAGGGCTGAAAAAGGAGAAATTGGTTTATTTTAATTCCAAATTAAAAAAAAAGCTATTGATGGTTATACATCAAGTTCTAAAAAGGGGCTAAATGAAGCTGCAGGTCATCCATTACAGAGAACACGTCTGACCTTTAATTGGCATCTATTATAAAAACACATGCTAAATCACTTAGACCACTGGATGATTTACTGTACAGGCTCACATGGTCAGTGTCACTTGACATATGAGATCAGCAACTTGGACTTTTTTATAGTGTGTTATTGGTGCTTTAGCACTGCGCCCCCTGGTGGTCAGGAAAGGACCCGCAGGTCACTGACTGCAATGCAGCACAGAAAAAACTCATTCAGTCACTGAACTTGACCTTCGGGTTTTAGTTCAACATTTTATATTTATGCATTCGTCATAAAAACTATATAATTTCATAATTAATTTTTTGCCAGACAAATTGACAAAGTGATATTTTCTTTCTTTCAGTATCAGTTCAGAGATGCAGCTGACCCAATATCCAGAATCTGTCCTGGGCCAATATCTAGAAGAAAAAAATGTCGTATTTGTTCTATACTAACAAAAGTATTAGACTGTTACGAGAAAAGTTCACACAATTGTATACAATTGTCTTTGTATGTGGAACCATTAAAAAGTTCAATACTTGAACTAGGAAACCCAAACCTGTTCCAGCATGGCAATGTCCTTGTGCAAAAAAACAGCTACATGAATTTCCCTGGGTTGGAATGATAGATCTCCTGCGATAAAGCTCTGACCTCAACCCTGAGTAACACCTTTGGAATAAATGTGCACCTGCACCCCAGGTCTCCTCACCTCTACTAACACACTGGTGGCTGAATAAAATCTCACAAATCTTCACAAAAACACCCACAAATCTAGTTGTTCATCTTTCAAGAAGAGTGGAGGTTATTATAACAGCAAATGGGGACTAAATGTGGAATGGGATTTTCAAAAAGCAGCAGATGGTCAGATGTCCATACATGCAGTGTACATTCAAGAATAAATACTGAGTAAGAACAATAGGTTAATACTGGAGGATTCAGTGTCAGTATTAATAGATCAGTATTTATATTGTATTTTTTTATATTTTTTTTTAAACAGACTATACATTTGATCATCACTGCACCTCAACATGATTTATCTGCAATTCGTTACCATCCAGATGAAGATGGGTTCCCTCTTAAATCCGGTTCCTCTCAAGGGTTCTTCCTTATGCCATCTCAGGTAGTTTTTCCTGGTCACAGTCGCCAACGACTCGTTCATCAGGAACAAACGTACACTTTTAAAGAACAAATTAATTCCTTCTTACCACATTATCTGTAGAAAGCTGCGTCGAGTCTGTCCATTGTTAAAATCGCAATACGAATAACAAATTATTCGAATTCCTATTTAAATATTTGCACATTTGCATAAAATCCTAAAAACCATGAATGATTTTGAATTAATGTTTATTTCACTGTAAAAACATGTGCAAGAGAAAAGCCTTTTAAAGTTCACTCATTTCATTTCTAATCAAGGAGAATACAATATTCAGTAGTAATTAAGGCAAATCAAAAAATAAGCAACATTTCGGGAACATTTTAGAATATGCTAATTAGGAATAGGATAGGGGATGAAAATATAAAACCAAATAAACCTCGGGTGTGTAGAAATTGAGATTTTTGGTAAAGAAAAAATAACTAATTTTACATAGCCAATCCGATATCACAATATATTGTATACAAATATTATACAATTTACAATCAATTCAATAATGACTAATACCATCTAATGGATTGCATTGGCCAAACTAGGACATGATGTGATCAGGAGAAGTGGGATGGGGTTTAAATGTTTTCTATTTTCACACAACAACGGTCACGAATAGGTACAATTAACGTAAAGTTTTTTTTATTTTTATTCCTACATACGTTACAGATGTACGGTTGTGTCTAAATAAATGTCTACCGGTTCAGTTTCCAAGACAGGAAAGTGTTCATTTCTGTGGTGTTATAAACGTTCAGCCATGACTCATATTTTCTTTTCAATTCCACATCATTTTCATGACATTATAACTGTAAAGACCCCTAAGGGAAGAGGAAAAGCCCATAATGACCTGATCTGGGGGAAAAAAAAAAAAAAAGCTCAAAAGGACCAGTCATTACTGAACAAAGAAGAATGTCAGTGCACTTACTGACTCTCAGTGACTAGATCAGTTTCTAGACGTGAAAATGTCGTTATGTGCAACGAGGTGAAAATGAAACCGATATTGAATTGATACCGAAATCTTCTAAGAGCGTGGCCACGACGCCTCGCTCCAGAAAATCCAAAATGAAATCCAATCACAAAGTGATGCGAGAGTCATATCTCATTGTCTTCTTAATAAATTCTCGCTATGAGGACCTTTCACGTCACGGATGCTGATTCTGCACCAGGAAACTAATTTGAATATTATAAATATTATGTAGATGAAGATGGGTTCCCTTCCAAGTCTGGTTCTTCTTAAGGTTTCCATCCTCATACCAATCTCTTGGAGTTTTTTTCCCCTCGCCACTGTAGAAGCCACTGACTCGCTCATTGGGGATCAAAACTTACAGGAATTAATTAATGATCCTTTATATTTGTAATTATTTCTGTCTAGCTCTTGGGGACGATGTATAATGTTTAAATCTCTAAACAAACATCTGATCCATGCTCGGAGACATACATTTTGATTGCTAAGATGTTTCTCTTTGGGAAGGGTTTACAATATTTTACATTTAAGCATGTTTATTGTAAATATTAGTTATAAGACGTATTCTTTATGCAACGAATCCTTCAGTGCTGTGCTTCTTATAATGACTGAGAACTTTGCTCTAATCCTATCATGGCTAAATACTTGGTATCCGGAGGTCATCGCTGAGTTTTGCTAACACATGCCAATTGTTTAGAGTAGATATAGCTGGGAAAAGTTCTTCAATAAGCACAGCTGTGGCATTCCCGACTCAATTTTCCACACATCTGGATTTTAAATAAGATTACATACATACGGAGTTTAAAACATGTACAGAAAAAATGATCATTGTGCATTGTGCATTTTCATTCTCCACATTACACTGTCACATAAACCCATGTTTCAGTCACCAACTCCAGCACCTCACTCCGAGATCTCTAGTCGTGCCAGTCTTTTTTTGAGGTAACAGTGTGGCTGCAAAAAGCGTCCTGGGAGATCCTTCTTGCGTACACATGGCTTGGTCAGCGTTTGGATGTGAGCGTGAGAGTGGAGGAGACTCGGAAGATCTGAGGGAGCATGCTGCTCAGCTGGTAGAACATTTCCTCGGAGATACTCTGTCGAGAAGAAAAAGGAGGGGCGATTGCTGAGCATAAGAAGTTGGTCAGAAAATGAGCAATTCGAACTACAATAAAGATGAAGACATTTTATATCATAGAATGTAAATCGGCTTTGGTGGAAGAAAACATCACCCGATGCTACTGAACATCAGGGGGCGTGTAGAAGAGTAGAACTTGCTTATTTGATGGAAAATACAGTAACCAGCAATGTACATCAGCATGTCCTGAGGGGGTTTTATTCCATTCACAACACATCATTCACATAATCAATATTCGCGTTTAATGCATTTAGCGTAACAGTGTTCCTGTTACTTTATCACTTACGTTACAGCAGCTATAAAAATCCGTTCCCCACGACATCCTCTATTTATCCTCGCTTCGGTATAATAATTAAAAAAAAAAAAATACGCAGCATTTCTTAGACGTTTCGAACGCCATCGATTTCCTTCTGGATCAAAAGACATTTCCAGACAATACTGTATGTGGTTCTTCCTCAAACTGTTAGTATTAAGTTGGAGGTGCACGATTTTATAGGATGTCTTTGGACGCAGTAGCATAAAATCTTTCCGAGCTTCAACTCCATGAAGGCATCTTCAGTGATAGATGAATGTTCTGCGATAGATCTATAAACCCTGTTAGACATCTTTGGGATGAGTCTGAACGCTGACAGCACCCCAGTTGTCCTAACTTATCTTCATCAGGACCTGACTTTATCTCCAGTAAATCAAGTGAAACATCTTTCCAGCGGAGTGTAGGTTATTATAACATCGAACAGCGACTGAACGTGGAATGGGACGTTCAGAAAGAAGCACAAACAAATCCTATGGTCAGGTGTTCACAATCTTTGTACATATAGTGTACAAACATCTCCGTGTGAAAAACTGATCTCAGCAATCACCAGTATTATAACATTATGTCAAGTCTGTGTAAGTTATAATTATAAAATCATAGTCATGTGATCCGAGTTGAGAAAATGAATCAACACCTTCTAACCAATCAGAACAGAGCAAAGTTGTGGGATATTAAAAGACTAAAAGCAACAAGGTTGAATTTATTATTAATTGATTAGAGATAGAAACACACACACACACACACATAAAAAACACGAACACAATATGCATTTGATGTGCACACAGATTTAGACTGAACTATTTAGAACCAGGACAGGGGTGTAAAAGTGGTGGCCACGAATGTCAAAGATCCCTTTGATGCTTGTTTTTAATCCTGTTATCCTGTCAGCGTGGAGGAGCAACACGCTATGAGTTCCCTCAGGTTATTAGACAAATAGAGGCAGCTGGTGTTCAATAAAACAAAACTTCATCGCGGTGGATGGAGCTGAATGACACGGTGGAAGAAAACGTTGCGCTAAAGCCGGAGATGAGATTTATTTTTCACCAGAGTGAATGAACTTAAGGGTACAGGTCAGTGCACTAAACTAGCACTGTAATAAACAAACAAAACAAAAAATTTAATACCATGTTTCCTCAGAGCTTACAAGGTCATACCTGAGGGACGAGGAACTGAACGGTCCGGGAGATGCCTCCATCCCATGATGCCATCTCCATCATGAAACCTTCAGTGGGGGGAAAAAACGGATTTCAAAAAATGTGGACACTTGAATACTAGGGTATATTTTTTGTTGCCTGAAAGGAGCTTTTTACCATAGTGCCAAAAACACCAGTCTAACATTCTAAAGCTACAATGTGAATTGAACACCAAAGCGAAGATGAGCGTCCTGACCTCTGTACTATGACCATCTACATTATCGGTTATTATATCGCCATGGTAACAACCCTCAAATGCTGAACATACGATAAATGGTTATATGTTTTTTCAGAACACAATGTAATTTCTACCACTGGTCCTGTAACTGCTGCAACAGCCAGAAAAGAAAAATACACAAAAGTGCACAAACAAGGCAGAAGATTTCGAGCTGACACTCGGGTTCCCAGGAGTAATTACGTAGTGCTGACTTCTCTAAAGTCAGCAGTTCCCCTATTTGCTCTTTGCTTACTCACCTTTCACACATTTAAACACCAACTCAGCACGCTTCAGACACCAGGGAATGGTCATCTCCTGCACAGAGGAAAAGAGCAGGACTATAATATCTTAAACCTCTAATTCTGGGCAACAAAAGTGCACCATAAAGCAGTTTTTGCTGAAAGATTGTTTTAAGGATTGCATATATTTAATAAGATTTATGGACAAAAGCATGTGGACACCTGGGTATGTGCGTCTATTTGAACATCCCATTCCACATTAAGTCCTCATTTGCTGTTCTAATGCCCCACCCTCAATCTTCTATAAAGATGTTTTACTAGATTGTGTGGAGATTTGTGCTCAGGTGAAGGAGGCCTGGGCTTCAGTCAGTGTTCACATTCATTTCTAAAGGTGTTCAATAGGGTTGAGGTCAGAGCTCTATAACAGCAGATCTTTCGCTCCCAACCCATGCAAAGCATATCTTCATGGAGCTGGCTTTTTGCACATGAGCATTCTGGGAGGAACAAAAATTCTAATGCTACCACAACCTATACAAATGTGTGTCTGCAAATTTATAGGAACAGTTTTGGGAAAAAGTTATTCATAAAGGCTGCTCTTTTAGAAACTGCACAAAAGAACCTAAATATCAAACATGAACCAATCAAAGTGAAGCTACAAAAATGTGTTAACGCAATGACAATCCCTCAGCTGTCAATCACAGAGTGTCTATAAACACAGTTATGTGGAAGAGGGCAGATAGCACGAGATCTTTATGTAGTTAATCTCAATAAATAATTATAGTTTAGATTCTTTGACAAATCTCCAGTTATGGAGCAATGCAGGACGAGACATTTATCTCTGGAATATTCTACAGTCTGCTTGTGTTTATCCTTTTATTATTTTAGATTGATATTTAGCTGAAGTTTAATCTGGATGGAATATAAAAAGGAATAAAAAAGACTTTTCCTGTCTGTGGTCGGCTGGAGCAGGATCAGGATTAGCAAGGTATAGGTTTTAAATTTTTTTTTTATCTATCCTGAAACACTTTAGACAGTGTGACCAAAAAAAATAAAAATAAATAATGAAAGTATCTAAATTACAGAAAAATATTTTGGAATCTAAAAGCATCGGTTTCCAATTTATTATGGAAACTTTAAAACGGTTGCACGGCTTAAACATTTACTTTCACCAAAAGAACGGTTTAAAAACAAAGAAATCCAGAGGGAGTGCAGAAGCTGATTCTGGAGGTTTCTACACCTTATTTATGGGATACATTTTTGGTTTTTACATCTACAGATAGATCTCACTTTCATGTCGTTTTGAACGTATTTAAAAAAAAAAAAAAAAAGGTTGGTTTTGGCAAATAATAAGAATTAAATCAAATCAATAAATCGCTAAAATAAGTTAAATAAATCAATAAATAAATAAAATGCTGACAAATCTAATTTCAAATCATTAAAAAAAAAAAAATGTCTCATGACATCCGGTACCAAATAATAAGAATTAAATCAAAATCAATAAATCGTTAAATAAGTAAAATAAATCAATAAATAAATAAAATGCTGACAAATCTAATTTCAAATCATTAAAAAAAAAAAAATGTCTCATGACATCCGGTACCCAGAGTTCCAGGGTTCTGGTTCATGGCAGTTTATTCAGACTGTGTAGTTGTTATTCACCTCATTTGCAATAAAATTTGCAACTTAAATATCATTCCCGATGGCTACAGAGAAGGTTCACTGCTCGTGCTGGTGCTACTAAGAGTCATGCTGCTTCTTTGGGAAAAATAAAATAAAAATCAGGTGTCCATGATAGTACACTATAAAAAATTATAAAAGGTCGCTGGTACAGTACAGAGCATGTGCTTTTGCCTTGATCAACATTTAACAGATGTTAATTTCACTTTGAATTGTTAGATCCGTTGTCATGACCAGGGACCCTCCTGGAGGTACGAGACAGAAAACATCCAAAATTGGTTGCATATTAAAAATTCAATTTGTCACCATTTGGTCAAGAAATCGTTTATAGCTGGTTCTTTAGAAACTCAGTAAACAGGTAATGGACCACGAAGACCCATCAAGCAACAAGCTAAAAAGTTTTACCTCAGACATGTCATGCACAAGCAGCAGCGGGACGGTGATGGTGGTGATGTCGTGCGTGCAGCACACTTTCAGGATGTTGCGCAGGCCCATGATGGCCGGGTCTCGAGCCGTGAGGTTTGCCGAGCGCACGTTATCGTCTACGCACAGGTGGAACATTATGTGTACCTCGGATAAGTTGGAATGACGAGTGATGTAGAATTCACCTGGAGGGTGGAGAAAGGAAAAAAACAAAACACAATCACCAGCTGATTACAAAAAATAGGTTTAGAGACATTGACAAAAAAAAGACAGGAGCGGAGGTGGAGCTGAAGATGCTGCGATTTTCATCTGGAGTGATGAGGACAGACAGGATTAGAAAGAAGTTCATAAGAGGGCAGGAAGGACATTTTTTAAAACAATGTGAGAGAAGCAATCGAGATGGTTTGGTCACATGTGCAGAGAAAATACAATCGGTGGAAGAATTCTGAGAAAGAAGGTGACCATGGAGCAGGTTTATGGATGTGGTAAGGGAAGACATGCAGGTGGTTGGTTTGAAAGAGGCAGATGTGGAGGACAGGGGGGTATGAAGACGGATGATCTGCTGTGGCGCCCCCTAATGGGAGCAGCCGAAAGTAGAAGAATCTGTCTGTGTTTAAAGACAAACGTACCAGGAAGGATGTTGGAAGGGTTTCTCTCAACGTTCTTTGCTTTTTCGTCATGGCTCCCATTTCTAGGAATCTCTGCAAGAGAAGATATGGTTCTTAAAGCTCTGTCTGTGATTACTTTGGCAAAAAGCAAAAAGTTCAAAATGTAAAAACAAAAACACCACAATATGTATTAAACGTACATTCTACTTGAAAAAAAAACAACAACAACAAACTGTATTTAATTCCAGGAGTATAAACTTATTAATACTTCATGTAAGCTACCGAGATCATGAATCAACAACAAATCCATCTGATCAGAAGTCAGTGACACCCGGAATTCTGGCAAAATATTTAGATGGCCAGAAAAGAGCTGGGTAGCATTTCATTGTTGCTGGCACCAGGCGAACGAAATGAAACACTTCCCTGCGGAGCCCGTGAAGTTGGATATGCCATGGCGCAATGCAGAGGTGGGTGTTTTGGAAAGGGGGGAATCCACTTCCCACACCCCCCCACACAAACACACACACACACACACACACACACACACACACACACACACACACACACACACACACACACACACACACAGTTGCTGTGTCACTCACCCGGCTGCTGCTTGCTGCTGCGCTGCGCCCGTGCATACAGCACCACCTGCTGGACCACCTCCAGCTGCTCAGAAAGCCGGGAGAAATGGAAATCCGTGCACTCTTGAGACACGGTGGCAAAATCTGGATTCACAACAACGAAGGATGAAATATAAACCAAGCCAAAATACTTTAAATGCTTTCGATATTTTGGAGATTTAGTGACATGCGGAGCGGTCGCTGAGCGGGTATGACGTTGGACTTTGGGTTCGGCCAAATGTAATAAATAGTAGATGCTGCTGGGACGTGGTGTATTCTAATGAGTTCCATGAGCATAAAATATTGATATCACTTTTCTGGAAGTCAGATATTGCATCTATTCAGGTTTTGCTCCACAGACCCCACCAAAAAAATGCTAATGAAGGACTTGGAGCAAGCATGCCTGATTGGTTGGATGTCAGTGGTCCACTCGAGATGGTTTTTATTCTACATTTATGCCATTTAGCACCTTACATTTATCTCATTCATACAACTGAGCAGCTATGGAGTTAAGGGATTTAGCTGGGATTTAAACTCCTGACTTTGAGATCCAAAGCCCAATGTCTTAACCACTAAGCTTCCACCTTCTACAGGTTAAAGAACATGGAAACCTCCAGTGCCTAGACATCAACATTTACAGAAATCGGGAGACATCCTTATCAGGAGCAACATACAAAAGTACTTTGAAGTCCACAAAATAATAAATACATTCTGATGCTGGTTCATTAGGAAACAGAGTAAGAATCCAATCACTCTACTCAACTCTAATGGGAGAGAATTTAGTTTGAAAGCAATTGGAAATGCTAACGTTAAGTACTGCTAGACAGGGTGGGTCTATTGAAGATTGCTAGAGACTATGGCAATCAAGTGGTAATTTGTACCACCACCTCAGCTCCAGAAGAGAGAAAGATCTTGAAGCATGCCTTCCATGAACCCTGACAGCTCGAGGATCGAAGAGAGAGTGGTGCAGTGCGGTGTGCGAGATGAAGATAATAGATGTGAGAAGTAGATACGGGAAAATCAAATCATACAAAATTCGATGTGGCTGAAGAATAGCTGACTCCACATTTCCTGCCTTTTAATATGAAGGTCTAAGACAATAACCTGAAGGTTTTGAGGAACATTCACCATGTTCCTACCAGCATGTCATTTTCTAAGCGTATATATTAAATCGGTAATATGTATTTTTATATCTACATTTACATATTTATTGAGATTTTTTTATAGATCTCCATCTATATTGATAGATTTACAGAACTCTATTTATAGATCTCGTTTGTCTACGCTTGATATCTATCCTTCATATGTAGAGAGCGAGGGAGGTGCCATGCCTCTCTTTATGCCGCTGTAGGAGTTCACTCGGTTGTCGACGAGCAGGACGAGGCCGCAGAGAGAGGACGAGTACAGAGAGAACGCCGTCTGAAGCCGACGCAACTTGACGCTGCCTCCGCTACCGTGGCGTCTGTGCCTGCAGAAGTCCAACACGTTAGCCCGGACCAGCCGCAGGTTGTGCATCGTCTTCAGCTGAGCACCTGTAGCGAGTGACGAAAAAGACTTATATCATGCACGGAATTATCACACACACAAGCAAATAATGCTATTATTTTTTCAGAATTACACCCCGGGTTTAGAAGTGTGTATCGAGATGGTCACAAAGAAGCTACTAGAGCAGGCAGTTTTTACTCTCATGCTGATGGGAGCAGGTGGTTTTCCCGCTCGTGCTGATGGAAGCAGGTGGTTTTCCCGCTCGTGCTGATGGGAGCAGGTGGTTTGCGCTCTCGTGCTGATGGGAGCAGGTGGCTTTTTCTGCGGTGGTCAGAGATGAATTTGGGCGGACAAAGAAAAGCCACACTGCTTAACGCGGGAGTGTATCCGACCACGGCAGGCTGCTGCTTTATCCTGATAAAAGGGTTGCTGTGATTTAAATGACAATTCTGATTGCATTCTGCTGGAAGTACAACCAGCGTTGGTTTATTAGAAGACAGAAAACCAAGTACTTGAACTTGACACAAACCCTGGCCATGGGGATGCTAGGGCTGCCAAATAGTTTTTGACCTTGATGTGACTTTGACCCTGTTTGAATTCATTAATCGTTCATCCGTTTGTTACTTGTTCATGAGATATCACACTAATTAAAAGGGGATGGGTGGGGCGTGAGGGTTCTATAGAAAATCTCCTCATAAAGGTGTGATGTGCAGGAGAATGGAACTCTGACTTGCATCCATTATTCACACAGAGTTCTCATCACTACTTTTACTTTTATACTCGTCTGTTCAAAAGCGAGAACTTTTCTACTAGGATTCCAACAGAAATGTAGACTACTATTACTACTATTAGCAAACATCATTTGCAGTGAACAGGCCCAAGATAATGTGAGCAAATAGAACATAACCAAAATGTATTGGATTATAATGAACATTGATTATACACTAAAGGTCAAACGATTAATCTGCACTGAGAGTTGATTTGCAAAAAATCCATACCGATAGTTTTTCCGGGTAGCGTTCGTTGCTGGAACGACATAGAAGATCCGCTGCCATCATAAGAGCGGCCTCTAGAGGCGAATCACTGATGGAACGTGTTTGTTCTTAGCACATTTTTCAGCGCTGTTATTTATTTTTGTAAACAAGTTCAATACCTTTTTTTTTTTTTTTTAAACAGATTGCTAGTTTGACATTTATTTTAAATCTAGTATTAATTTGAAAAACTATCGGTCGAATAATCAATTATCGGCAAAGTGCGAGCCATATCGATATCAATACAATCCACTATCGGTCGATCTCTAATATAGACCTATACTACTATATGTACACTATATGGACAATCGCTTTTTGCCATGTTATCAAGAGACTGTGTATGTGATTTTTGAACATCCCATTACACCTTTAGCCTCCATTTGCTGTTTAACCTTCACTAGATTTTGTGCTTATTCAGACACAAGGGTGTTCGTAAAGTCAGGTACTGATGTAGGTGAGAGGGTGAGTCAGCGTTCACATTCATCCCAAAGGTGTTTAATAAAGTTCGAGCTGTATAGCAGGAGATCTTCCACTCCAACTCGTATCTTCATGGAACTGGCTTTGTGCACAGGGTTATTGTCATGCTGGAACAGATTTGGGTCTCCTAGTTCAAGTGAAGATAAAATCTCATGCTACTGCATCCAAAGACATTCTATACAATTTTATATATATAAAATGTCCCATCCAGGTGTTTCCAAACAGACGCCATACCTAAATGAATTGTAAAGCTCTCCTCCAGCTGTCGATGCTCCTCGAACACTCTGGCTCCCATCTCTCCAGCCTCGCTCAGCTGCCCAGGCTGTACCTTAACATCACTACTTTTACTTTTATACTCGTCTGTTCAAAAGCGAGAACTTTTCTACTATGATTTCAACAGAAATGTAGACTACTATTACTACTATTAGCAAACATCATTTGCAGTGAACAGGCCCAAGATAATGTGAGCAAATAAAACATAACCAAAATGTATTGGATTATAATGAACATTGATTATACACTAAAGGTCGGACGATTCATTAGCACCGAGAGTTTACCTGCAAAAAATCCATACCGATAGTTTTTCCGGGTAGCATTCGTTGCTGGAACGACATAGAAGATCCGCTGCCATTATAAGAGCGGCCTCTAGAGGCGAATCACTGATGGAACGTGTTTGTTCTTAGCACATTTTTCAGTGCTGTTATTTATTTTTGTAAACAAGTTCAATACCTTTTTTTTTTTTTTTTAAACAGATTGCTAGTTTGACATTATTAATTTGAAAAACTATTGGTCGAATTATCAATTATCGGCAAAGTGCGAGCCATAATGATATCAATACAATCCACTATCGGTCGATCTCTAATATAGACCTATACTACTATATGTACACTATATGGACAATCGCTTTTTGCCATGTTATCAAGAGACTGTGTATGTGATTTTTGAACATCCCATTACACCTTTAGCCTCCATTTGCTGTTTAACCTTCACTAGATTTTGTGCTTATTCAGACACAAGGGTGTTCGTAAAGTCAGGTACTGATGTAGGTGAGAGGGTGAGTCAGCGTTCACATTCATCCCAAAGGTGTTTAATAAAGTTCGAGCTGTATAGCAGGAGATCTTCCACTCCAACTCGTATCTTCATGGAACTGGCTTTGTGCACAGGGTTATTGTCATGCTGGAACAGATTTGGGTCTCCTAGTTCAAGTGAAGATAAAATCTCATGCTACTGCATCCAAAGACATTCTATACAATTTTATATATATAAAATGTCCCATCCAGGTGTTTCCAAACAGACGCCATACCTAAATGAATTGTAAAGCTCTCCTCCAGCTGTCGATGCTCCTCGAACACTCTGGCTCCCATCTCTCCGGCCTCGCTCAGCTGCCCAGGCTGTACCTTAATCTCCTCACTACGACACAAGCGTGATATATGACTTCTATCCGCCTGCTTACAAGAATAATTGCCTTTTATCCAGAACATTAACATCGCTAATGAAACTCCTAATGGGACACTTGCGTGATTGTGCTGTTGTTCGGGTTGCGAAGGTCCTGGTGCAACTTCACCACCCACTCCTGGTACTCTTGCTTCTGAATGCCAGTTACTTGCTTCAACTCACTGGCCCACTTGTTCTCCAAGACCTAAACACCAAACATGAGAATTACTACCACGCCGAGCAAGAAGATCCAAAAAAAATGTATTATAATAATAAAATAAAAAATAAATAAATAAAAAAGTTAGCATTATTAATTATATAGTCTTGTATAGATCATTTCAACGGCCACGTAAGGAAGTGACGTCTTTGGTCCTCGGATGTTTCCCGTGAGTTAACGTGCAAATTGGCGGGACGTTGTTTAAACACAGTGATATTGCAGCATCTACTTTGGATCGAGGATATCTACTTTTATCTAAAACCGACAACACGTGTGAAGAATTAGAATTAAATGTGAATTAGGTTTTAGAAACTATTAAAAAATAGCTGTCTAGACTACAAAATCCATAATCAACCTACAAGTATTCAAGCAAGTATTCACCTCCATATCCTGGTTGTCTGGATGTTTCAAAATCTACATTAAACAAATTGCAGGTTGTCTAAAAGAAGACCAGGTCTTGTGAACAGATCTCTCCAGTTTTAGAAAGATAAAATTTGGTTCCCTGTCAGATTCTGGATTGATTTTTAAATTCTTAAGATGGCCTATTCGTGATATAGCACCTCATTATTTGACTAAACTTTGAATGGTCTACACTCTAAGGCATGATCTCTGCTCCACCCATTGTTCTTTTAGTTGTTCCTCCTACCAGGTTACGTTCTATGGGTGAGCGAGTTTTTTCCTCCCATGCTCTGTCTGAATTCTCCCCATTGAGATCAGACAAGGCGAATCATTTAATGTTTTTAAATCCGCTCTTAAAACGTATTTTTCAGGATAGCTTTTATGTGATTTTTTTTTTTGTGATGCATTCTTTGACATTTACTTATTTTATTATTATTTTTTATTATTAGTTCATGGGGTGTATCGGTAGGAGGATGCTGAGGATGGAGCCACCAGGAAAGAAGGAAATGAGGACAAGCAAGAAGAAGAGTGAGGACATGAAGGTAGTTGTTTTAAAAGAGGCAGATGTATGGAGACGGATGATCCGCTGTAGTGACCCCTAGTGGGAGCAGCCGAAAGAGGTAAAAGATTTTTATTATTATTATTTTTTTTTTTATAATTTTTCTATGCTTTTAAAGTTCTTTGATATCTAACTATTAAATGCACTATGTAAAAAAGATTTTGTTAATAATTTTGTCTTTTTTCCCTTCTACATACAGCCTACTGCTCTGAATCCTGAGCAGATATTTGATGGATGGCTGCAGGAATCCAAGAAGCCCAATATTATTTATTTTTGATGGTTCGAATTTTTTTTTCTAACCTTCAAGATATGACAATAGAACAGAATGATTGCAGTGCTTTATTAATAACCCTGATAAGTTTTCAGTTTGAAACAGAACACATCCATGACGTGCTACAAATTGGCCCACTGTGTCGTAGTGGTCTTACTTGCTGAGCTTCGAAGTGCTGCGCTGCCACTGTATTAACGTCCTGATCGCTCAAGGTCTTTCCCAGCTCCTGCATGACCTTGTCCATTTCAGCTGCCTGCCTGTATGTGGGTGAGCAAAAAAAATTACAAAAATAAAAAAGTATGAAAGAAAGGAACAAGCTGCCAGTGAAGCTAAAGTTCTCTGTGAAGGCATCATAACATCTACATTTATCGTTTTATTTAGTTTAGTTTTTGTCCTGCTGCCACACCTGGGCTCCCTAAGAACCCAAAGTGAAAACTGCTCGATTAAATGAACCTCCCCTCCATTAAAGCGGTATTTAAGGAACCTCCTTTTCATGCTCTACCAACCTCTCCTGGAGTTTCTTCAGCTCCATGTCTCGCTCACTGATGAGCTCGGACACGCTGACGTAGTAGTTGTGCTCCAAGTTGAGGAGTGTTTCCGAAGCCGAGGAGTGAATCAGGTCGTGATACACGTTCGCAAAGTCCTCGTCCCAGCTGGGCTCTTCGGGGCGGGCGTGTTCTAGCGTCGTCTGGAATATAAATAAACAAATGAATAAATCAGCAGACAAGTACACGGTAGGTATGACTTTTCAACCATAGTTCTTTCTTTAAAAAAAAAGATGCCAATGACAATGCCTGTGTGCACAAAACCAGCTCCATGAAGATGTGCTCTACATGGGTTGGAGTGGAAGATCTTCTGCTCTAAAGCTCTGACCTCAACCCTATTGATCACCTTTGGGAGGAATTAAAAAACTGAGTGCACCACAGGCGTCCTCACATATATCAGTACCGAAACTATTCGTGTCTGAATAAACACAGATCTAAAATCTGGTGGAACATCTACCCAGAAGAGTGGAGGTTCTTATAACTGCAGATGGGAGTACATAAAAATCCTGTGAATCCGTTGCTACTAGAGAAATGACGACGTAGTGAAAGAGCAGAATGGTCAAACGCGTCGCTGCGAACCTGCGATTTGGATTTGCGTTGGGAGCTGCCATTATAGAATCATAAATCATTACCTGTCTGAAAATCTGAAGCAATCGGATTCGGGAATTTAACAGTGGTATAGTGTAATTTTAATAAACATAAACTGGTGCAGTCAGTGCAAAAATCAACACCCTATGTGTTCATTCAAATAACATCTAGTCCAATATGCTAATTATTCAGCACTTTCCGTGTGTATTGCTCTTACCTCAGTGTAGGCCTTCGCCCACAAGTTGCTCAGTTTATTAATATCAACTTCTCCAGTATTGATCCTCTGCAAAGCTGCTTCAGCTTCCCGGTCATAATCCTCCAACGTTTCTCTTTCGACGAACGCAAGAAGTTTGTTCTTTAAGCCTGAAACAAAGCAAGGTTGAGTTTCTATTTGCTGATTTGACATTGTTAATATTTATTCATATATTCGTCTGGAATGTGGGAGGTGGCAGCTGAGTGTTCAAATCCCAGCACCAACAAGCTGCCACTGCTGGGCCCTTGAGCACGGTTCTTAACCTTCAACCTTTTCCAGGTCAGCAAAAAAAATTTAGCCTTTGAGTGATCTCCATACTAAATAATCTCCATTCTTCTGGGAAGATGTTCCACTAAATTTTGTAGAGATTTTACCTCATTTGGACACATGGATGTATGAAGATCTGGAGATCTTCCACTCCAAATTATGTAAAGAATATTTCCTAATAGAGCTGGCTTTCAGCACAGGGGCAATGGTGGAAAAGTTTTGGGAAGATTTCACACGACCTCATTCGGAAGAGTAGGACACATCATTTCAAACCATCACAAGCAAGAAATCAAGAGAATGCCTAATAAAGTAATTGGAATAACAAGGCTGAGCAAAATCCAGGCAATAAAAAGAGCTTCATGCTGAAACATCTGCTAAGACCACCCCAAGTGGCCACACTGAAAGATCTACATAATTACCAAAAGTGATATATACAATGTGCTGATTTGTATTAGTTCAGAAATATCACAATATCAAAATGCAGGAATGTACTTTGGCTGGTCAATAGTTTTTGGTGTAGCATTAAACCCTGAGCAGAAGAACATTCTTATTCATCTCAAAACACAATTCTGTTGAAATCACATTAAAGAAAGTTTGATCAAATGATAAGAGCGAATTCTTACCCTTTTCTACAAAACAGGGGATTTTGTGGAGCAGCATCAATCTCCCGTGCAGATCGTTGACATTCTCCTGAACGGGAAACTGCAGAGGAACTTTGAGGACGCAGTGATTTCTCCCTGCCTTAAACTCGAACACGAATTCTTTCTCCGTAGTGCTCGGTTTCCCTTTAGCCTTCCTCATCTTTCACCACGCGAACGGGTGGAAACCAAAAACAGCTGCCCAACACACCTGAAATATTTCAACGTCAATTTTTGTCAATATCAACATTTTTCATCCAAGTGCTGGTGGCTGGAGATGCCGTAATGGATGTTATGTTTTCCGGCAGAAGACATGGTGGTGTTTAAAACGACAGATATTCTACTGGTCTGGTGCCATAAACTACATCTGATGATATTTTAGCCCTGTGTAGTGTTAATATGGGGTTGTTGTGCAACAGGGAAAGTTGGAGACTATTTTCGGGGTGAAAGGAACCAACAGATTTCGACACAATGTAATTCCGTCTGGACTGCGTCTCAAATATTGTCATCTTGGAATATGCTCGTGCCATCAGCGATGAAAAAATCCCCTGATGGAATAACCTGGTCATTCAGTATATTCAGGTAGTCAGCTGACCTCATTTGTTGTGTACAAAACGCTGCTAAACCGAGACCTGAACAACTGCAGCGGCCCCAGATCACAGCCATGCCCCCACAGGCTTGTACAGTAGGCACTAGTCATGATGGGTGCATCGGTTCATCCGCCTCTCTTTTTACCCTGATGTGCCAATCACTCTGGAACATGGTCAATCTGGACTCATCAGACCACATGAGAATTAAATCTTTGTGCTACTTAACAAATTAAAGCCTTTTTTTCCTAATTAGCCTCAGTGATGAGTGGTTTTCTTAAGGCTACACATCTGTTTAGTCCCAATCCTTTGAGTTCCCTTCGCATTGTGCGTGTTGAAATGTTCTTACTTTCACTTTCAAACACAGTCGTGAGTTCTACTGTTTTCTTTTTACGATTCAAACGTTTAAGCGATCGTCAATCGTTTAATATTTTTTTTCCTGCACACATTTTTTTTGTAGAAGACGGTTCCCTCACGATCCTTCCAGTTTTTATTAATGCATTGGACACTCCTAAACCAAAAGTTTTCTTTGCTTGAGATTCTTCTTTCAGCTTCTCCCATTAGGGGGCACCACAGCAGATCACCCGTCTCCATACCCCCCTGTCCTCTACATCTACTCTTTCACGACAACTACCTGCATGTCTTCCCTCACCACATCCATAAACCTCCTCCTTGGTCTTCCTATTTTCCTCCTTCCTGGTGTCTCCATCCTCAGGATTCTCCTACTGATATACCCCATGTCCCTCCTCTGCACATGTCCAAACCATCTCAATCTCACCTCGTCTCCAAAACGTCCTACATGCACTGTCCCTCTAATAAACTCATTTCTAAACCTGTCCATCATCATCAATCCCAATGAACATCTCAACATCTTCAGCTCTGCTACCTCCAGCTCCACCTTCTGTCTTTAACTCAATACCACTGTCTCTAAACCATACAACATCTCAGGTCTCACCACACACGCCAATACTTTGACTCTTTTGAAACAGAGTAACATCTTTTCCACGATCACAGGACGTGTCTTCTGACATCAGTTTGGGTTGCCAGATGAAACATAAATCATCCCTGCGGTAATTATCCAATAGGAGGCTTTTATCTATTTGCTTAATTAAATCCAGGTGGTGACTTTGGTTGTGTTTAATCAAACCAATGCAATGGCATTTCCAGTTAAATAAACGGTTACAATGTGCATATGCACGTGCAAACATATCACACTGTGCCAACATGCAATGGCATCACAGGGTTCAAGAAGTACATGGTAGTAATATCAAAACAAACCATGATGCAACCCAGGCCTAATAAACACCATCACCCTGAGATTCTCCTGCACGAGCGCGGCTAGCTTCCGGGTTCCATTCGAGCTTCACCTGCTGTCTAAACACGTGATCTCTACAAGCAGCCACATAACACAAGGATTTGTTCTTAATCTAATCAGGTGATTTTTATGCACCAGTGTGGGGTTTAATAGTGAATATAACACGCTTACTGTCACACCGGGCTGAAGTTCGCTTCCTATTCACGAGCGTCTCATCTGAATTGTCGGTTCCACCTTAAAAAAATTAAATCGTGCACCTACAGTTTTTGCCTGTAGGTGGCACCAAAAGCCGCTTTTTATTCTGCTTAGATGAAACGGAAATATGTTTAACGTATTGTATAAATATAATGTGAGGACTTTTTACTGTAAAAATGTAAAATAAACTAATTAAATAATAATTGAATAATCGAAATAATTAATAATACATTTTTAATACACGTTTTAAAAATTAATTCAACATAAATAATTTATATAAAATAAATGCAACATAATATATAACAATATATAAACTTGATAAATAAAAAGACGAACTTGTGTTTGACTTTTATTTATTTATTTTCCTAGTTTTTTTTTTATTTTTACAGCACTAACACACCATGACAAATTATTTGTATATGTAACTCATGATACTTGGCAATAAAAGGTTTCATTTTGCTTTCTTTCTGATTTTGGTGTCAATTATCTAATCAAAACTGTTTTAAATACAAATGCACATATAGCAAAACAGATATATGTGCAGATCTTTTCAGTAGCATGACATTTGCCCTTCACCTGAACTAGGAGACCCAAACCTGTTCCTGTATGACAATGCCCCCGTGCATAAAGCTCCAGCTCCATGAAGATATGCTTTACATGGGTTAGAATGAAAGATCTCCTGCTATAGAGCTCTGACTTTAACCCTATTAAACAACTTTAGGATGAATGTGAACATTGACTGCATCCCAGGCCTCCTCAACTCACCTCCATCAGTATCTGACTTTAATAACACCCTTATGGCACCCTTAAATTAACACAGATCTCCACACACACTCCACACAATTTATTGGAAGAGTGGAGATTATTATAACAGCAAATAAGGATTAAGTGTGGAATGTTCTAAAACTACAAACCAATCTTAGACTCAGGTGTTCACAAACCTTTGTTCATATAAAACTGTAAACGTCGATTTAATGCGGTTTATGGCGCCATCTAGCGGCGCAAGGTATTAAATGTTGGAATTTTTTTTAAGGTGGAATGGAAAATCCAACTGAAACGCTAACTTCAGCTGTTTTGCTTGTTTCGTTCCAAAAAGCTCGTGGTATATTAGCAAACGCAGATTCGAGAACAATATATACAATTTATATTGTACGTTATATAATAGTTTAATATGTAGACGAGGTGTTATTAAATATGTGAAATATTTATGTACCTCTCGTGATCAATTGCAGGTAAAAGTGAAAATTTCGAATATTTGGCGAATGTGCGTTGCATATTATGAAAATTCAGTGTGAAAGCAACATTATGTTCATTTAACCATTTATTAATTTATTCATCAATTGATTGTTAATTCTTACTGCAGTCATGTATTTTTTATACTTTCTATAAAAACAGTAAAAAAGTACATATTTTTTGGCAGGTAGGTAATATAACAATAATAATAATAATTATTATTATTATTATTATTACCTGCCAAAAAATATGTACTTTTTTACTGTTTTTATAGAAAGTATAAAAAATACACGAGATATAATTATTATAATAATAATAATAATAATAATAATAATAATAATAATAATCATATTATTATTATTATTATTATTATTATTATTATTGTTGTTGTTATTATTATTGTTATTGTTATTATTTTTCCAGAATCAGCTTTACTGGAATCAGCTTTATTGGCCAAGTATGCCTGAGCAAACCAACAGCAGTTTTGGCCTCAACAGGACACAGAATTATAATCAAATAATGATTGAAAGCAACTTGAAGCAACTCGATGTCCAAGCATAAAAAAAGTACACATTGGTCTGTGACAGAAAGGAATGTTAGTAAAGATATTGTCCAGTAAGTTAAAGTAAAAATTGCTCCTGTCTGAAATCTGTCTGAAATAGCTGTAAGACCTACGACAATTGTAATTCATAATTCTGTTTGAAATGAGCACTATTCAATACTGTATTAAGTGATAATCTGTGTTTATGGATATCGGAAGATCTATAGTGCTGTAGTTCCACTCTGTGCAGCTGAGGATGGAACTGAGCAACTCAAGAACTACAGTATGAGGATGCATTTGGACTGTAATTAATATTTGCTACAATGGCTTAGGACTGCAGGACTGATCAGCACACCGTAACAATGATAGAACTGTAATAGACATTTGGAGACAACCAAATGAGGATGGGTTTCTTTATGAGTCTGGTTCCTCTCAAATTAGCTTTCTCATGCAATTATTTTTCCTGCCTTTGTTCTCATTAAAAGTGTGAAACTGTACAACAAACTCTATGTATTTACTTTGAATATAGATCATTGCTATCAAGAAGAGATTATGTGACGCAAAACTTCCTAAAATGTCCAACTAAAAACTTTCATTGAAATAAGTCATTGACATGTATTAAATAAGTTATGAAATCATATGCATTAGGGATGTGCATCTTCATAACCGAGGCCGACGCGATTCACATATCAATCCATAGCCAACGATACAATACATTAATGATACAAATAAAACAGCTACTGATGCGATACGATTCACCCCAGTACGATGCAGTGTGATCTGATTTATTTTTAATTCAGCACAATGCGATTCAATTAAACATGTTGCAATAGAAAAAAAAAGTGATGTTATACAATTTAATATTGTGCAGATAGTTTGCTTTTATTTCTTTGGTTCAGACAGACAGTAAATCATAAATTTACTTAAGTGCCTTAGCTGCCCCTTTCACAACACGCCTTTGCAGTTCAAAACAATAAGAAGACGTAATTTTCCTGTTCTGTCTCCAGAAAGATGCAGCTCTACCTCTGCCATGTTAATCTGTATTTTATGTGCACTCTCAGTATTTACTTAGCAGCAGTGGTGCTGAGAGAAGGCACTTGAGATACAGCTTAGCAAGGAGAAATCAATCTAAATAAAAATATTGGTCACATATTATTGTTCACTTTCTAAATAATAAAAGTATAGCGCATCTCCTACTAAATACGGTTTGTTCTTATGCAGTTTTATCTGTGATGCAAATCTCCATTGTGCCACTAGGGGGCAGAAGTTTAATACTGTTGTGTAGGCCGTTCTATGTACAAATTTGTCCTGTACTAAATATAAAACTTAAAGTCCTGAACAAAATGTGCATAAAGGAAACCTATGCCAGTAAACCATAATATTTCTACAAGAAAAAGAGAATATGCTTTTCTTTTCACTGGATTTGTTGTACAATAAATCAGGGTGATGTTCAGCATTTGAACAAAGGTTAGGCGCCATTGTGATTGTTCACTGGGATGATTCACTAGGAGTGCATGCTTTTCTTAGAAGGTCTGTATCCATGCAGCCTTCAATTCAACTGTGAACATTTTTTTCTTTTACGTATTCACTTGTCTAATTCACATAGACAACGTGAACCTTATCCCCTCTGCTGACACGTGGCTCTGATTCTGGCCAATCATATGTTTTATAGACATGAAGTTCAAGCCAAATGTTGGACAAAAGGTTTTTTTAGAGCGACTTTTACAGTTTTAGTTACAGCAGTACAATCTGATGCTGGTGTAGATGATATTTTTCAAGAATATTATATTACTATAAAACATTTAATGTTTTGTGCAAATTTAAAAAATATTTATTGTGGAAATTGTTTTACAATTTATGGTTAAAATGGCTTTTTCTTTATATTTTGGTAAATAGACCTTAATTATAAAGTCTTATAATTTTTAGAGGATATTAACGTCAAATATACAAACATAAATAATAAGTTCTCGATCAATGAAGGTGTGTTTGGGAAGGATTAGTCAAGAGTGTCTGTGGAAGTGGGTGAGATTGGTTAAGAATGTATAATGGAGTGGGTGAGATTGGCGAAGTGTCTGTGAAAGAGGGTGGATTAAGCAAAAGTGTCAGCAGAAATGGGTGAAATTTGTCAGTGGCATTTGGCAGATGCCTTGTCCAGGCCGACTTACAGGGCGATTTGTGGGCCTGGGCTGGATTTGTCAAGAGTGTATGTGGGATTGGGTATGGTTGGTCATGAGTGTCTGTGGGAGTAAGGAAACTAAGCAAAATTAAGCAAGGGATTGATTATTAGGATTTGTCTGAGTGGGTGGGATTGGTCAAGAGTTTCTGTGGGAGTGGAGATAAATTTCCTGGTTATTTCTTTGTATCTTTACATATTTTTGCTAGTTTATTCTATTAAATTTCCCTAATACTAATCCGAAAAATGTGTGCCGACGTCTGGTCCTACATAATCGGGAATATTTGTGAATATTTTTGCAGCTGCCATGCCATTGTAATGAGAGTCACATGAAAAGAAGAAGCAGAACAAAACCTTTGTATGCTCTTTAAAACTCTGACTCCTTAACAAAGTGTGCTGCCATGGCAACCGTTGGTACTTTGGCACACAGGCTGAGACCGATATGGGTTCTGCTGCTGGAGGCATTATTTTTAATTCAGCCTCTCCATGGTGATTCTCTGGATGTGCTAAAAAAGGGTATGCAGCACTCCATCTGTTTCTGAAGAACATTCAATCACCTGCTGTGAATGTATTTATTTACAACAAAAAATATTTTGCAACAAGAATATGGAACAAGATTAGATCTGTAAAACTGTGGCAATAAAATTCCAATACACTTTAATTAAATATTTCAATAGCAAAAAAAATAAATAAATAAATAAAGGAATTTGTTATTATACAGTATCCAATATCGTTTTTTGTGCATTCCTATTTGTTACGTAAAACACTGCCCCCTAGTGGACACATTTATATAACGTACAGGTACAGTACGTTGGTAGACATCTACAGGAACGTCTGAGCATGATGCTCACATGTACATTGTATGTAGTTTGAACAGAGGGGTGAGTTAATATGTGGGGAATTACAGATTCACATGAGGTACCTGAGCTGCCAAATATCAGATCTCGGAGAGGGAGCCATAACATGATGAACTCCTCACCTTATAGTAAGGATAGGGTTCCATTCTCTCCTGCAGGGAGGACATACTCCACTTTAACATGATGATTTCACTTTTGACTCAATGGTGTTGTGCTTCAAATTGGTGGATTGGGTATTTCTATCGGCATACATTTTAAATATATCATAATATTAATTATTTCTTGCTAGTAATATGGACAAAACAAATGTAGCTATTGGAAACTTTATTGCTGCTATTAGCTGCTTAGAGTTAATACATCTAGTGGCCACAAACAGGAACTGCAACAAGCTTTAGGTTGTTAATGGTCATGATAGCTTTTGTTGCTTTATCTTCTGTGTGTAAATGTGACACATAAACATAACCTAGCTTTGACAGTGAGTCGAAATTTTTATTTATAATTTTCCCTGTTTTATTTGAGTAGAGGGGAGAAAAAGCCTACTTTAAAAGTACTGTGAATGTCACTTGTGGTGACTGCTTCCCAGTTATAAAGTCACATGAAAATATTACTAGCATTTGAACTATTGCCAGGACAGAAGGCTCTTTTACATCTACAGCATTTGGCAGACACATTTATCCAGAGGGACTTACATTCATTTCATTCATACAACTAAGCAGCTAAGGGCTTAAGAGCCTTGCTTAGGGGCCATGTTGCAGCAGCTTGATGTGGCTGGGATTTGAACTCACAATCTATGTATTTAAAGTCCAATGCCTTAGCCATTAAGCTACCACCTTCCCTTTGCTACAGCAGAAATGCATAAAGTCTAACCCACTATGACCATGGCCGAAGACACACACACACACAGACAAAAACACACACTAACAAATAAAGGTTAACAGAGGAAAAGTGAAAATAAACTCTATCTTAGATTAGATTGTGCTGAAAATGTTAGTGTTTCAATCGTCTCAACCTTAATATTTCCTTGTTTTTTTGTTTTGTTTTTTCAAATTGTTGTGCTTGTTTGTCCACTAATTCTTGTAAATAGCTTGAATAGATCTTAAAGATGATAAAGCAGATGTTTAATTTCACTTGCATGAAACATTAGCTAATCTAAGCTAATTTGCTAGGTACACCTTCCTTGTTAGAATGCATACGGCTAAATATGCTATCTTTGCTAACGGGTTTGCTAATATTAGTTTTAAGGTAAATAGTAAAGAAATAGTAACGTTTATTAGACTACGTTCAAACTTATATTCCATAATTGTTTACATGCATACAATGGTCTAGAAGTTGGCAAGACTTTTTTTTATTAAATAAAATGATTCAACTGCAACTGGAACCTTGATCCTCTCCTGCTTAGTGGTGCAAGCAACAGGTTGTCATTCACTTCATTGGTTTAGTAGTTTGAGGCACATTGTCCCACTCTGACATGTCATGGGTGGTAATGTGGACCAGCTGGGATGCATCTCCACGATAACAAGGCGTAATTAGATTTTCAGGGGATATTCACAGTGACTCAGAGGTAATGAGAGCATGGCTTTGTCTGAGATCACATACACAAGTGCAAGCAAACATAAAGCGTGTAACACAAGAACACTATCTGTAACTGTATCTGTTTAGTGCACCAACTATCTGTATTCAAATTGTTCCCTAAACTGGAAGGCTAAAAGTAAGTGACAGAGTGTGAATGTGCATGTGTGTGGGTGTGCATGATGCTTTGCAATTGGCTGGTCCACCATCCAATGTGTATTCTTGCTTCACACCCAGTGCTCCCAGGATAGGCTTGTAAAATAGTTGAACCCGTCGTTATGGAAAGTTCTAGCAATCTCAGCAACCTTTCTTCACCACAGGAACAGTGTAAAGCATTACCATTTAAGGTTTCTGCCTGGATTTCTACCGTTTTATGAATTTCGTGAATTGAGTGCATAAACTGGTGAGCTAATGTCATCTCATAAAAAAGTGGTCTGGGGAAAAAAATATTGAATTACATTTACATTTACTCATTAGACAGACATTTTTATCTGAAACAATTTATAAGCCAGACAGACTACAGTCCAAGTATCTAATTGGTAAAGTGCCGTTAAAGAATTCTAGTTTTCACCAATTGAGCAAAAACAAGAGAGAAAGATAGATGAAAGGAAAATAGAGAAAGTCACAACCAACCACAAGAGTTCAAGTGCTGGAGTGGTACTCTGAAATGGTACACGAGATGGAAAGTGGATGGAAGTACAAATGATATTATCGTAATGCATGAACCACAAAGCAAAACAACTAAATCGTAAATGACCTCATACCCAAAGTACAGAAATGAGCTATATAAAGAGCAATGGGTTGGATAAAAGATTAGATATTCTGAAATAAAAATGTCAGAAAATGTCCTCATTAGAACCACTCAAAGAACTCTTGAGGAACCTTTTATTTCTGTCAACAGGGGATGCAAACTTGTTAGCCCTTTTTGAACTTGTAGGATTATATTATTGATACAGTATGTTGACTGACTGCTATTTTAACACCTGAAACTATGTTTAAAGCACACACTTAAACACACACACATATATACACACACATACTGTACATGATAGCCCACTTGCACCTGTCTTGATCACTCACTATCCAAGCCTCAGGTTGCTTCTTCATCTTGGCCAAGCATGTCAGCACTGACCAGTTTGATTGCTGACAAGGACGCTGAAACACTCACAACCTTCCCCCTCCACCTGATTGCTCACTAGTCACTGCAGTATTTTGGAGCACAGCAGTCTGCACTGCTGCTCACGCTGGACACCTCTGAAGAAAGCGAACATGGGCCCGTGGGTGGACTCGAATGGAAAGGAAGAAGAGAAAAGCAGACAGGAGGTAAAAATTTGATGTGGGATGTGGTGTAGATGTAGTGGTGTTAATCTTTTCCTTCCTGGACTATACAGTTTCAGTGAAGTGTTTTCACTTTTTGTTATCACTAATTAGTTCTTAATTCTTTATTATTATAGAAAATAACTTCACACCTGCTGCATGTGAAAGTGTTGATTCTAAATGTACAATGGTGTATTGTGTTAAAGTGTCTTGTCTGAGTAAGAATGTAAGGTGGGGGGGTGTACATTTAAGAAATGCTGATGGTGTAAAAGTAGGTGCTTCTCATATCTCATATAATCAGGTGACCAATTAAAGGAAATGCTCATGATTTGGTTATGCTTTGATGGCATTTATTTGCCTGCCATGTTTTGTGTCCACTCTTTGCATTATCTGAAATTTCACTGTACTGAATGACACTATGACTCTTTATCATCATAAGAAACCTGTGAAGAACCTGTTTTCCGAAAGTGAATTAGAAACAGGAATTAGATGTGTAATGCATAGTTTGGTTAAGTCCTATGCAGCGCTCAAAATGAGTCAAGTCTTAAGGGGGTTCCCTAGTTGTTGTGTAATTCATATATTTTTTACTAAAATAATCTTGGGGACCCCCCTAAGTCAATTCGATTACTGGTCCTATGTAAGAAAATCTGCAGAATCTTATTTCAGCTCGAATCCCATTTGAAATCTGGAACCTTTATTTCATTCAAAAGTGTATCTATAGCCAGTGGTGGACAGTAAGGAAGTAACTGGGATTCATTATTGTACTTAAGCATCTTTGTCATGTATCTGTACTTTACTGAAGTATTTCCATTTGGGGAAATTAGTTTAATGCATTTTGCAAAATCAATCATTTCTTTTTATTTAAACTTTTTTATTAAACTTAACTGGTCAAGCACGTAGAGTGCACACTATGTGAAGAACTTGTTTTGATCGGTGTATCTACTTAGCATGAACATACAGTTCAGCATCAGTTAATCAGCAAGCAGAATATTTTGAGAGGGATAATTGTTGGAAGAAACTCTTGACTTGCCTGATTTGCGCGATTTTTTTGAATTAGATAAAAAAGGTTTTGGACTCATTATAATAGATATCAAGCAGTGTTTGGTTATTTAATGTCATTCTATTAATAGATCAGTGTACAGAGAGTCACATTAGAGTCTTTCCAGATTTACTAAGCTGATTAAGTATAGAGTCTTGTGAACGATAATAGGAACATTATAGCAATAATAAATCAGTGTTTTGGATACTCTAGTGCATTTGAATGAAAATACTTGTGTACTTTTACTCAATTGAAAGTTTAAAAGGACAATTTTACTGTTACTGGTGTGTGAATCTCTACTTTAACTCAAGTGCATTGTTTGTGTACTTTATCCATCACTATCTGTAGAATTAACATATAGGATCAATATCAACTCAACTCCAAAATCTATTTATCATTAAAAAAGTTCAAACTGTGTATTTAAGTCAGTGTTATAAATTTGACAGTCAATCCTCCATCACCTTTATCTTTTAATGAAACATTTCGATCCCAATGGGCATGGTTTTGCCTGGCATGACCCCAACTCTCAGCCCTCATAGGCCACAAAGGGCTTACTGAATAGACCTAAGCCCTCATTGGGCTTACTAAATAGTTTGATAGAGATAGAAATCAGATATAATCTTCACTTCAATTTCAATAAAAATCTACAGAAAACTCCATCGTCCATTTTTAAAACACAGGCTATTGGAATTCTCTGGTATAGTTTTAAAGATTTGTTGACGCCAAGGAGCAGAAAAGCTAATCAGGCAACCTGTCGGAATTTCACACATTACTTAGATTAATATATTGTTTTATTCTTTAATTTTTTATCTGATATGGTAATTTCTGTAAGCAACAGACATGAAACGTAATCAGAAATATGAATATGGTAATATATATATATATATAATATATATATATATATATATGGGTAAATAACTTACCTTCTATACTAACCAGTGTGGGGTTATGCAGTCTTGTGCATTTATTCATTGAAAATTTATTGGCCTCAATAATGGACCCAAACAATGATGGGACTTTAATGATTGGACATTCAGTGTCACCCAGATAAGAATGGGTCTCCCACTGAGTCTGGTTCCTCTTATGATTTCTACCTCAAAAACTCTCAGGGAGTTTTTGCTTGTCACTGTAGAAACTGGCTGATTCATTAAGGATAAAATGTATTGATATATGGTATTGAAATTTATATTTGTAAATGTTTATATAGATTTATGTATGTGAGGGTTTGCATTTAGGTTGATAAGGCTGATCTTTGCCCATTATCATGATTTGCAGTCTATTGGACTATACTGCACATAGGAAGAGTTGTTACAGGCTTGATTTTTCCAAAGCCTCAAAAATTTCAGATAATGAATAAGTTTTTCAGTGTGACACTCCCTGTATTACGCACATAACAATGATTGTTATGCCTCAGGGAATTTTGCAGAATACTCATGTTTTAGGTTCATCATAATCTGTAGTTATGTTAAAAAAGTACTTTAAAAACATATCAAATGGATTTTATATTTGAGAAGTGTAACCAATTCTGGTCCTAAAGGCCCACAGTTGCAATGGTGTGATGCCATTAATGGTGGTATTAGTTCAAAAGGAGGTGATCGAGCTAGATGGCGTAAAAGGCTAAAGCTCCGCTGCATCACTCTCTTTAAGGAAAGATGAATTCACACTGTCACTATCAGGAATCAGCATCAGCAATTATGGGTAATGAGGGAAAGCAGGATTCACTGAAAGAAGTTTGTGGACACCTGAAGAGAAGATTGGTATGTGATTTTTTTGAACATCCCATTCTACATTCAGCCCCGTTTGCTTTACCATACCCTCCACTGTTTTGGGCAGATGTGTAATTTTGTGATTTGTGTAATAGATTTGGGTCTCCTAGTTCAGGATCAGTTTAATTCTTCAGCATCCAAAGACATCCTATAGAATTGTGCATCTTCAGTTTTGTGGTAACAGTTTGGGAAAGAACCACATAAAGTCAGGTGTCCCAATACTTTTTTCCATATACCTTCATTTCTTTTTTCTTTTCAAATACCGATTGATTGCAAGTCAAAATTTTGCAAGATGTTCAGAGAAGAAAGAGACATCGCCATCTGCATTAGACCACCCATAGAATAGAATAGAATAGAATAGAATAGAATAGATTGACCACATTTGTTTAATTGTTTCTCAGGTATTGCCACAATTTTGATATAAACGTAGATTATAATTGTCCTAATTTTATCATATTGATTTCCTTTCCAACTAACAAAAATGGGCATTTTCAAATACTATTCCTAAACGGCTGAAATTTCTCACCATTGCTTTGCTCCAACATTTCCTTCTGAGACACTTTACGCGAAATGAACAAGTCTGAAGAAATCGTCTTTAATGTAACAAAAACGTTGATCTCGAATATCAGCCGAGCAGCAAAGCCCATATATTAATTGATCTGTCTAAGCTTTCAGCTCCTCCAGTTCAGCTTGTATCCCATGACTGATCCCCAGAGCCACTAAAACTGCAGTGCTGTCTCCCAGTTATAACGTGACCCTTTTGTCAAATTGTGCATAAAACCTATTTAGATGCTGTGGAAAGAGTGTGCTTATGAATGTGCTTATCATAAGCCATTACCCAGGATCTCATGCCAGTCACTCAGTAGAGGATACTGATACTACCAGGCACGCCCTGTTGGCAGCAGCTTCACAGTAGCATTAGCGTTAGCATTAGATTAATCAAGTTCAGCAAGGTTACTGAATGGAATTTTGGCATGTCCTGCCTGATGCTAATGATTTCTGTAAGTGGTTGGGATTTGGGATTGTCATAGGCGTCGCAATTTTTTGGGGAGAAGTGCATTTGTATTTGCCCATTGTAAGTAAGATCAGGTGGTTGATATTAATACTTTATTGACAGTCATGCTAGTTTTTTTGAGCAACATGTTACACAACATGACAGAGTCCTAGTCTATATTAAGTTAGCTTGGACAGTAAAACTGTAGACAGTGCTCAGCTCACTGCAACTACTCAGACGAATATAAGTGGTGAATACACACCTCTTATTATCCTTCAAGACTCCACCGAGGAAAATATGATACCTTGAGGAAATGGCTGAGATTGCATTATAAAGGCCAGCACTAAGTTTCTCCACACTTTCCGGGTGCTAGATCTATCTAAGTGCTGCGGCAACGAGCAAAACTTACGTCTGCTTGCCAGGGGATAGGATTTCATCTCTGTGCCTCGCAGATGTTTTCCTGCGTCCCAGGAGAAATGGGAGCAGCAAAGGGGCAGAAAATATGACAGTACCCATCGAGTCTATCTCCAGGAGACAAGAGTAAGGAGGAAAGGAGAGCGAGAGAGAAAGAGATAGAGGGGGGAACCAGGAGGATCTAGTAATGGCTGCTTCTGTGGGCTCTTAAAGGAGCTCTCGAGCCCTCCCCTGACGCCCCTCGAAAACAGGAAGAGGAAGACGGTGCTGAGAGCTCCCGCGACTCAGTCTCCGGCTCAGGATGGATCCCTTGTGGTGCCCTCGCTGCACGTCATTGAGCTTCCCGAGCACTTTCATCCGCCCGTCTCATCCCGAGGCAGACCTAGGCTTCTGGAGCACAGAGCGAGAGCAGAGCACATGAGGTCTAAGAGAAGCTGAGATTTTTCTTAAGAACGTGAAAAGTTGATCACACCACCATTTCAGAATGGAGGATTGAAAGGCAGGGAGAAGTGTGATGGTGAGACTTACAATCACTAGGGTGGAGTAAGAACGAAACATGGTGTAGCCGAGGTCATTAGTCAGTCAGCGAAGAGTTTAGCAAGGTGAGCCGAGGGCCGAGGCAGCATGGACTGGAAGCTCTGTCATGTGGGGAGATGGAACTTCATCAACCTGCTGTGGCTTTGAGTTCCTCTGGAGCTGCTGGGGAGGCCAGAACCGACTAAACAGGCGGGTACAGCCAGAGGTAAAAACAAACAAAACAAAACAAAAAAATTGTGCCCCTGGGGCTACCAACAAAATTTTCTTTGTCATTTAATCCCTGTCGTATATGGCAGTAAAAAAAATCACATTTACATATGAAATGCATTAAGAATTGAATTTTTTATGTTTTAATAATGATTGGGACGTTAAAATATTATTAAATATCACCTTCTATTTAATAGGCATTTTGAGAAATTGTGTTGGTTATGCTTAGTACATATATTCTGTCATGCATTGTTATTTTTTTCCCTGATATTTGTAAATGTATTATAGCGTTTTAAGCTTTAGGACATTCAATCTACTTTGACAGGAAATGTAAGATTGTAAAAGTGTAACCTTAGACAAACGGCTTAAGTGATTTCATTATTAACTTTGAGTTTAATGATTGATAAGTTCCTTGCTGTTTCTGAGTAGAACTGAGTCACAGACTCTCTCTGTAATAATTATTTTATTATAGGATTGGCTTCTTTTCTGTATCAAGACCAAGCTCCTTCAGAGCATTAGAGATCCTAACCTAATACCTATTCATGACTTACATTAAAGGGTTTTAGGTTAGGGTCTCCAATGCTACTTAAAGAGTCTGGTCTTGATGCAAAAAAACAAGCCAATCCTATAATAATGACTTCAAATTATATACAATTTCATCAGATGAGCACTTAGATTCGCATGTCTTGTGATTTTTCATGTCTAACTTTCAAATACTAAAAAACTAAAACTGCAGATAGGAAGGATACATGACAAAAATAATATATAAAAAAAATAGATGTCTGAATATTGAAGACATCCAAACTATGAAAGAACACGTATGGAATTATGTAGTAAACAAAAAAAAAGTGTTAAACACATCCTCTATCATCAGATTCACAAAGTAGTCACCTAGAATAGTTTCCAATTCACAGATGTGTCTTGCCAAGAGTTCATTTGTGACATTTCTTGCCTTCTTTTGTGGTTTAGATAATATGTTACTACTGTACAAATCTATATTATGATCTATGGCAGGAAACACTGCATAATCATATGGCACTAAAACACTTCCGTACAGATTTTTTGGTTCTACAGTAGATTTACATTTACATTTGCGCCATTTATCAGACGCCCTTATCCAGAGCGACGTACGAAAGTGCTTTGAGTCTCTAGTAATGAATAAATCTACACTGGTTCGCAAGATTGCAAACTTAATATAAATATAACTCTTGAATTCTACAAAGCAAACTTGAAAAGTGCTAATTTAAGTGTTTCAGGAAGAGGTAGGTCTTCCACCGTTGACTGAAGATAGCCAGGGACTCCACTGTACGGACATCTAGGGGAAGTTTATTCCACCACCTGAACAGAACAGAGAAGAGTAGCTGCTGTGTCTTTGTTAGGGGGTAAACTTACGGTTCCTGAATGTACGGTTCCTGCTGTGAAGCATGGAGGAGGATGCGTGATGGTGTGGTGCTGTTTTGGAGATTCAGTCAAAATCGAGGGCACGCTTAATCAGCATGGCTACTACAGCATTTTGTACCTACATGCCATCAAATATGTTTTGCACTTTGTGGGACCATCAATTGTTTTCAAAAAGGACAATGATCCCAAACACACCTCTAGGTTAAGAGCTATTTGTCATTGAAGGAGTGTTACATCAGATGACCTGGCCTCCACAATCACCCAATCTAAATCAAGTTGAGATGGTTTTGTATGAGTTGGACTGGAGAGTGAATAAAAAGCAGCCAACAAGCACTCAAGCCCTCTGGGAACTCCCCAAGATTGTTGAAAAAACATTTCAGGTGACCTCATAAGGCTAACTATGTGAAGAAAAGAGAGTTTAAAGCTGTCATCAAAGGAAAAGATGGCTACTTTGAAGACTCGAAAATATAAAAAATACTGATGGAAATGAAACTGTGAAACATCTAATTCCACATTTTTGCCCCATTTGCTATCATAATAACACACTACTAGATTTTTATAGCGTGCTTGTCATGATTGGTGCTCATTTAGACACAAGGGCTATAGTAAATTCAGGTGTAGGTGAGGAGGCCTGGGGTGCAGTCAGTGATCCAATTTATCTCAAAGGTGTTCATTAGGGTTGAGGTCAGATATCTATAGCAGGCCACAAAGAGCTTCCTCTCAAACCTATGTAAACCAATTGTAAAAATTTAATCATTTGTTCATTTTTAAATATGCTTTGTAGTGTGCTAGATTCAGCTGTTATGCCCAAATATGCCTCACGTTGTTGCTGTTAGTATTAATCACTTATTACTAATCAGTGTTCCTGTTGCCCAAGGTCATTGTCTTGTGTTGTTTGCATTAGGAACCAATCAGGGAACTGTTGTTGCTCTTTGAGCGATTGTAAATAGAATGGATGTGAGTACCGTGCTTACACGCTCGGCATGGATTTCGCAAAGTGTGTCACCACTAAGCCATGTTTTGCTGAGGAAGCACTTCAACTCATCCCCGCTTTGATTTGCGTTGATTACCGGAGTACCTCAGGGTTACGTAATAAGAACCCTAAGCATGATCAGCACCAGCTTTCCTAGTGTCCAATCCTTGTTGTTCAATATATGAGTGCAAGTCTTGGTACATATCTCTCTCTCTCTCTCTCTCTCTCTCTCTCTCTCTCTCTCTCTCTCTCTCTCTTTCTCTCTCTCGCTCTCTCTCTACCCCACCCCTTTCCTCCTCTGACTCATAGAGATCCTACAGCTTGCTCAGCTTGCTCTCAATTTATGAAGCAATTAGTAGCAAGGGGAAAAATCGCTTACATTTACAGCCTCTAAAGCCCTTTAGTAAGGATGTTCCTATTCCATTCTACACTGTAAGACAAAATATCCATTTAGGTTTGCACAAACTGTGGGCTTAGATTGTAACATATTCAAGAACACAGAGGTCATTTTACGGAATCAGTAGATCTGTAAGTGTATTTTAAATCATTTACATTAAGGTCCCTTCAACAGGAACTACCCACACCTTCCAGCCAATCAAAATCGAGTATCTGGACATACATTAATAACATGTTTCACAGACACTTGTTTCCAAAGTATTAAATCTATCTATCTATCTATCTATCTATCTATCTATCTATCTATCTATCTATCTATCTATCTATCTATCTATCTATAAAAAATGCAAAGCATAATTCATTTATTATGCTTTTGCCAAATTTCTGTGGTATAAAAGGAATTAAGTGGTGTGTTGAATGAATAGTGCACACCCCCTGTCATTGATTATTTTCCTATAACGGTCAGCCCCCATATACCTCTCTGGTCTACATTTCTTTCAGATGCAAATTATCTCATGATTCTATTTGCTGCTCAGCATGTAATAGCACTCCTATGTAATGGTAATTTTAAAGCTCTCCAGACATGATGCCTTTCCCGAATTAACGCAGACATAGTAGATTATTGAACGTTTCAGATACTCAGTCCCGTATGATGTGCATGTGGTTGTGTGTGAGTCATTTTCTACCGTATGCACATTGCTGTCTCCGTCTCCTGCCTACACATTTCTGCTCAAGCTCCAGAGTTCTCGAAAGGAGGTGTGTTGCAAAGGAAGGTTCATGGCCTGTTTCTATTTTTGTTACTTGAGATGGCTGGTGATTCATTTTAAGTAGGCAACAGTCTGCGTAGGTACAAAAATTCAACTTCTTTGAAAGTTTTTTTTATCATAAGGTGCATTAGTTTGATTTTAATATAGGCCATTTCATTTGTGTAAAAAGGAAAATCATAGATGTCATACGTACCTGTTTGTGCAGGACTGTCTGAATTGAAAAAAAAAAAACACACCAAAGAATCAGGACTTGAATTTAATGTCAGTCTAAAAATACTCAAAATTTGACAATCACAATTACACATAGTACAAAGGATTTCTACACTACAGCGGTCTATCCAGAGTTTATTTACCTTTACAAATGATAGAACTGATCTGCAATTGATTACCAAATCAAGCACGTTATAATTGGGATTGATTAATTTATTTATACTGAAGTTTCTTTCACCAATATAAAAGTTAATTCAGTGTTGAAGCGAATATACATTTATTTCAAAAGTGTATATTTTCTAAGGGCAAAATGGGTGTAATTTATTAGTATTTTTTTTTACTAATTTAATTTAAGGCTGATAGTCAGAAAGTAGGTCCACTGGTGGTCTAGTGGTTAAGATGCGGCGCTCTCACCGCTGTGGCCCGGGTTCGATCCCCAGTCAGGGAACCAACCCCAGCCATTAGGGTTGCACAAGCCTTAGTGCCGGTCCCAAGCCTGGATAAATGGGGAGGGTTGCATTAGAAAGGGCATCCAGCGTTTAAACATGTGCCAAATCAAACATGCGGATGATCCGCTGTGGCGACCCCTAATGGGAGAAGCCGAAAGATTTATATATATAGTCAGAAAGTATTGCACATCAGTGACCTAACACTCAAAAGAAAGAAACGGCATGTCTAAACACAATTCATGGTTTTATAAAGTCATTTGACTGAATAAAATACAATATAAGTATTGTAGCTGCACCCCAGGCCATCTCACCTCACCTACATCAGTACCTAAGTTTTTTTAACGACCTTGTGGCTAAAGGAGCTCATATCCCCAGTAAAACACTGTATAATAAACACTGCAGAACAATGGAACATGGAACATGGAGGCCACTTTCACCCAGATGAGGATGGGTTCCCCTTTTGAGTCTGGTTCCTCTCAAGGTTTCTTCCTCGTAACATCTAAGGGAGTTTTTCCTTGCCACAGTCGCCACAGCTTGCTCATCAGGGACAAATTCACACCATTCACCATCACTGTTGATTTGTGTAAAGCTGCTTTGAGACAATGTCTGTTGTGAAAAGCGCTATACAAAAAAACTTGACTTGACTTTACTTGACTCTGTGCACCTTGGGACGGTTTCTCATTAACGCCTTGGGAGGTTCCATGAAATTCCGGAGTAAGAACAGGAGCTTTGAGGATGGATTTGGACTGTAGTTGAAGTCAACAGTCTGCTACACTGACTCAGGACTACTTTTCGCTTCTGATCATCATCACTGCACCCCGCAACATCGTATATCTGCTACAAATGGACATTTGGTGCAACCCAGATGAGGATGAGGTTCCCTCTTGAGTCTGGTTCCTCTCAAGGGTTCTTTCTTATGCCATCTCGGGGAGTTTTTCCTTCACCACAGCCGCCATCGGCTCGTTCATCAGGGACTAACTTACTTATAAAGAACATCTTCACTTTTAATCACCACATTATCTGTGTAAAGCTGCTTTGAGACAATGTTTATTGCGCAATACAAATAAAAATGAATTGAATTGAATTGAACATTGCAGGACAGTGGAGATTATTATAAGAGAAAATGAGGACTTAAAAAGAATTACATACCAAACTTATGTGCAGTTGTTCACAAGTTTTCCTGTATTTTTGTACAGTAGGCAGACTGTAGACGTCAACATGAAAAAAAGGCTACACTAAGGGTTCGGGATTTGTGCAAATTTCACTTGCAGTAAAACCGAACAATATATACTCTTTGCCCTGCCTTTCCTGCATCCTTTGTATAAAGTTGTTCAGATAACCTTTACTTTTATTTTTCATTTGAAGTCAAGGTTGCCTGAAGAAAATGGAGATTGAGACTAGTGAGGCGTTTTCACAAAGCTCCAGCTATTTTAAGTGAACTTTGGGTGCTAGCATAAACGAGAGAGAATCACAAGAAGATCCTGTGGTGGTCTTCTACTAGTATTCGAAATTCATGGTTTTGTAACACCAGTGATTGGGGTGTGGCATAGATTTATAGTCAAAACCCAGTTCAAAACTCAATGAGAAGATGAATATATTAGGTTGTGACAGGTTTTTTTATTATTATTTAATTTTTTAGTAAAATCAGTCATTATAGTAAATATAGGTTTCCTGGCTCCTATGATAGTGTGTAACACCAGTGACAGATTGTCATTAGATACACGTGTGATACATTTTAAATCAAAAATTCTATATAAACCAGTTACACGTGTTACACTGTCATTGTGCATGATACAAATCTTACCCAATTTTGTGATTATAACTGTAAAGGAAACACTTATTCTTTAACAAGGAACTGTCCTGAATGTGGTTATGGTCCAGCCGATTTTACACCAACACAACAGGTTATTCATAAATCAGAATATAATTACACATATAACCATTTTGGAAGGTTAAGCCTTGTAATGTTTATTTTTTTATCATTAGAACATTTCCATTATTTTCAAAAGGTTATGAAAGGTTGGTAAAGCTGCTATAACCATTTTGGAAAGTTTCTGTTGTGTTGTTCTTCCAGAGTGGAAAGTGAAAAAAAAACATAAATTTGACTTCTTTAGTGCTCAATGGAAAATATTGCAGGATGGGTAGGTTCCTACTTCCTACATAGATTTGGCAAATACGGTTATATTAGACAACCTACATACCTGCATAGAGAAATAGAATTTCTGCATATTCAGTAAAAGGTATTACACAAGGGTCCTTAAATATTTGTTGAGGGTCCTAATCTCCTAAGGAGAAGTACAAACCAACAAGCAATTAAGAATACTAGATAGATTTTTGATCGTTACAATTTTCTTGCACAAAAACAACATCTGTTGCCACAACCTGGAAGCCCACACTTGTACAGAACATCCTTGAATACTATATCACAATTTTCTTGCACTTTAAGGTCAAAGCACCTCCAGCATGAAGGTAGACAGAAGACACGGAGTGTGGAGTTTGGAGTGGAAGAACTTGAGTGTCCTCTCAACTCCTCAACCCCACTCTTTGAATTATATAAACTCAAACTGGAGACTCCTTACTTCCTTCAACATAGGTGTCTGATCTCGCATGCATCTAAACACTAATCTCAACAGGCACGTGGAGAATGAAGCTTATTATAACTGGAAATCTGGAATAAGATGTCCAAAAAGCAGATACGTAGATGATGGTCAGGTTTCACCAAGGCAATATTCATGAAGCCAACTTTGTGAAGACACGATGTGTGAAGTTTGGAGTGGAAGAACTCAAGTGTCCAAGATCTCCTCAATCATATGGAAACTCTGGAGTTAGATGTCCCAGCAAAACAGAACTGCTGGTCATCCCAGGTGATTCATCTCCAGGTCAAGATCTACAAATAACACTTCATGACTCTCTGCTCTCCCCTTCAGCCACTGCTCGTAACCTTGGGGTAACTATGGACAATAAACTGTCTTTTTTCCCACATGTCGCTAATGTTGCTCGTTCTTGTCGATTTCTTCTCTATAACATCCGAAGGATTCGACCATTTCTGTCCATACAGGCTGCCCAGTTGCTTGTTCAGTCTCTTGTCATTTCAAGACTGGACTACTGCAACTCTCTGCTGGCAGGTCTTCCTCTGAACGCTATTCGTCCACTGCAAATGATCCAAAATGCAGCTGCACGACTTGTGTTCAATCAGCCCAAGTTTTCCCACACCACCCCACTGCTGCGCTCCTTTCACTGGCTTCCAGTAGCTGCACGTATCAGATTCAAAACACTGATGCTTGCCTACAAGGCCAAAAATGGACCAGCACCATCTTACCTCAGTGACCTCATCACATCTCGCACTGCACCACGCTGTCTGAGATCCTCCAGCACTGCTCGACTGGTACCACCTTCTCTCAGATCGAGAGGTAAGTACAATTCAAGGCTCTTCTCTGTTCTGGCACCGAGGTGGTGGAATGAACTTCCCCTAGATGTCCGTACAGCAGAGTCCCTGATTATCTTTAAGCGACGACTGAAGACCTACCTCTTCCTGAAATACTTAAATGAGCACTTTCCAAGTTAGAATTCGAGTTATATTTATATTGAGTTTGTATTCTTGCGTACCAGTGTAAGATTTATTCACTACTAGAGATTTAAAGCACTTTTGTACGTCGCTCTGGATAAGGGCGTCTGCTAAATGCCGCAAATGTAAATGTAAATGTCCAAAAAACACATACGTATATGATGGTCAGGTTTCACCAAGTTAATGTGCATGAAGCCAACTTTGTAAAGACATGATGTGTGAAGTTTGGAGTGGAAGAACTCAAGTGTCCCAGATCTCTTAAATCCTATGGAAAATCTGGAGAATCAGTAAAGCCTTTTGGTGGCGATTGGAGGTTATTATAACATTAATTCTGGAGTGAGATGTTCCACAAGCACATTGCGACATTAGTGTCGGGTTTCAACAAAAATAGATTTGTTTTGATGATGATTGAGGAAAATATATTGTGTTGGGTCAAAAGGAGGAATTGGAAAGCAGAGGTGTGGAGTGGAGTGGAGAGGAGAGGAGTGGAGTGGAGAGGAGAGGTGTGGAGAGGAGTGTAGAGGAGGAGGCGCTCAGATGACCGTGCGCGCGCGCGTGTGCCAACGCAAAAAAAAAAAAAAACCACCCGTACAGCTCGCGCGCTACTCCGGACGCACCAACGCTTCACGTCTTTTGGTGCATTTTTTTCATTATTATTTTTTTTTTTTGTGACGTGAAATATACGAACGAACCATTAAACACGCAAGGCTTACGCGTGTACACTTCCGGCGATGCGACAGCGAGAAAACCGAGACAAGTGGCGCATGCTTGGAACACATTAAAGCTCGTGCGTCTGGCTCCTGCTCTCGCGCACGCGGATCTCCAATCCAATTTTTTTTCCTTCTTTTTCTCTATTGAGAACTGGAAACGTTTCTTCTCGCTCCTGACTCGTTTGTGCCAATCCAGGATGCCGATTCTGCAGCTATCCTCCCGGCATTTATACTAGTCGACGTTTACTCCTGAATCACCATGATTTCAAGATCCAAGCTGTCTTCATAAAGGAAAGGAAAAATAGAAATAATTATATTGCATTGGAATAAAATCATGTTTCCCGAAATCAACAACAAGGTAATGCGTTTATGAAGTCTTTAGGTGCCCTTCTCATCCATGCATGCACCGAGTGCCACACTGTATGCCATTGCATGTCAGATCTATAATTTATGAAGAGATTTTTTTTTGTGGTTGAATTTCCTGCTGCATAAATGACTTTGAACATTAAGACAGTCAGATCAGATTATTGTCAGCCTATAAATTATTTCAGCGTAGTCTCTTTTAGGTGGTGATGATGCTGCTGTGCTTGGATTGTACATGAAGTTCTTGTGCATGGGATAAAATCTGCACCTGCACCTGCAAAAGTTTCTTAAGCTTCAAAAATGATTTATTCCGCTATATTTAAAAGCTTTGCTTCTAAGTTTAAGTTCTGCTCTTATTATTTTCTTCAGTGCATGCATGTTCTATTTTGTGTGCTTTCAGTGCTATATCTTCACTGTGCCTCCTGATTAAGTAACAGTCCAAAGGACATGTGCAGGAACATATTTGGCAGAAGGACATATGATCGTTTGGTTGCTATCATAAACCTTGAGGTGTAGAGTCCTGCGAAGTGGTCTCAGGGGGACGCAGCTGCAAGTTTCATGTCACTGCAAACTCCGGGTTGTTGTGGTTTATTTATGCTTATGTCCGGTGCTTTCCTTAAATAACTATCGCACTCTCTTTTTTCGCTCAACTATAAATCTTGCAAGACAGAAATAGAGGGTCTGCATGGCCTCTGGGGTGGGCATAGATTTTTGTTAGTTTAAGTGAAGCAAAACTAGCAATTCATTGACAGGTTTGTGGAGAATGAACCAAACAGTGGTCTTTTGGTTGAGATGTTATATGCAGAGACACCTTTATGACAGACTACAGATTGATTAAGAATGGGTTTTAAATTGAAAAACTTGGAGCTTTAGGAGCGTATAAAAAATGTAAGCGAAAATAAAATTGTGACCAAAGCCGGAGTTCTCAAAAGGAGTTTCTGGGGGTCTCCATGGTTCTTTATGAGTCTAGTTTTTCTCAAAGTTTCTTCCTCATACCATCTCAGTGGGTTTTCCTTTCCACTGTCGCCAATGGCTCGCTCAATAGGGATAAACCTATAGGGCTTAATTAACACAAAATCATATATTATCACTTTGTAATTCTGCAAAACTGCTTTGGGACCATGTCTAGTGTTGAAAATGTAATACAGATAACACAGAATTGAATTGAATTGAATTAAATATGACACCAATAACCAAATTCCTCTATGCTTGTACACACTCAAATAATACTCATGAATATTTGTGTACTGAGATATCAAGCGAATATATCTTCATTTTCAGGCTCCCTGGCTACAAATATAAGAATCGAAATAAAAGTAAATGGGGAAAAAATGATCTTCTCTAAAGCACCTTTGTAAACAAGTGGAGGTGTTAATCTCTATCCAAAGGTCTTCGTGTGAATAAACATAACCCTACATCATTATAAGTCATAAGCAATGCTCTCCTCTTTACCCCCATGGGGCAGATAGCTAACCCAGCCAAGTTCCATTGTGTGTGTTTGGACAAGAGTATAATCGCTTGGATTAGGGAAGCATGATCCACTTGATCCATGTGATCCTACAGCTCACATGGGTAGGATCATCACGCTGTGTCCTGTCTGTCTAAGAATTTTGTCAAATGTCTGTATTGGGAGTTTTTCTATAAGCAATTGTTCTGTATTTTATGTGGAAACGTTTTGTGTGGTTTGTTTCTCGGCCCTGAAGCTTGTCCTGTGTTAGAACAGGACTAAAGGAGTGAGAATTGACAGAGCATGACAGCTGGGTCACTGCCCAGCTTTACCGGGGTATTTAGTCTGTCCGTATGCTGTCACCACTACTGGCCTTATGATTAAGACAAACACAAAGCTGGGCTGTTTTTTTTTCTCCATGAGATATAAAGTTAACTACTAAACCTAATAAATGTATATGTCACATTTTTATTAGGAATCTTTTCTTATTTCCACCAAACTTCCCTTTCACATTTGTTGTTGAGATTCGGATTCTTTTCCTTTTCATTGCACCCCAGATTTTCAAAACACATCATGTTTTTACCAACAGAACTCTTCGATGATTCATGCAGTGATGAATAAAGCTGTGTGAATTTCAAGGCCAGAGATGATGATTCAGCCTCTATAAACAGATACCCACGGCGTCTTTAAGAGGCGTCGGAAGCTGTAGGAAGCGTTATTGTTAGCATTCTCGCTTACAGTTGCTGAAAGTTACTACCGTTACTATGTTTTCTTTTTGTTTTTGCAGACAGGTAGACCGGAGGCTTTTCCTCACCCACAGAGATTGCAGGCCGAAAGCACTCGCCTGGGGCCCAACCCCAACTTTTCTCAGGTATGACTTTTAAAATCTGAATGACTCACACTGACGCAGACGTAGAAAATCTTATGTAGGGAGTCAGTTTTGTCTGACAGTCCATAAGGTTAAAGACATTGATGTGCAAATTTACCAATTTACCATACAAATTTACCAACAGGAAGGCACAGTGTCACTGTCCAGTGTCACTGAAGTTACATACTCTAGTTCCAATTCTCAAAAAATTAAAATTCCACAAAAAAAAGAAAAACCCCATATATAAATATAAATACAGTACAGACCAAAAGTTTGGACACACCTTCTCATTCAAAGAGTTTTCTTTATTTTCATGACTATGAAAAGTGTAGAGTCACACTGAAGGCATCAAGGGCTATTTGACCAAGAAGGAGAGTGATGGGGTGCTGCGCCAGATATTCCCAAGAAATTAAAATTCCACAAAAAAAAGAAAAACCCCATATATAAATATAAGTACAGTACAGACCAAAAGTTTGGACACACCTTCTCATTCAAAGAGTTTTCTTTATTTTCATGACTATGAAAATTGTAGATTCACACTGAAGGCATCAAAACTATGAATGAACACATGTGGAATTATATATGGAAATATATACATAACAAAAAAGTGTGAATCAACTGAAAAATCTCATATTGTAGGTTCTTCAAAGTAGCCACCTTTTGCTTTGATTACTGCTTTGCACACTCTTGGCGTTCTCTTGATGAGCTTCAAGAGGTAGTCACCTGAAATGGTCTTCCAAAAGTCTTGAAGGAGTTCCCCGAGAGATGCTTGGCACTTGTTGGCCCTTTTTGCCTTCACTTTGCGGTCCAGCTCACCCCTAAACCATCTCGATTGGGTTCAGGTCTGGTGACTGTGGAGGCCAGGTCATCTGGTGCAGAACCCCATCACTCTCCTTCTTGGTCAAATAGCCCTTAAAGCCTTCAGTGTGAATCTACAATTTTCATAGTCATGAAAATAAAAACTCTTTGAATGAGAATGTGTGTCCAAACTTTTGGTCTGTACTGTAAATATATATATGTTTTTTTTTTAAAGCAAATACATTTTTATGGCATTTGTTTTATTAATGCGCATTTTAGTTTGGAGCATTTTTATAAAAAAATCTAAATAAATAAATATAGGCAAAATTAAAACCTTCAACGAAACATATTTATTCACGACATCCACCGAAATCTTTTTGTTGATGCGCCACTAAAATCAAGCACTAAAATCCGCCATGATCCGGCAAATAAAAAACGTCCGTGTGGAAACATAGCAAAAGTTCCATTCAGCGTCCTGATGATTAACGTCATTTAAAACACTATCAATACTTTAAAACATTTACAAAAGTATTTTGTCTTCATGCTCGATGTTGAGTTGGGTTTCAATAATAGTCATATATTTGTATAAAGCATTGATATTTGTCCATGCCCATGCTGAGTAGAGTATTTGAAAACCTTTTTTCTAATTGGGTGAATGGTTTGAACTAATTCTTAATTAGTTCAAATTAAATATAATTAATTCTGTTTGTGTTTATTGCTTAGTAGAATCACATTATTGATGTTGTTGTCATATTATTAACATTTTATTAAGCAATTTAAAATTAAACTGCTTTTCTTGGAAAAAAGAAAGAAAATTAGATTCATTACAACTATTACTATACATCAAGAATGGAATATAACCGGTTAAAGATATGTGGCTGATACTACGAGTGCAGGTTAAAGTGCGTTAGCTAGACATAAAAACATCGAAAACCTGAATTTGTCACCTGAGGTTTTTTCAGGACAGAAGCTTGTAATTGAATATTTTAGCACCATCTATCAGCTGCTGCTGGACCCCTGAACAGAAAACCTTAACCCACAGCTGCTTCACCCTTTTAATTTAATTTGGATTTTTTTAAAGGAGAATTTGCCGTTTTAACTTATTAATGCCGTGTGACCTGTGTTAAATGCTACAGCTGTTAAACTGTAACTGTAAAAGCTTCTCAGTAAAAGTCCATAATCAGTGAAACGTTAGCCACGTGCAGCACAAACACCGCACGGACGTCACGCAGAGCCCATTACCGCCGGAATCCATTGACCTGAATTTGGTTTTAATGCGCTGCCGCAGCACACGAGCGCCTCTTGTTTACACCTCGTGTTTGTGTTACAGTGATGAACCCGGCTTGCGTGGTTCTGCATTAGCCTTTGCACTAAATTTAGCTTCTGTCTCTATGCTTCTTAAACCGGTTTGACAGATATCTGCAGCGGGTCTGGGACACACGAGATTAAATATCAAGCACATCTATAGATAGGATTGCTCTTTTTTTCAGCCCAGAAGTTTGTTGAGCTTTTTTGGGTTTTAAGATTCAAGAGAAAGAAGACAAAAGAAGACCCAGGAAGCTCATGTGGAGCTCTTTTGTGAAATATCGACCCACATTTTATTTCTGGAATTCAGAAGGGCAAAAAAGAAAAAAAAATTCGTCCAAAGCAACTAGAAATTTGTTCTACTTAGAAATAGGCAATATTTGATACACATCTGTAAAGCTGCTGAGCTAATGATGTATACAGAAAACAATACATGCTGTAAGCAGGTGGTATTATACACGTCTAAATATAGCACATCAGGAAAGCAGGTCAGTGCACAGAGAGGAACGTGAAGATTTTATTCTCCAGCTCTTTTACGCTGTAGAAAATGCTAGTCCATGTCAGGCCTCCCTTTTTGCTTTTATTCCCCTCTCACAATCACCCTGTGTCGAAATTCCATCCTCTCTGTAGGGGGGCCAGGTCACTCGGGTCGTAGACCGCTCGGCCTGCGAGCTGACAGCGCTGTATGTCTCTTAGAAACCATTACGTTTATAACAGAGTCGCTAATCAGATCCATTTAGCCGGTGAGCTGTTTAAGTTCACATCAAGAGTTTGGAATATTTCAGCAAACTGCTCTGTGATGAATAGGGTTTTATAGGATTTAGTTTGAAACTATTAAATAATAAATAAATAATCATTTTAAAAAGGCCAAACCTCCTAAATCTCAAAAATAAAGTGTTTGTTTGTTAATTAATTTTTTTCCTTTATTAGTTGTAGTAGCACTCGTTGTAATATTCATAACAATTTCTAGAGATCTCTGAAGTACTGACCTCTGACTCTGTGTTCATGTATAATGTTTTATAGAAGTACTGACCCCTGGGTTTATGTGTAATATGTGTGTTATAAAAGTACTGACCTCTGACTCTGTGTTCATGTATCAAGTTTTATAGAAGTACTGACCCCTGTGTTTATGTGTAATATGTGTGTTATAAAAGTACTGACTTCTGTCTCTGTGTTCATGTATAATGTGTGTTATAGAAATGCGGAACGGGGACTGGAACCTTACCTCAACTCGACCCACCGGTTAAACAGGTGGTGGTGACCAATGGCAAACTTTCCCACCAATCTGATGGCACCTTACCCAACATTGTCAAACAGCTGGTGCAGAATGTTCAACAGAGTCAGGTGAGCGGACACAAAAACAGTGAAAAGAGAATTGATCTCTACAATTAAAATTTTCTTTGATGAAGTCTTTGTACATGAGGAATGAGAATAGCAAAAATAAATGGGTTTGATAGGTCTAGGAAACATCAAGAAGTGTGTGGGTGTGTTGTGGGAAAGAAATATAGGTAAATGTCATAATTGAATAATAAAATGAATTCCAATGATGAGTCTTATTCATAGTGTTATTTATAAGTGTTTTAATATAGCAATGATAAACACTGTTCTTGGACACAGAATGCGGAGCTCCGTAAAATTTAAAATAGCCTTTATTTGTTACATATACATTACAGCACAGTGCCTCTCTGCCTCCTTTTCCTTGGTTTATAAATAATGGTGTTATACGCTAGAGATGTGTTACTGTGTCATCCGGGTCATGGCACCAAGCTGCTAGAATTTCATCTGCATTGAGGCAAAAACCAAGAGACTGTTTTAGATCTTCAGGCTCTGATATGTAGCACACCAAATTACAAGAAGTGCCATGATGCCAAAACTGATTTCAATGGCACATCCATAAAAACAGTAGCTGCCCAAGGTGAATAAGAAATGGAATGTTTGGGCATCTTTAGGCATTATTAAAACCATAACTTTCTGAAAACTGAAACATTGTTTACAGCCCACAGAAAATGATGCACAAATACATTATCTGAAGGTCATGTCATTTTGTATTCTGTATATTCTGTGTCTATTTGTCTATTAATTGAGCATCCTGTGTACTTCAATTACCTTCTCTCTCGTTCAGGAGGAGCGAGAGCGGCCACGGCCGCAGTTCCCAGCACGGTTCGGTTCCTCTGTGGACAACATCTCAGAATCTTTAACCAGAAGCATCATTAACAAGTTTGAGAAGATCAGGACTTATGAGGGACAGCGGCTTCCCATGTCACCGACAGGTAAAAAGTGTTATTGTTCATTTTGAATTCTTGTGACACGTTAATGAGCTTCATAAATTATGCACTGTTCTAGAAAAATAATAACTGACCTACTCATTGACCTGCCCTGCGGTTAATTATTAACTTATAACTGCACAATGACATTGAACATTTTGATTGTTAAATAATTGCAATGATGAATAAACAGCTTTCCAGCATACCTTTAATTGGTTTAAAATGACATTGGTGTGTTGATGAATGTAGAATGCTGTAAATGTTGTTTACCATGTAACTGAGAAACCATAGGGTACAAACTCCTCTATCCTTAATACTTAATACCGCTAAAACACTGCCCCTGGAGACTCCGTTCATGAATACTACATTAACTTCTAAAAAATAATAATTAACAACCACAAAAAACAACACCAGAGCAACATTTATACGCATTTCCTTGTTAAATACCAACACTTCCATATAAGTCCTTGTGAATGAGCTGTTGCTATAGAAACCCTACTAGAACCCTATTAGACCAGCACTGTGGTATAAATAGCATTTAATTATGCTTTTTTTAACCACACTGGATTCTAATCCCTCAATTGATGATACGTTGATATGCAGTAAATCACAGTTAATGGTTTGCTTAATATCATAATGTAACCATTTCTACTCCAGTGAATAAAATACAACGAAAAAATCTGTCACTTCATCTGTAACAGTGAAAGCGTCCTGAAAGTCTGTTGGTCAACGATGCTACTCATTAGTCGAACGGTGTGACCTGTGGTTGTGAGTAAATAATTAAATCCCTATAGTTTAAACTCAGCTGAACCGGAGAAGTCAGTTCAGACCTCTTGCAGGCATAGTCAAATATTACATGAGGTTGCACAAGAAACCCAAATGCTAAAGCAAATATTTACGCGTTATTTGTATTTATTCAGCTGAAGTTTTTATTCTGAACTGCTGACGCAACTTACATTATACAGGAATGCTTTAGATAAAAAAATTGACAAGCAATTGAGTACAACATTCACTGTTATATAAATAAACACACAAGTTTCTTGCTATCTTATTTTGTGTTCTTTTAAGTTTGTGGGAACAACCCGGATGTTAAATAACTGATCATCGTTTATAATCTATCAGTCACTTCTTTTGGAGTTCATACGGCTCACTGTGTGCTTTTCAAGTCGAGTCAAGAAGCTTTTATTGTCATTTCAACCATATATAGCTGATGCAGTACATAGTGAAATGAAACAACGTTCCTCCAGAACCCAGGTGCTACATACAACAACATAAAACAAGAGACACAGAAACAGAAAAAAAACACAGGGCCAAGAACTAGTAGAAAGATTGATAGTAGATAGTAGAAAGAACTAGTAGAAAGACTCCTTTTCAAAAGCAGTAACAGAGCGACAAAAAAATGGGAGTCCCACACCTTTTCTTACAATGTGATTCTCTGACACAACCCTTAAACACCCATTGTAGAACAAACCTGCCCTTCACCGATCCCATCGCACCGTATCCGAACCCACGTTGCCTTGTCCCACTTTAACTCGCCCCTCACCATGTTCTACTACAGTGTCTTCAATCTCTGAGTATGTTGCTCTAGTTTGTATCATATTAATTATCATTTGTAAAAATGGCTCCAGAGTGAACAAATCTTCCCCAAGCGAAGAGCACCAATAAAATTCCCTTTTAATTCCAGGTTTGGATTGGATATTAGATTCGATCATATTTGGTATTGTGGGATTTTGATCGCTACACTTTGTGATTGACCGACTAGAGAAAATTCATACGTACGTCAATGGAAAATGTAAAAACAACAAAAAGCCATTTTCTTTTTTTTTCTGCTTTTACTATTAAATAAAAAATTTTATGAAGACATTGTTGTTCACAGTTTGTTTTCAATAGTGAAAAGCTGAAAAAACAACAAAAACAAAAACGCAATGTACACAAACTTATATACATCTTTTCTCTTTGTCTCTCTACGAACAGCTGCGCTGAAGCACTTCCAGAGCCAGCTCACAGAATATGAGCAGGAGGAGATTATGGACTACACTGAGATCTGGTACCTGGGCTTAGACACTAAGAAGATCCAGGGCTGCCAGGGATCAGCACAGAATTCAGGCTACGATGACGAACATGGTAGTTACCTAAAGGTAAACAGGATGATTGGGAAATCCCAGTCAGGTTCTGCTGTATTTGCAATATTTTTTCTAGAGAGATCACATTACTGTAAGTCAATAATAGCGATAGGTAAATAAAAAGCAATGGCATGATATTAATTTTTTTTCTTTTCTGATACCAATGTTGAAACTTTTAGGATCAGCCGATACTGATATCTTGTCTGAGCCAAGGTTTTCAACCCAACACGGGTACTGTTTATTAGACCAATACTTCAGGCGTTTCTTACACAGTCAGCATTAAACTAATGCTTTAAAAATGCTTTAAACTAATAATTGGTTATGTAGCATACCATAATGAACATAATACCAGCTGCCAGATTATTAAAAATTCACAAGGAGTGTAAATGAATATTTGCTATTTTAGATTTAAACGTTTTCGGAATCTGCAGGTGGATACGTTTTTTTGGGGTTAACACGTGACTGCCCTAATGAATATATTAATACAAAATAATTTCAAATGTGTTTATCTAATGAATGTATGCAGACTGAACATCCAATTTATAGAACACAAGCAGAGAAAAGATGATGATGATCAAGTGATCAGGAATGTCTCTCTCCTCAGGCATGTTTACTTTGCAGCCGAACCCAGAAGAAATGCGTATATAAATGCGTATATCTACTTTCTTCCAATTATACATTATTTCACAGCAATCTATATTAGGTTGGTGTTGCTCTGAGTAATAAAAGAAAGTAAAAACACCACAAGTTTAACTTGTGATATCTGGATGGTGGAGTAAACACTTTGATGAGGTTTCATTAAGGTTGAGGTACAAGACGCTTACGTTTGATCGTACTTATTTTGGCAAACCATGTCTTGGAGGTCATACCGTAATACACCCTTGGATGGAGTGTCGGTCAATCTTTGGGGATCATTCACACGTAGGATAATTTAGCTTAGGCTATCTGCCTATTGACAGGTTTTAAGGGAGGTGGGAGGAAACCGGAGAGAACCCAAGGATGTAGACACCATGCAAAGAGACTCCCCACAGAGAGTAACCCGAACATGAGATCGAGGAGGGAATCCTGGAGTTGTGATACAGCAGCGCTACCCAACATGCGACCTCAACACCAAGATCTTATGCCTTATTATTGCTTTTGCACTATGATCACAAAAATAGGGTTTACAGTTCTCATGCCAGATGCAGACCAAAATAGCTGTGGCTTTCCATAACTAAGACATGACCATATATGATGTATGTGCAGGTTCTTCATGACCATATCGCATACCGCTACGAGGTCCTGGAAGTTATTGGGAAGGGATCTTTTGGACAGGTCCTCAAATGTCTCGATCATAAGACCAATGAGATGGTGGCCATCAAGATCATCCGCAACAAGAAAAGGTATTTAAAAAACATCTGAGAAACATGTGGAGGATTTCAGTTTTATGGTGGAAGTGTTTCTGGGAATATTTTAGCAGTAGGACATAAATGTTTTAGTGATTATTACAACACACGTCTCCAAAACATTGCAGAAACATGCTAACGGAAACACCAGCTAACGCATTCAGATTAGCGAAATGTTTTCAGAAAGTTGTAGATCATAAAAAGTTTGTTTTGTTTCTCAAGCATTTTGGGTGTTTTTAGAACAATGTTCGTTTGAAATTCACAACACTGGTATATTTCAGAATGTTGATGTACTGCCTAACTGGGAAACTAAGTTAAGCAACAATCTAATAACATTACCGTTATATCGTATATATGGAACGTTATTTTTTTGAGAACATTGGAGAATTTTCAACATCTGGACTCCTAAATGCTCTGATAATATTTTCAGAACGTTTTCAGAGCATTCACTGTTAGCTGGATCTTTGCTTTGCAAGCTTTTTTCACAGAAGACTCTACTATGTACTATGTCTATGTTTCATTTTATTTAATTGCATGAGCACGAGTAAGAAGCCGAGGGTCACCATGACACACTGAGAGGTGTTAAAAGATACCTGTACATATCACCTTACCTTTCTTTGGAGGCTTTTCAACCCGCATCACACCCTCTTGAATTGACAGAGATGACATCAGGCTTACCGCCTTAATAATGCAGGAGACAAAACGAGAGCTTAGTGGCTGCCTCATCATCACAACACTGGCTTTGACTTTTAGGACTTTTTTAGATGAGAGCTTTTTATCTATTCATAGTTACATGTAATGTTCTGAGATGTCCATGACACACGTTCCTCTTATTAATTACACAAAAATGTGTTGACACCTGACCATGATATTGGTATGTGCTTTTTTAAAATCCCTTTTCACATTTAGTCTTAATTTGCTGTTATACGCTCCTTCACTCTTCTGGGAAAGTTTTCCAATATATTTTTCTGCTCATTCAGCGACAGGTGTGTGTTAGTAAAGTCAGGTACTGATGTGGATCTACTGATGTAGGTGATTCATTATAGTTTATAATAGGCTTTGAGTTCAGAGCTCTATAACAGGAGATCTTCCACTCCAACCCATAAAAAAACATATCTTCATGGAGCTGGCTTTGTGTACAGGGGCATTGTTACATAAAAAAATATAAAATTACAACATTCTACCTCATGTTGCACTTTTGCACTGAGCTATCCATCCACCCATCCATCTATCTATCTATCTATCTATCTATCTATCTATCTATCTATCTATCTATCTATCTATCTATCTATCTAATTGTCTGTCTGTCTGTCTGTCTGTCTGTCTGTCCTTTATAGGTAAACATCCACCCACCCATTCCAGACATATATCTATCTATCTATCCATCCATCTATCTATCTATCTATCTATCTATCTATCTATCTATCTATCTATCTATCTATCTATCTATATATCTATCTATCTATGATTTATTTATTTAAATGCATTGCTAGCTGCATATTATCGGCCATGTACTTGTTCTTTGCACACTAAAAACAAACTCTAATCTAATCTAATCTAATCTAATCTAATCTTTGTTATGCTGTAAAAGGTTTGGGTGTCCCTAAAAGTGAAGTGAAAATGTAATTTTACGGCATCCGAAGACATCCTATAAAATTGTGTGCCTCCGACTTAACGGTTTGTGGATGAACATTAGGGTGAAAAAATGTCAGGTGTCCCCATACTTTTGTCCATATAGTGTATATTATAGCAGCTGTGAACAGTCATTATTTTTCTTTCTCTTGAATTCAACAAGACATGTTACAGAGAAACTGTAAACTCTCCTGCTCTGAGAGAAAATGTTCCTCATATCAACAACTCGTCTAAAAGATGCATTCAGACGAAATGAAATAAACCTGTGATCTGCAGCCGCATTATTACGATAGCCGCCGTTATCTTACAAAAAAATCAATCGATTTTTCTCTGACCTAAGGCAATCGATAATTCATGTGATAAAACTAGGACGGTTTTAAAAAATGGCGGCTCAACTCCACAGCTTTATTTCATTCGCACGTGTTCCTCAGACAGACCTGAACACGTCTGAGCTGGCATGTGCTTAAACTGTGCTAACATTAACACCTCTTGGAATCTCGTATTAGCGCACTCGCACGTCTAAGAACGGTATGTTCGTATCCTCACGCAAAAGCCGTAAAAGTCCTGTCACTTTTCTTACACTCCGGTTTGGAGGACGTGCTATTTATTGCTTCTCGGCTTCAACAAAAATAAGCTGCTTCACCCCACTACTAGTAGAACTCGTTTGATTGGAGATCACTGCAGTTCTCCTCACTAACATGATCATATAATTAATCAAACATGCCTTTTTTTATAATAACACACCAGTGATCAGCAGCTAAGTCATGCATTATATAAGCAAAAGTATTGGGACACCATCTTTTTCATTTATATGTGCCTCTTCCTCAAACTCTTACCACAAAGCCACAAGGTAGCATGACATTTTCACATTACGTGAACTAGGAGACCACAACATGTTCTATTATGACAATGCCCCTGGGCATAAAGCCAGCTCCATGAAGATATGTTTTACATAGGTTTGAGTGGAAGATCTTCAGGAGATCTTCCACTCAAACCTATGTAAAACATACCCTCATTGAATGAGGACTAAATGTGAAATAAGATGTTCAAAGAAAATCAATGACCAATCTTATAGTCAGGTGTCCACAAACATTTTTCCATATAGTGTACCATGAATACACAAGGATTTGCCAAGAAATGTGCATCACAACGTCACCAAAAAAAAACTAAACAAAAAAAAAACAAAGAATGGGATAAAATTTCCTTTCTTCCGTTTGTGATCTTGATGGATTAAGATGTCTATTATTTACAATCATAAAAAAAAAAATTATATGCTGTTGTGTTAAACTGCAATTCTATTGTAAATCCTACAAAATCCTATAATTTTTTAAATATATTTTTGTGCATTTCTTAAACATTTTTTACATTTGATTCTTTATTTAATGGATTATTGAAGTATAGGGATTATGATCAATAAAAAAAAAGAAAGTCTATCAGTATCCAGACATCAGTACGCAGTCATCTTATTTGTATGTCTGTGTTATTACACTCATAGCAATTGTATGAATTTGTGGGTATAAATTTGTGTTTTTCTGTTTTTTTTTTTTTTAGATTTCACCAACAGGCACTTGTCGAGCTGAAGATCCTGGACGCACTGCGGCGGAGAGACCGAGACAACTGCCACAATGTCATCCACATGAAGGAGTATTTTTACTTTCGCAACCACCTCTGCATCTCCTTTGAGCTCCTGGGGTGAGCAATGCATCAAAAGAATGATTTTTACTGACCTGGTATATTTATTTATTTATTTATTTATTTATTTATTTATGAATGTCAAGTCATTAAGAGCAAAGCTGTAAATAAAGGAAAACCATTATGCAGCCATTTTAAGACTAATATATTATGTATATTTATTTGTACATGTGTGTATACACAGTTTTGAAAGCATTTTAAATGTTAACAGGAAGTGAACAGGTTTCCTTCCCAGTGACAGCCTCTTAATAAAGTGATCGATTAGTTGCCATGTGAAAAACAGCCACAGCCTCGGGTGTCCTGACCTTCAGGAGTGAGACGTTTGCTGTCTCGTCTCACGTTACTGTTACCAGTTCCTTTACTTAATGCCTTGATTACGTACTATCTCTTTTCTCGTCTGCTCATGGTGTGAAGGCTCCGGTTACTCCGGCCCAGAGTGGGTGCTGTTCACAGCTGCTGTTGCGGTCGAACTTATTGCCAAAGATAACTTTTTTTAATGCTCAACCGTTAGCACGACGTTAGGAGGATTTCACTTTTACCTGTCAAATTTGCAACATACTCTTAATTACATTTGGCCCCAAGTCTGGAAAAATTGTTCCATGAGCTGCGTGTTGAAGTTTGTGACTCTGTGCTACCCTCTAGAGGTGGAAAAAGGTCATGAAGGAAGCTTGTCAGTGGGTTGAGCTTTTATTAGTGTACCTGTCTATATGCTTATACTTCTCAAAAAAAAAAATGCCCCTTACTTTTATATCTTTATAGCAATCTAAAATATTATTAATTCTTTATATACATTTTCTCCTATAACCATCTGACTGAAACAGTATACCAAGATTACATACAATTTTGCATGTTGATAACTTAATTGTATGTAAAATAATCTACCTACATACCCATCTATCCATCTATCCATCTATCCATCCATCTATCTATCTATCTATCTATCTATCTATCTATCTATCTATCTATCTATCTATCTATCTTCCCACCTACCTACATACCTATCTATCTATCTATCTATCTATCTATCTATCTATCTATCTATCTATCTATCTATCTATCTATCTATCTTCCAACCTACCTACATACCCACCTGTCTGTCTGTCTGTCTGTCTATCTATCTATCTATCTATCTATCTATCTATCTATCTATCTATCTATCTATCTATCTATCTATCTTCCCACTTACCTACATACCCACCTGTCTGTCTATCTATCTATCTATCTATCTATCTATCTATCTATCTATCTATCTATCTATCTATCTATCTATCTATCTATCTATCTTCCCACCTACCTACATACCCACCTGTCTGTCTGTCTGTCTGTCTGTCTGTCTGTCTGTCTGTCTATCTATCTATCTATCTATCTATCTATCTATCTATCTATCTATCTATCTATCTATCTATCTACCCACCTACCTACATACCCACCTGTCTGTCTGCCTATCTATCTATCTATCTATCTATCTATCTATCTATCTATCTATCTATCTATCTATCT
>MU551706.1:2409800-2420079 GCA_024362625.1 Silurus asotus
CTATCTATCTATCTATCTATCTATCTATCTATCTATCTATCTATCTATCTATCTTTCTATCTATCTATGCCATATGAAATACACAAAGCCAAATTCTCAGGACAGAAATATTTAATCATAGGTCAAAAGTAATCAGTCAGAAAATCTGATTTATTGATTGGGTGTGATGATTTTATCTTCCTTTACTTCACATTGCAAAATTGAAAATTGCGTACAAAATTGTTTGTACGCAGAGCAAACCTGTACGAACTGATCAAGAAGAACAACTTCCAGGGCTTCAGTCTCGTTCTGATCCGACGCTTCGCACACTCTTTGCTCAAGTGCCTGCAGATGCTCCACAGAGAGAAGATCATCCACTGCGACCTCAAACCGGTGAACGCTGTTCTCCGAACTTTCCCACCCTCGCTTTTAAAAACATAACAGCATTATCACATTTTAATAATCCGAGTATTGCTTTCTGTCCTACATAATAGAATAACTAATTATTTTATACTTAATATGTTAAGGCCATTTAACTTAGGCTTTGTTCATAGTTGAGAAATAATTATAGGATTATGAATTATATAAATTATCTTAATTAATTATAAACATATTTGTATTTGTAATTTACTGTAATTGTAAACATGCTAAATAATCAAAAGTATTGTCAGTTTAAGTTACTTATTTCTTTAGAAGAGCAGTTTTGAAGGATTTAACAATAAATTATGTATTTTTGATTTATGCGTTTATGAATAATATGCACAAATAATACATTTGGTGTAAATTAATATTATTATTATTATTATTATTATTATTATTATTATTATTATTATTATTATTATTATAGATAAGATCAGTTTACACTCTATCAAGTATCAATAATATGCATATCAGAAAAATCACATAAATGTGTATAAAGTATTATATAGAGAAAATATTTAAATAAACCTACTTGTAGTTAACATATTTGTCCAGACACATTATCAGAATACATAAATGGAAATTTTTTGTTTTTGAAACTCCTATACTGTATTTAAATATTATTTGTATATACTTTTTTTAGGAGAACATTTTGCTATCACAGCGAGGGCAAGGAAATATCAAGGTGGTTGACTTTGGATCAAGCTGCTATGAGCAACAGAGAGGTTAGTTTTCTGGTAATATGCTAATATATAATATGCTGTATCGTGCTAGCTAGCTAGCTAGATAGATAGATGGATTGATGGATGGATGGATAGATAGATAGATAGATAGATAGATAGATAGATAGATAGATAGATAGATAGATAGATAGATAGATAGATAGATGAGCAACAGAGAGGTTAGTTTTCTGGTAATATGCTAATATATAATATGCTGTATCGTGCTAGCTAGCTAGCTAGATAGATAGATGGATTGATAGATAGATAGATAGATAGATAGATAGATAGACGGATGGGTGGATGGGTGGGTGGGTAGGTGGATGGGTGGGGTTGGGTTGGTTGGGGGTGGATGGATGGATGGATATATAATATGCTGTGTCTATAATATGCTGTATCTAGATAGATAGATAGATAGATAGATAGATAGATAGATAGATAGATAGATAGATGGGTGGGTGTTTGGGGGTGGATGGATGGATGGATGGATGGATATATAATATGCTGTGTCATGCTATCTAGCTAGATAGTTTAGATAGATGGATGGATAGATGGATAGATAGATAGATAGATAGATAGATAGATAGATAGATAGATAGATAGATAGATAGATAGATAGATAGGTGGGTGGGGGTGGATGGATGGATGGATGTATATATAATATGCTGTGTCATGCTAGCTAGCTAGCTAGCTAGATCGATTGGATGGATGGATGGATGGATGGATGGATGGATGGATGGATGGATAGATAGATAGAAAGATAGATAGATAGATAGATAGATAGATAGATAGATAGATAGATAGATAGATAGATAGATAGATAGATAGATGGATGGATGGATGGATGGATATATAATATGCTGTGTCATGCTAGCTAGCTAGATCGATTGGATGGATGGATGGATGGATGGATGAATGGATGGATAGATAGATAGATAGATAGATAGATAGATAGATAGATAGATAGATAGATAGATAGATAGATAGATAGATAGCAGGAGAATAAATATATAGATTTATGTTGTAAACAGACTTTAGGTATGTTAATTGACAGTGCAAACTAGATCATAGTGAACATTGTAAGAACAGTGTAACAGACGAAGAATGAAGGACAATAAATTGACAGTGTGTACGCTTGTGAATAGTGGACATTGTTCAAATACAGAAACTTCTCAATGAGATAATCCTAAAACTCGTTTAAAGCACTGATATATTATGTAATCGCTGTCGGAAGAAGCAACCTTCTGATTGCTGCTTTCTACAGCTGAGCTGAATGAGTCTTCTACTGAAGGAGGTCTACTATATAGACCATCAGTCTCAGCTCCGAAAGAAATCAAAATGTCCAAAGATTTTATCGCAAATCATTATTTTATACTGTAAATCATACTTTTTTTTCTTTATACTATTCCTATTCTGATAAATTTGACAATTTTACTTGTTTGTTAGTCAATAAAAATAGTCAAATTTAATGTAAAATATAATTTCAATGTAAAATTTTTTCAAAATAATTTTTTTTCTGCATTCTATTTAAATGAAAATTAATAATAGTTTTTTGTGTGCTAAAAATCCACAAAAAAACAATTACTGCATGTTATACTGTGTATTTTTTGGCATTTGAGAAATTAAATATGAATTTCTAATCATCCCCTGTGACTCTGCCGGCAGTTTACACTTACATCCAGAGTCGCTTCTACCGCTCTCCTGAGGTGATCCTGGGCCACCCATACAGCATGGCCATAGACATGTGGAGCCTGGGCTGCATCCTGGCTGAGCTTTACACAGGATACCCACTTTTCCCTGGGGAGAGCGAAGTCGAGCAGATCGCCTGCATAATGGAGGTAGGTGGTCCTGTTACTGTTTTCACAAAGGTGGAGGCACACAATTGTGTAGCTCACCTCAAAACATTATTATATGTTTACTCAAACATGACTTTTTTTATTTACAATTACACCATTGATTGGCAGCTGAATTATCGAAATACATTCAATTAACAAAAGAAAAACGCTTTAACGCAAATTCCTTTAAACGGCACTAATGACATTATCGCAGCATGAATTTCTTTAAAAAAAAAAAAAAAACTAAATCAAAACACAACTTATTTATTCACGGCATTCTTTTTTTACTCATATATGAAAACATTTATTAACTCCACTGGAAAAATTATTTGTAATTATTAATAATAATCATTTGTTTTGACTGATGCGCCGAATCACAAATCAAGCACCAAAATCCGCCATGACGCACAAATCCGGCAATTAAAACCGTCCATGTGGAAACATCGCAAAAGTTCAGTTTGGTGTGCTGAAGATTTACGTTATTTAAAACACCATCATTTACTTTAAAAAATGTACAAGGATATTTTGTCTTCATGCTCTATGTTGAGTTTGGTTTCATTAATAATAAATATACATTTGCATAAAGCAGCAGTGTTGATTAGAGTATTAAAAACTTGAAAAGTATTCAGTTAAGGTACATTTAGAACTGATAGAAATGTGCGATTAAGTTACTATTGACAGTAATGCGATTATTCGCGATTTAATATTTTCAGCGACTGACAGCCCTAATGTCAGTTTTTTTCCAGCCATATGTGCTGTTCCCCAAACTATTCCTTATGATAAAGTTGGATTCAATTTTTTTTTATATAAGGTCTTTGGATACAGTGGCATAACATTTTCCCTTCACCTAAACTAGGGGACCCATATTGGTTCCAGCATGACAATACCCCCGTGCACAAATCCAGCTTCACGTAGATCTGCTTTACATGCATTGCTCTGAGTGTGCTCTGATCTCAACCCTACTTAAAAACCTTTGGAAAGTTTTCGGAGGTTGACTGCACCCCAGGCCTCCTCACCTACACCAGTACCTGGAGGAATGAACACAAATCACCTCAAGTATACTCCAGAATCTAGTGGAACATCTTCCTAGAAGGTTGGAGCCTATTATAACAGTAAATGGGGAATAAAATGTTGAGCTATTTTATGAGTTGCTCAGTAGCTCCCAGTTTTATAACCACAAATGACTGTATAAGACTGTAGAAAGAACATGACTCATAATCTTATACTTTAGTGCTCATGTTAGCTCTCACTCTCCAGTGTTCTGTATTATTTAAAGACTATAATCACAGTCTTGATGTCACCCAAATAAGGATGAGGTTCCCTTTTAGAGTTTGGTTCCTCCCAAGGTTTCTTCCTTATAACATCTAAGGGAGTTTTTCTTGAACCCCCCGACCTTCCGATCAGTAACACAGCACCTTAACCACTGAGCTACCAATCCCCCATTTATTGACCTTTAGAAATGTAGGTGAACAGGATTGAGTTCTGTTTTCATTATTGTTGTAAAATTGCATTTATCTGATGGTAATTGTATGTTTGTGCATGCAGGTGATGGGTTTACCTCCGACCGAATTTATCCAGACTGCATCCAGGAGAAGGTTATTTTTTGGTATGTTTTTCTGTTACTGTATGCAATGATTTTAACAATTCAAATCCATTTCATTTGTATAGCGCCTTTAACAATGGACATTGTCCCAAAGTAGCTGTGCAGACTTAAACAGAATAAAAATATAAATTTTTTCTTTAATCGTTGTATATATAAAGTTTAATCTATATAAGTTTGTCCCTAATGAGCAAGCCAGTGGCGATAATGACAAGGAAAAACTCCCTGAGATTTTACTGTGAAAAAACATACTGATGATTCTGGAACATCTCCTGATGCAGCAGGACTGTATCACATGTTCAATAGGTTGTTTCTTCTGTCTTTCACACAGATTCGAAAGGAAATCCACGAAATGTCATGAACAGCAAGGGGAAAAAACGCAGACCCAGCTCCAAGGACCTTGGCAGTGTACTGAAGACTAACGACCATCTGTTTTTAGACTTTATTCGACGCTGCTTTGAGTATGTACACCTGATTTTTCCTGTTGTTGATTATTAGATTTTATTCAGCCCTGCGAAAGATATTTGCACAAACATTTTTAAATGTTGCAGAGAACAGTGTACAAGAAACTCCTGCAAATACAAAAAAAACGCCCTCAAACACCTGAGAGGGCTCTGGGTGGGTGTGGGAAAATTTTCTAGCGAGCGTACTTGATTGGCATCTTCCGATTGAAGACCACTTAAAGAGAACCGAACCTTTTGGCTTAAATAGGAACAATTGAAATTCGTTAAACTTTGACAAGTAGAGAGGTTAGCAGGTTATACAAGCAGTTATCGTTCACTTATTTGTTGTGATTTACTCTCTGGTATAAGTAAAAAAAAATCATAGTTTGTATATTGTGGATGAGCAACATGAGCTTTGGGAATGACCTCTGTAAAGTTTGGTAGGTTTTGCACCAGACTTTCCCCACCCAATTTACACATATAAATATTGACCAAGCAAATATGAACATTGGCCAGTCACTAATTATTCATGATGTTTCTTATAACCCCGAGTGCAAAAAAAAGTGGGAACACTGTGTAAAATGTAAATAAAAACAAGATTTTACGATTTGCAAATCTTATAAATCCATTTATTATTCAGAATAGAACATAGAAAACATATCAAATGTTTAAACTGAGGAAATGTGTCATTTTGAGGAAAAAATAAGGACAAAAGTCTGGAGAAAAGTTATTACAATTTAAGAAACATTTGAGAAACATTTTGCAACTGCATCAGCTATATAGGGTGGAAATGACTTGACTTGACTCATTGAGCAAGACAATGCATCTATTGCAGTAGTATGACTGTGTAGTAGAAGAGTCCGGGTGCTGAACTGGCCTGCCTGCAGTCTAATCTTATTACCAGTTGAAAACATTTGGCGCATCATAAAAAATGGAAAATACAACAAAGGATACCCAGAACTGTTGAGCAGCTGGAATTCTGTGTCAGACACATATGGAAAATGATTTCTCTCCCAAAACTACAGCAGCTGGTCTCTTCAGTTTGCAGATGATGCTACACAAGTGATAAACATGGCCCTGGCCTCACTTTTTTGAGACGTGTTTGCAGCCATCAAAAAAATACATAATTTTTTTCTTAAAATTTTACACATTCTCAGTTTAAACATTTGATATGTTTTTGTTTTATTGTAACAAGAATATACATTTTACACAGTGTCTCAATTTGTTTTGAATAGAGGTTGTATATAATAATACAATAAAAATGTTCTCAGGTTCTCAATAAAAAGGGAAAGTAAAAGGCATAATTTTTGTTAATGTTCCTGTGTCTATTTGTGTTTTAGGTGGGACCCCATGAAGCGCATGACTCCGGATGAGGGTATGCAGCACGAGTGGATCCATGAGGGCCGTCTTAACAGGCTCCGCCCTAAAACGAGAACAATCAGGAAACCTGGGGAGAACAATGCCAACTATGAGTTCAGCTACCGCAGGACAACCTTGAACAAGCTCGGTAAATGTCGACGTTTTTGGTGGTGTGCTGTTATTAGAAAATTGACTCAGTGGGTTTTTTTTTGTTTTCAAGCATGACAACAGCACATCCTGAGTACAAAGGAGTTCAGCAGGGTTGATATCATAGCTTTATAGCAGGAGATCTTCCAGTCCAGCCCATGTGAAGCATATCTTAATGGAGCTGACTTTGTGCACAGGGGCACTGTCTTGCTGGAACTGGTTTGGGTCTTTTAGTTCAAGTGAAGAACCGCATATGGCGGGAAAAGACAAGTGTCAGCAGGAGATCTTCCAGTCCCACAGATGTAAAGCATATCTTTGGGTCTCCTAAATCAAGTGAAGGGAAAATTGTGTGCCTTCAAATTTTTGGTAACATTTTGGAGAGGAACCAAATATGGCTGGAAAATTCAAGTGTTCCAATACTTCTATTTATATAGTCTATTAATGTCCTCATGAATATTTATAAAGGTACAAACTAAAAAAACAACTGTGGTCCACTTGTATACTATGATTTGTTTTGTTGTTTTCCAACCACAGCGGAAAAGTCCAGTGGAGAAGACAGACTCCTGAGAAGAGAAACCTCAGCGAAAGGTGGTAAAAGAGAGACCGCAGAGCGTCTGCGGCCAATAGGGGCGTCGGCAGAGGAAGAAACCACCGAGGGAGTGGGCAACACCGCGGACAGCAAAGACAGCGAAGACAGCAAACCAGAGAGCCATCCACCGGCCAGCTCGGAGAGGAAATCGGACAGCGGTGAGCGCTCCGTCGAAATCATCATCCAACATCAGTCTCAGTCGGCATCGAGCACAGACTCGGAGGATCAGGAGCCTCACATTCTACCACCTATCCTTTAACTTCATTATGTTCAGAGAATTCAGGAGTTTGTTCAGTAATAACATGTGCAGAAGGTGTGCTGAAAGCACTGGTATAAATATTAGAGACCTGGATAGGTAACAGCTATCCGCTTGAATAGACTTTTTTCCCTGAGTAAAGACATCTTTTTTGAAGATGTATGACAGAACTAAAAGTACTACTGGTATATTTTCTGTCTTTTGAATTTGATAAGTTTCCCAGCTGAAGGTTAGTTTGTAATGAAAGATAATTCAAAGTATATAAAAAATATAGTACATTTAAAAGAATCAATATATGAAAATAAACACTTTCCACTCACTTCCTATGTAATGCTGAACATGTAATGAAGTAGGTTACAGTTTGCTAGCTAGCGAAAGATAACCTATATATATATATATATATATAAAGCCCAAAACGCAGTGGTGGAGAAATAACACCATTCCTGTACTGGAGTAAAAGTACTAATCCCCTGCTTAAATATGACTTTAGTAACAGTAAAACTCTGTTTACTCCTTCCTACTTGAGTAAAAGCACAAAAAGTTGTCAGACACAAGTACCGAATGAAAAGTAACAGTAGTGATGTATGAGAATAATAGTTTCAGTCCAGTGTTCCATTCTCCTGCACACCAGACCTTTATAACCATAATTTTCTATATTTACACACATTGAAAGAACCTTTACTCCATACACACTCTCACTAGAACCATGGGGTTACGCTTGCACTCTCAAAACAGCTTTTATGCTCTGTATGTTTTTCCTTCAAATTTGCGAGGAAAGGGAAGTTCTTCTGAAATGTAGTGGAGTATAAAAGTAAGATATTACACATTCATATGTAAAATATTCGAGATGGAAATATTACTTGAAAAAATTACTTAGGTACAGAAACCAAGTAGAAACACTTTCTTCACTGTTCACCACTGCGAATTTGAATTTCACTTGGTTTTTCATATCGCATCCCTGATGATTTTATTTTATTTTTTACAAAAATTATGTACATACGACTTTTACTGGAGTTCAAACTGAAAACCAAAGGAACTGTACAATATTGTCTGCAGGGACAGTTTGTATTCTGTTTCCATTTGACCTCTTCTCTTTTTTTTTTTGGTTAGGTTGAGTTGTGCTTTTAGGAAAAGTAGTGCAAAGAGATCACTGAGAGTTTATAAGAGTTATTAAGAGTTTTTGAGTTTATCAGTGGTGTGTGGTCCTTTAAACCATACCTGATTCTGTTAATCAGTGATGGGCAGAGCTGAAGCAGAGATATACCTGCTATACTATACAACAACACGTGTATTCTTTGTTGTGAATGTGAACGATTTGCTGAATGAACTTTAAGACATGATGATCAGGGGTGGACATATCTCTAGCCCGAGCGCTCAGGACATTCAGATTGTATTTGCTGTTATTCCATAATTGGGGTGCCATTTAGCATGCAAAAAAATCTTTGCACAAGGTGGCATTTTGGCCCTTAAATGAGTAACAGATATATTTTGGATAACACAGTTATACATTTTAAAGTGGCATCATAAATATCACCAATATACCAATATAATAACATTACAAAAAAGAAAAAAAGATGGGAATGAGAATTTACTTTTCTACTTATTTGATCTTCAGGAAATTCACCAACACCCAAATATTCCATTGATGTGAATCTGTGTTTGAATGCTGAAGAATTAAAATGTCAGTTTTTCCGACTTTGTGTTAGAGGACTTGCTGAAAAGGGTGTTTGAAGCATTTGCATTTCAAATGGATTCAGATAAATAAAAAATTAAATTATTTTATATATTTTAAGGTAACGACAGGAGACAACGTCGCTGCATGTTGTTGATTAGTGCTATAGATTTCTTAATATTTAGAAATGATTTAAGATTCATTCTTTAGAACTATGCACCAAACACACTTTAACTAGATTTAAACTGGTTCCATTTACATTTTCCTATTAATTCACAACGTGACAGGAATGGCACCCCATGTGTGGACTCATTTTGGAAGGTTGTAGGTTTAAAATCACAGGATTGCCAAAATATTGCTGCTGGAAAAAGAAGGTTTGCATCTCATTGCACTTTGAATGTGTACATATGTTTAAACTTGACACGTCTTTGCCGCTTTGTTTTTTCATGCCGAAGTTATTTTATATAATATAAAGTCTGCTGTACTTACCAGAGTCTGCACTCATCAACCAAGGATGCTTTCTGCTCATTGCTTGGAATTACTTTGACTAGTTAAATACAATTGTTTACATTGCTCGCACAAAAATCTGCCCAAAAGTTTGTGGACACTGAACCCATATACATGTACTACGTGTACTGTAGCATTACGTTTACAGCATGTGACAGACTCCCTAATCCAGAGTGACTTACATTTATCTCATTTATACACCTGAGAAGTTATGGGGTTAAGTTGTGGCAGCTTGGATTGGCTGGGATTTAAACTTTTCGATCCAAAGTCCAATTATTTAACTAGTAAACAAGCACCTCTCATTTGAATTTCTCTTCACTGGAACTAAGAAGCCCAAATAATGTTCGAGCATGACAATACCCCTGTTCTCTATTAAGGCATATTATGTAAGGTTTGGAGTGGAAAAGGTCAAGTGTCCTACACACAGCCCTGACCTTCTCAACCCACTGAGCATCTCCTAATTATATTAGATACAAAACTGGAACTGATGCCTTTATAGTAACTTCACCAACATTGCAGTCTGATCCCACTCATCTTCTTGCAGGAACAAATCAGATTACAAATCCTCACTGCCACAGACAAGATCTAGTGAAAATCCTTGCTGGAAGCATAGAGCATGTTGTACCAGAAAATGGGGAATACATCTGGAATGGGATGTTTATCAAGCGCATATGGGCATCATGGTTAGGTGTCCACATAACTTGGTTAAACTAAACAGGGACAAGGCAAAACAGAGCACATGTCATACATATA
>MU551706.1:2420380-2463633 GCA_024362625.1 Silurus asotus
CATCACTCTCCTTCTTGGTCAAATAGCCCTTGATGCCTTCAGTGTGACTCTACAATTTTCATAGTCATGAAAATAAAAACTCTTTGAATGACAAGGTGTGTCCAAACTTTTGGTCTGTACTGTATATATATATATTCTTTAATAGACCATTGTTTGGAAATAAAAACACGACCATTAAATACGCCAAGAAGAGGATGATGAATCTTCTTCATTTATTGTCTGTTTGCTTAATATTTTTCATACATTGAGACTGACTTATGTCCGCTTGTATTTTTCGAACTGATGTGATGATTTGTCCATCCCTGAATGATGATGATGATAATGATGGAAGTAATGAAACCCTGCCCTATTAAAAATGACAAATGGTAAAGAAATGCACTGAAAATGTAAATAATTCAGTTCAACACTACAGTATTTCATTACTAATATATCAGTATATCGAACTCTTTTTTTTCTTTTCTATATATATTAATACAATACTGAAATATGTTGTACTTTGACATGCACTAGACGTGTATGTCATCACTTATTAATCTTTAGACAAGGTTTTACTTGTTCATGTCCTGTATTAGGGAAGGAAAAAAAAATATGATTTGAGTGTTTTTTTTTGTTTTGTTTGATATTTGTATTAGTGGCGGTCAATCGTAACGACCTCTAAGCGTGCTCCTCTGTACTGCACTGTTGCTTTCAAAGTCGAACACTGCCATTAATGACCGTGCATTTTGCATTAACGTAATCAAATCAGAAAGACGCCTGGTTCCAGGAACGCAGACATTAGCCTAGGATGATCTTATCACCTTCAGATTTGTACGCTTGCGTTTGCCTACTCGGACAGATTCTTTTTGCTTTGCAAATACGACTTGGTGTCATTTGTGAAATATAGTCGTTTTTATTTTTATGAGGTGAATAAACATTTTATAGAGATCAAGCTTGATTTTATGTTTGGGTCTTTGATTACGTGAATTTACAGTTTACATTACATTTGTCCTCCTTGGGTATATCAATCCTGAATTTAGAATATTGAAGGGTGTATCGGCTACATCAGTACCTGATTTTACTTAAGCTCTTGTAATTGAGCACAAATCTTCACAAGGACACTCCAAAATCTACAATCAACACCAATCCTAGGCTCAGGTGTCCACAAAATTGTATCTGGTACAGTACAAGCAGCACTGCAGTTGAAAAGACTTGCAGGACAACCTGAAAGCAGCCGCACAAACAACAGTTACTCTGCTTCTCTTTTAAAAAAAAAAACTTTACATTTGAAAAGGACATTGAGTCATGGCTCTAACATGCACTCGTACATCTGCATAAACAGTTGCCATTTAGAAAGACGCAACACACAACATGTAGAAATCATTAACGTGCCTTAAAGTGTTGTATTCTTCTTAAACAAGGTGGTATCAAAAAGTCTTAATATAAGCTCTGTTTTCAAGACAGTGCTTTATTTATCTAATGTTTACACACTATCACGTTTTTAGCGTTCCTGCCACTTTTGGAACATGTCCTCAAAGTCTTCTTTTGAAAGCATCTCCAACACTTTCTGCGATCTGAGCTGGATCTCCGTAACTGTGTGAAAACGGCGAACTTTGATCTAGATCTTCATCTTCAGAAAGAGGGCGAAGTCTGCAGGAGCCAAATCTGTCGAGTGGAGTGGGTCCAGAAGTGAGAAGCTCACGTGTGAGGAGAGCTTGCGACAGAGTGCGACGGGGGTCAGAATAGCTGACGTGGTAACGCACGTGGTCAGAATAGCACCAGTTGCACAGTTCCCGATGTACACAGGACAATATATTTTGGCGTACTGATTAATGAAGGTCTGTGCTCCCTGTGACTGTGCGAGCTGTCCTGTGCTGCCATCTGTTGGCGTGTTGGCAAAACTAGTCTTGAAACTTTTTGATACCACCTCATACAGTATCACAACTATTTGTCATCGTAACAATGAAATATAGTTTGTATCTGTTTATAGTTACAATTAATTGAGTAATATGTTCATATTTTGTTCTTCAATAACTAATAGTTATGGCATCTTGGGCTCACATTTACAAGGTAAATAAACATTTTATAGTTGTTATTTAAAGAGCAGGAAGAGGGTACAAGTGCAGATATTCGTGTTAATTTATAGTGCACATATAAAGTTAATACAAACAAAACTACACGTTGCAAAGAAATGAAAATCACTGCCACTGAAGAGCGCGAGAATCGACTGCAATCATGTACGACGAACAAGAGACGAAGACTTGTGTCTTAGGTAAGACTTACTGTACATACGTGCTAATCACTAGTGACAAGTGATTAGTGACATGCGACAGTCATGTGGTGCAGTGCATGATGGGAATTACAGTCCAGGGTTTGGTTTCGTCTTTTTGTTCATCTGAATCTGCAAAAATACAATAATTTCTTGTCTTTAAATAGTTAAAAAAATAATAATAATAAAAAATATAAAACTGAAAATTATCAAGGTATGATCTATTTTAATATTTTATTTACATTTTTTTAAATAAATTGTCATCCCACTAATATGCGCTCGACTTTTGCATAAAGAAAATGGTATATATAATAGTTTATAAAGGCACATGACACAAAAAATTGAGTTACTGTAACGACTAAAAAGATTCAAATTCTTCAAATAATAGTGCATCCTAAAGTGGTTTATTCTCTGTATACAGTACAATAAACCACAATAACACATCAATAAATTGGCCATGGGGGGACATGGGGTATATCGGTAGGAGAATGCTGAGGATGGAGCCACCAGGAAGGAGGGAAAGAGACAGGTCAAGGAGAAGGTTTATGGATGTGGTGAGGGAAGACATGCAGGTAGTTGGCAGAGGCAGATTTAGAGGAAAGGGGGGTATGGAGACAGATGATCCACTGTGGCGCCCCCTAATGGGAGAAGCAGAAAGAAGAAGAAGTGTGTCCTGAAGTGTTTAATTCTTCTTATACTGTTCAAAAGGAGCCACACATTATATTTTTATCGATTTATATTTAAAGCCAAGATTGTTAGAAAACCATTCCAGGTAACTACCTCATGAGGCTGACTGAGAGAACACTAAAAGTGTGCGAAGCTGTTATCAAAACAGAAGGTGTCTACTTTAAAGAATATAAAGTATAAAACATACCTATCTATCTATCTATCTATCTATCTATCTCTCTCTCTCTCTCTCTCTCTCTCTCTTTTTATATAAATAAAATAAAAAAAATAAATAAAAACGACCATTAAAGACATCAAGAAGAGAATTATTAATCTTCTTTATTTATTGTATGTTTGCTTATATATATATAAAGTAATATAATTCTAAATCTAATAAATTATTATATTACTTATTTGACAACCAATTCTAACCGTTTTTTTTTTTTTTTTTGTCCCTCTGCGTTTGCCGTACCACCGTTTTGGCGAGGCTTTTTTCAACTCACCCTAATTTTAATAAGTCCCGCCTTCTACATTGTGGTTGGCTATTTACAAGTCTGTAAGCGGTGATGTGAAAATTTAGCCAATCATAGAACTGGAATTGAAGGTTGTATTGACAAATAGCAGGGAATAGGGCGGGTTTAGTCAGAATACGGGTAGGAATAATATCCTAAGTTTGGTTGACGGGGCGGAAAAATGGCGGCTCTCGTATGTGTTAGCCGTCCTGCGAGTGTCCTTCCCAGGCTTTCCAGTAAGTGTTTAATAAAAATAAAGATATATGTGTCTATGTATAATATAGAAATAAAACGTTGAGACTTTCGAATGCACAAAGAGATGATAATGATGAAGTCAGGAGGTTTTATTTTTAAAGATAAAACTGCTGTCCTTTGCAGTTTATACCATGACCCTGCTAGCGCGAGGCCGGTAATATTAGACAATATTGTTAGATTAGTGATAATAAATATAATATTAAGGTAATTTTAACAAAAAAAAAAACGATTATTTAGATATATAACTTATCTCAATTGCTTTTGAGATTATTGTAGCTGTTTTTTTTCATCGTTTTAGTTGACAGTTTCTCATTTAGTGTCGTGTTGATGATCTGGGTTTATATATTTATGTAAATATATATATATATATATATATATTAAGCGACCCAGAATATGTTTTATATTTGAGACTTTCCAAAGTATCTCTATTTAGCTTTAATAACAAACTCTTGGGGTGTTTTGGGATCAGTTAGACCTGAGAGTGAAGGAAAAGCAGCCAACAAGCACTCAACATCTCTGAGAACAACAACTTTCTGACACCTTTTGGAAAACCATATATAAAGTAAAAATATTGACCACATATTTAAGATTTAAATGTATTTACAGATAGTTTTTTTTTCCCATTGACATGTCCATTACACATGGCAGCCGTCATATTGATTTCGGACCTTTTATAAGTCATGTCAAACATTTTGGTTGATGTCTTGTTTTTATATGTTTTATGGGCAACAGTTTATTATATACTAAAGCTGGCTGGACTAGAGCAGAAGTCCCCAACCTCTGGGTCATGACCTAAAGATTTGCTTTGAGAACATTGAGATCATTTTCAACTGAAAACTAAAAACTGATCTGTGGTGTACAAACAGTTGGAGACCTGTGTACCAGAGAAGAGCAGATAACATGGCGTGTATAAGTAGTTTTGCACACTTCTATCCATTTTGTTATCCATGCATCGGTTTTCCTCCTGTCATCTCGTTCAGGTGCCTGCTCTCCTGCGGTGCTTGCCGCTGGCCCAGTTGCAGTCCAGCACAGGCAGATCCACCATGCTCTCCTCCCTAAAGGCAAAGGAGGTCGTTCCTCCTTCAGCGGTGTAGCGGCCACCGTCTTCGGAGCCACTGGCTTCCTGGGCAGATATGTTGTCAACCGACTGGGTGAGTGTGTATCATACATGTAAAGATGCGATGTAACAAGCACCAAGCAGACAAAAAAAAAACACTCTTTTTGTCATTCTTGCTTTTGTCGTCTTTGCAACTTGGCAAACATGATATGAAAAAAAAGCTACAGTAATCTGTTGGTAATGATCTCAGCAGGTGAAAACGGTTTGCTGTATGTATTCATTATTCTATCTCTACAGTTTCCTTGTTTAGAATATGATAGATAGATCTACTTCCTTCACAATACACAGATACACTCCACTTCCCATACAGTTAAATTCGGTTAATTTTACTGGTGTGTGAGATCATGTGCTTTGTGTCCTCAGGACGGATCGGCTCTCAGATCGTGATCCCTCACCGCTGTGACCAGTACGATCTTATGTACCTCAGACCTATGGGCGATCTCGGCCAGATCATCTTCATGGTGTGTAAAAGTGGCATGCAACACGATTTTTATCCAGTCCGATAGTGTGCACCGAACAGCGACGCGATTTTATTCCTCAGTATCTTTGCGATCACCAAGGGGATTCGATTTTCTCATCTTAAAGATGTCTCCCTGTGACTTTTTAAGAGAGTCAAGTCAAGAAGCTTTTATTGTCATTTCAACCATATATATAGCTGATGCAGTACACAGTGAAATGAAACAACGTTCCTCCTGAACCCAGGTGCTACATAAAAACAACATAAAACAACAGTCACAGAACAGAAGAACACAGGGCCAGGAACTAAGATTCTCGCCACATAAAGTGCATGTGTGCAACTGGTGCAAACAGTGCAACAGGACAACACAGGACAGTGCAGGACAACACAGGACAGTGCAGGACAACACAGGACAGTGCAGGACAACACAGGACAGTGCAGGACAACACAGGACAGTAAGAGACAACACAGGACAGTGCAGGACAACACAGGACAGTGCAGGACAACACAGGACAATACACAAAATATAAAAATAAAAATAGCAATAGCTCCACCAGTAAAACCTGTCGTGACAGAATAAGGTGCACAGTAGCAGAAAAATGTAACCAGAATTGTGCAATTCAACAATAGCAGCAATCCAAATAAACTGAACAGTGACCAAAGGATTTGGACAGAATATTGTGCAAAAAGAGCAAGTCCCGGAAGATCAGCAACAAACGGCATGTAAACATTTTGATAATGAAAAGTGTGAATGGTGCTGAAACCTGGGTGTGCGAAGTGTATGATGTGTGTTGAGTCCGGTTTGTACAGATCTATCACACAGTTGAGTGTGTGCATGTGAGAGTTCAGTTCAGAAAAAAACTGTTGCACAGTCTTGATGTGACACCCGAGTGCTTCGTAACCGTTTTCCTGATGGTATAAGGGTGAAGAGTGTAGAAGAGTTTTCTATTCGAACGTATGAAAAACCATGAACACAAAAACATGTCTTCAGATCCAGTGCAGCTGTTGAAGAACAGGAGATATGTCGTCCATTATAGGAGTTCTAGTGCAGCCGAGTTCTGCACCAGCTGTGACTTGTGTAGGAGTTTATAAGGAAGACCAAAAAAAAAAAATAGCATTGCAGTCGTCTGTGTGAGTTGACAAGAGTGTGAACTATAGTAGCTCATCATTAAAAGGGCCGGCTGGACGCCATAGTTAGAGTATAAACAGCTGTATCTTTTGATATCACGCATCTTTATCAATATCCCAAGCAATTGTGATCGAGCTCCTTGTGAAACATGGTGGCGTGTGCACTACAACTCTCGAACACCCAAAACCAATTGTGTAGAGATTTCATTCATATCTAACTAAAAAAAACAAAGAAAAGAAAAAGATGGGTGTCTGTGCAACAGCATCCTTTTACCAGTCTGTCTTTTTCATGTTTCAGGAATGGGATGCAAGAGATAAGGAATCGATCAAAAGGGCAATCTCTCACTCAGACGTCGTGATCAACTTGGTAGGACGCGAGTGGGAGACGAGGTACACAGGCATTTGTTTGTACTCTTTATTATACACAAAGTTTCGGAGGTGAGACAGAGTTCGCTCCGTGTTCTGAATCTTTTTATTTATTTATTTATTTTTTTGCGCTCTGCAGCAACTACAAGTTCGAGGAGGTCTTCGTGACCATCCCTCAGCAGATCGCAAAGGCGTCACGGGAAGCCGGAGTGTCAAAGTTCATCCACCTCTCGCACCTCAACGCGGACATCCGCAGCCCGTCCAAATACCTGAGGAACAAGGTACACACTTTTATTATTTTTTATATAAATATATAAAAAACATAAGGGTACACACATTTAACCCAGTTTATATTCTGTGTAGTGTCAAGGTTTATCTATTTATTTTTATTTATTTTTCCCCTTTTCTTTTTCTTTTACTCAGACTTTATTCTAGAGTTTTTGTGCTCTTTAACCAAATCACACCTTTCTTTTGATTTCTCTTTGGGCTTTATTTGTTAAACTCTGTGTAAACTAATTTTAATCATGAATAGTTTGAGGAAATGTGGTGTTATAAAAATAAAGGTCAGAGCTGAAGATATTGAGATGTTCGTTGGGAGTGACGACGATGGACAGGATTAGAAATGAGTTTATTAGAGGAATAGTGCATGTAGGACGTTTTGGAGACAAGGTGAGGGAGGTGAGATTGAGATGGTTTGGACATGTGCAGAGGAGGGTATATTGTAATATGGTGAAATTTGTTTCAAAGTTGTGCAAATGGGCTACTGTTTTCTAGAAGGTTGTATCTGTAGACAATTTTTTTATTTTAATTTTTAATTTCGACCTCTTCTGGTTAGAGAATTAACATCCTAATATATAAGCAGTCTTTTGTTTTTGTTTTTTTGTTTTTTTCCTCTCTTAGCGATCGGCCCGAAATGATTGTATGCTCATCTGTTTTAATATAAATAGACTAGTAATTAATTTTACTGTTAGAAATTTGTCCCTATAAGTTTCTCCTTAATGAAGGGGCCAGTGGGCATATTGGCTCTGGGGAAACTCATTGAGATGCTCAGAATACAAAACATTACAAAACATTTTTTGTCAGAGGAACCAGACAAAAGACATCTGGATGTATTAAGAGCAGCTTTATGCAAATTAACCCATGTTTTGTGTGTGTCTACATACATGTACATACATACACACACACACACACACACACACACACACACACACAATAAATAAATAAATAAAGCTGTGGGCGGGGAAAATGTGACGGCTGTTGAGCAAATGAGTATGAATGGTAAAAAAGACTACGCCAACCGCTGCTTTTGTGATTTATTTATTTTTCATTTTAATACGTAACCGTGTAACAAACAATATCAGAAACGATATAAGCCAAACCACACGGGTGCACTTCACTTCCTTTCAGAAAGGATGTTCATTTTAATGAAGAGCAGTAAGTAATTTTCTTCCCGTGTTGACCAGGCTGTTGGAGAGGCGGCGGTGAGGGACGAGTTCCCAGATGCCGTCATCCTGAAGCCGTCCGAGTTCTTCGGAAGAGAAGATCGCTTTTTCAACCACTTTGCTAGTACGTGTCTAGTGTAAAATGTGCAGTTTTAATAGTTAAAATAATTATATATATATATATATATATATATAAAAACAGTAATATATGTTAATATATACATTACATATTAACATAATGTATGCATATATAATGTGTACATATGCATACATTATGTTAATATATACATACCTGTTAATTACATTAAAATAGAAAATAAACACATTCTACAATTTAAATATAAAAAAAACATTACTTAAATACATTTTAAAATAGATTAAATGTCTGTAAATAAAACACATCCATATATGAAGTTGTATAATATAAAGATGTTTTGAAGTGTGTAATTTGTAAGCAATATTTTTTTTGTTTGTTTGTTTTTGATGTGGCCAATATAGTACAAATATTTATTTGCTGTTTGTTTCATTTATTACTTTTTGTGTTTATTTAAGTAAAATCTTTTGAAAAAATTTACATTTTAAATCTCAGTTTATCATAATATTAATAATCATATTGCACAGTAATTATTGAAATAACTAATTATATGCGTAACTATTTAACATACCCATAATTATTACAGTACAACGTAATTTTGCATAAATTGTTAGATAATTTTGCACTGTTGTAATGTGCGTGTTTGTGTGTAGACTTGCGTTGGTTCGGCAAGGCCGTGCCTCTGATCGCGATGGGCAAGAAAACAGTTAAGCAGCCGTGCCATGTGAGTACAGCACACTTTCTATTTACTTTAAATGCTTTTGTGTCCTATTCTTGACTCTGTCCTACAGAAGGTCCACCAGGTTCCTCTGGTCAGTGTTTGCACTCATGGCGTCTCTGTTCTTTCTATAGGTGGTGGACGTGGCAAAGGCCATCGTTAATGCCATTAAAGATCCCGATGCAGACGGCAAAACGTACGCGTTAGTCGGGTAAGAGGCATCGTAATTATCTAAGAGCGCCGCTTTCAGTGCCGACCTACAGGTTATTCAGAGAACGCCGTCATCCATAACGCCGACAGATACAAAGTACACGATGATGTTATATTTCTAATACACATTATATGAATACATTATTAATAATTAATTACGTATATAATGAATATGTAAATTCACTCCCCATAATACAGAATTTGTTCAAGTTTATCGATACACAGAAAAGAAAGCTGACACAAGTGCGGAAAATTGGCGTATACGGAAGCGGCAGTCTTTCAAAATATGGCGAAAGTCAATAAATCGTGCATTAGAGCGCCAAGTACGCTCGTGTGTTCTTTTGTGAGGCAATATGGTGTGTTTCTTAAGTACTACTTGTGCATACAATGCAAACTGTTGGTTTCTGGGAGAAATATCTTTGTGCTCTCTTTGCTTGGTCTACTCTCTGCCTCGCTCTCTCTCTCTCTCTCTCTCTCTCTCTCTCTCTCTCTCTGCCATCTAACAAGACTTTCCCACTCTAGAGAAATCTCATGACTGTTCAAATCACTGATTCTAGAGACTCCTTTCCATATATGTTAAACATCTAAAGGGGGGGAAGTCGCATCACAAAGATCAAGATCAACAGGAAAGTAATGGCCGTTGGTACAAAAATGTAGTGCAGTTAAACATCAACTCGTTCCTTACCATGAAGAACTGCTTCACACACTCTTGGCATGTGGACAGTTTGTTTCTAGAAACATTCAGCAGTTATTCTTTGCTGAGTCTCTCTCGTTGGAGATTTTAGGTCATCCCAGAGCAGTTCACTAGGATTTGGTTGCGGTGACCAGCCAGGACATTCCATGATAAAGAACACTCCAGAACCTCTTTTGCTCTCTAAATAACGCTTAAAGATCCTGGACGTATGAACGCAGTCCAGACGGAGTTACATGGCGGAATTGGTTCCTTTCACCCGGAATAATTCTTCAACCCTCCCTGCTTCAAAACAACCCCAAACCATCAAGCTTTCACCTCCATGTTTGACTGTGGGGACGAGGCAGTCTTGCATGCATTCTTCTGTTGGAGAGACAAATAAAAAAATAAAAAATATTTGTCTCTCCAAAAAGATTTAAAAAAAAGAACAAAAGTGTTTCCACTTCTGACAAGTTCTGTATATTCAAATAAGCCAAAACCCTACATATATAATAGCTATGACTTTCTGTTAAACTGGACAATCATTATTAGTGCTTTTGCCTATTTAATCAGCGGTACCTCAAACACAAACCCATGCTTAAACAATACGTTTTCTCCTGAGCACACACACGTGTAAATATGATTATTCAGAATGTAAACAAATGCTCTGCGTTTTCTTGTTGGCCTTAAGCTTTTATTTATTTTTTATTTTTTTCCTCTCCCCCAAACGGCATCTTGTACAAACCGTGTTAACGCGACGCCGTGTTCTCTCTCTCTCTCTCTCTCTCTCAGGCCTAACCGATATCTCCTGCACGACCTGGTGGAGTACGTGTACGCTGTGGCCCACAGGCCGTTTGTGGCCTACCCCATGCCACGCCCTCTCTATCAGTAAGCCCTTTGCTTTGTTTTAATGGTTTTCAGACTGACGTGATCTCAGATGTTCATGATTATTATATTTCTTTATTTTTTGCCCTTTTCCAGTCTCGTTGCACGCTTCTTCGAGCTGAATCCCTTTGAGCCGTGGACGACACGTGACAAAGTGGACCGGGTACGTACGCCGCTCTAATCAGAGTCTGAGATATGATAAGGATTTCAAAGTAATTGGGTAATCGTTTAAGGACTGTACACAGGAAAATCACGTTTCCTTCATGTCGTAACGCACGCTTCCGCATTGCGAACTGCGTCTACACTTGAAATCGGGCGTACAAATAATTGCACATCGTTAGTGAACAAAAGTCATTATTGTGTAATGAGCTGTAAAGCAGTTATGGTGTGCTCTAAAATAATAAACAATGAGAGTTGCTTTTACCTCTCAGATGATTTCTATTATTCCTCTTATATAAAACTTCTCTTTTACCTGCCACAAATACACTAAAGCACAGTGAAATCCTTTTATTTGCATATGCAAGCTTGTTCGGAAGCTGAGGTCGGAGCACAAGGTCAGCCATGACGCAGCACACCTGAAGCAGAGAGAGTTAAGGACCTTGCTGAAGGGCCCAACAGTGGTATTATAATGATCTGGATTTTAATTATTGGAACTTCAGCACCACCAAATTAGGACTGTTTCTCTAATGACTCAACCAGTGCTGGCAGTGGTAAAGAAAAACGCCCTGAGATGGTACGAGTGAGAAACCCTGAGAGGAACCAGACTCAATGAAGAGAAACTTATAGACAGAAAATTAAATTGTAATACTTCTCTGTAAATCTGTTCAATTTTAAAACCGCTATACAAATAAAATTAGAATAATTATATCACAATGATTTATTAAAAGGACAGAGCACGTAGGACGTTTAGGAGACAAGGTGAGGAAGGTGAGATTGAGATGGTTTGGACATGTGCAAAGGAGGGACATGAGGTATATCAGTAGGAGAATGCTGAGGATGGAGCCATCAGGAAGGAGGAAAAGAGGAAGACCAAGGAGGAGGTTTATGAATGTGGGTGAAGGAGAACATGCAGGTAGTTGGTTTGAAAGAGGCAGATGTAGAGGACAAGGGGGTTTGGAGACGAATGATCCGCTGTAGCGCCCCCTAATGGAAGAACCCAAAAGAAGATTTACATTTTCAAAATGTAGTAATGAACATTTTATCCGTTTATAGTTTTAATCAGCAGTGATGTGGTGTAATGACTATTATTTACATAGCAACAATCGAGCAATGTCACTCAAACGTACGAAACATTTACGTCTCATCACATCCGTTTTCATGTTGTTCGAATGTTTTGTCTGTGTTTTGCACTGAAGATATACTCATTAGCTGCGATAATTATTTAAACCGAAAAGAGAAGAAACCACACCACAATTTCTACACCCCAAAGTGTGGATTTGTCTATTGTCCAAATTGCATGGAAATCGTTTGCTACTGTTGGGTCCAGTCCTTGAGATTTCCCTGAGATTTCCATACCATCTCCATACCACCTGCCTTTGTCTCAGGTTTTGTTTTGTTGCGAGTAGTGCATGTTTGCTGAGGCCAAACGAGTGGCTCGTGCCAAGAAAGCAAACACCAAGGCCAAAAAAAAAAAACTTTGGTGTTCTCGTAACCACGCAGGGTCTCTCCATGTTTTTCGAAGGTGAATGATTTTCAGCTGTACAACTTCAAATCTAATGGCATGAAATACAAATATTGACGTTGCTCTGCATTGCTTCAGTTTCATTTAACAGACATGAAGTACCCGGATCTGCCAGGTTTCGAGGACCTGGGCATCACGCCTTCCTCCGTAGAGCAGAAAGCCATCGAGGTCCTGCGCCGTCATCGCCGCTTCCGCTTCCTGGAGGCCGAGCTGAGCGAGACCAAGCCTGCTAAAACTGTCGCCTACTAAGCAGTCGGTCATCTGCTCATCTTTACACGTGGTGGTGTTTGGTTTGATTGCATCTATGTACATAAATAAATCAAATAAATAAATAATTAAAGACTGCGGATGTCGGCCTGGGTTTCTGATTCGTGAGGTGAAGGGAATTTGTACAGTTGTTTTGCCACTTCAACATCACAGTCTGCACAGTTACACTTTTTATCTTAAAGATTGCTATCTAGAAGAGTGAAGCTTGTGACATAACTGGTGTAGCCAGAACCCTTTCTGGCTACACACACCTTCTTTTATCATATAAACATTTTAATATTGTAGACATCCAAACTATGTAAGGACGTGTGGGTTTATGTAGTCAGCAAAAATGTGTTCAAGTGTTGAGTGCTTGTTGGCTGCTTTTCCTTCACTCTCTGGTCCATCTCAGTTGAGTCCATATTTGGTACTCTATTTGGAACTCGGAAATTTCCGTGACTTTTTCTTCTGTACCTCTTCTGCAAGATGTTGTTCAAAAATGACCACCCAGCAAAATTCCTTCAGGTTTCAGTCTTTGGGGTTTGATCCTGATTTCAGCTTACTGTCTGTCCTGGGTTCCACGTGTCCTCCTCGTGTTCACATCTGTCTTCTTCATGAGCATTGGTTTTCTCATGGTATATAAAAACATGCAGCAGGCTATCTATACATGTGGAAGTGAAAGCTTAAGATGTTTGATTGGAAGGTTTTGAGGTCAATCCTCAGCACCACCATGCTGCCACTGCTGGGCCCTTGAGCAAGGCCCTTAACACTTAATTGCGAAAGGTGTCGGCAAAATTTCTTTTTTGCAATAAAAGCTATAAAGCTATAAAGGATTTGGCGAAGAGGCTACAGGTGAAGGTACAGTGTACCATCATCACAAAGTCCAAAGTCCAAGAGATTACCAACTCCTTCACAAGGCAAATACTTGCTTATTTTTTCTTTTCATTATTATTTTAATTACTACAGTCCTCATTTCTCTGCTGTCCAATGTTTTCCTCTACCTTCAACCACTCCCCTCGGCTCACTCCAAGCTCTCCAGTGCGCTGATGGGATGTACCTTCAGGTCCCTAGGCGCTCATGAGCACGTTCAGTATGTTGAATGTAATATTGTATTGCAGGAGCTGAGGGTTTTTTTCTTGTATGAGAATGAGAAGTCGAGGTTTTGCAAAAGCAGCGTGCTTCTTGAGCACTTCTGCACTTTTGATGTACGTCCTGCTTTTTTCGACGATCTTCTCCAGAAATCCGTCTCCAAACCTCTTTCCCAGGTTGGAGAGAGAAAATGAACACACCATCCTGGACAAGCTCGAGGAGATTGAGCGTCAGATTAACCAACTCGGTGAGTTTATTGGATTGGAAATGAGCTTTTGGTTGCGTATACAACTTCTAATAAGCACGTGCACCGCTTTTTAAGTTTGTTTATAGTGTCCTATATATATATATATATATGTTTTTTGGCTAATTATGGCATGCAATATGTCATTTAAGCACGCGCATTCGAATCCATTATGGATTATGCACGCGCGTTTAGATTCTGTACGGCGTGTATAATACGCGCGCGCGCTTAATTTCTGTAGGGCATATATCAATATATTATATATGCACGCGCATTCTGATTTAGTATGGTACAGTTTATAAAGCATGCATATGCAGCATATACTGTATGCAGACGCATTTACTTTTATTATAGTATATAGGCACGCGCAATTAAATTCAACAAGACTTACAAGCGCGCGCACTGAAGGTTCACTATGGCGTATATGCACGCGCATGTAGACTCGGCATGTCTTATAACGTTGCATGAAATCATGTGTTAAACACAGGCTTGTGCTTTTCACACAGGCTCTCTTAATCTGAAGGAAAACTTGTGTGGAAATGCACGGTATTGTTGCACCTGTTAGAGGAGAGGAGGGATGAACATGCGCACATAGATAGGATTATTATTGGTAAAAGCAGTCAGCTTTATCATCATGTCTATTGCATGTCTATCAATCACAAGTAAAACTGCAGCAAAAAAATAAATCGGATTGATTGATATGTCAACAAAGCAGTCTGTAATGAAATATTAAGTCCATGGTGCATCTTCTAATGGCACCTAAATATCCATCTTTCCAATGTGATTGCTCAGATTCAAAACATGATTTTGTTCTTTCTTCAAATACAATTTAAGCACGTATCTGATCCTGCTATGTTTGCACGAGTAAATATCACTTCACATGCACTCAAATATAAAGCAATAAAACACTGGTCAAGAATGAAATAAAATCTCTTTCTGATTGATCAATCCTGCTTCTATTTGATGGATCAGGCATGTAACCAAATAATGATTCCTACAAATGCCACAGTTTTACACTCATATGTCCGTCAGTGACCCTCTGATAACCTCAACAATGATGGGACTGTGACGAATAAATATCTGGTGATGTGGATGATGAGGATGGGCTCCCTTTTGAGTCTGGATCCACTCACGGGTTCTTCCTTAAATCGTCTCAGGGAGTTTATTCCTCACCACCATCACCACTGAGGGATAATTAATCAATTCAAAATATATAATCTGAAATCATGTATTTCTGTAAAACTGCTTTGTGGCGATGCCTGTTGATATAAAGCGCTAAACAAACAACACTTAATTGAATATTTTTGGCAAATGTTCCACTTAATCATTTATAATTAGCATTAAATATCATCCCTTTAGTGTGCAAGAAGAATATAAGAAGTGCTTTCAAGTGTATTTGTTCTCACTAATGAATGGTTGATTTCATTATTTTGGTCTTGGCCCAGGAATGCCGCATCAGCATGCCCCATTTTCATGAGAAGGCTCTTGCTGACTGGTTTCCAACAAAATAATAATCATATTAATCGAAGCTAATTAACTCTAATTACCGCTGGCTCACAATGACATGGTTCTGGGGTCCATCCTGAGTTCTGAGCTCTGAGGTGACTGCAGCAAGTCACATTTTATTGCAAGGTTTTAAAAATGCTAAAAATCATGTGCGAAACGATTTGTGCTGATGCAACACATTTTAATTAATGTTGGGACTAAATGTGGAAGCTGATGTTTCGAAAAAGTACCAATCTAACGCTCAGGTGTCCACAAACTGCTTTCATATAGTGGACATAATGGACTGTTGTGGAAGTTTGGAAATTTTTATTTATTTATTATTAGCAGTATTTTTTTTTACAGAAATTGGATTTATCATTATTTTATTTATTGTTGGCTGAGCTTTAAACAGTCGATATGTAGCTGAAAAATGTTGTAAACCAGACATTCATGCATTTTGATCATTTAATTAGGGGGATATTTTTTAACCTCTAATGTTTTATTTTAATTTTCTAACCCATCATTTGACAATTAAACACTATTTCTTCATTCTGGGCTTTTTTTTCCCCCCCAGAAGTGTATAATTAAGAGTGCATCAAATCCTGCTCTTATTTTTTCTTGATTGAAAGCTAAGAAAACCTTAAATTTCCATCCCTAAAACTATAAACGTGACGAAGATGCTCTGTGATGTTTCCTCAGCTAAAAATTTAGAGCTAAACATTGAGAAAGTCTCACAGTTTGGCGAAAAGCATCCGACGGTGACGCAGAAGCAGCGAGAGGTCAAAAAGTTGTTTCCAGACTCGGAGCTGTTCAGAACGTGGGGTGACCATCTGTCTGAGGACGAGCAGAAGCAAGCCGAGAACTTATTTCAGCTTTATGGCTACAACGTGTTTCTCAGTGACCGACTTCCTCTGAACAGGACTCTACCGGACACTCGAGACCACCGGTATGAACCTGCACACATCACACCTGCTAACAGATTACAATTTCACCAGATTACAGAGGTTTTACTTTGGGTGAGACATGACGCATTATATATATTAATATGTTTGGCGTTTGGAAGATGCCCTTATCCAGAGGAACTTGCAGTTTATCTCATTTAAACTGATGGTTAAGGGCCTTTATCAATGGCCCAGTAGTGACAGTTTACCTTAATCCTATTATTGCAGTATGAGGATATTACAAAATAATATATGAATTAGAAATTATTTTGGTAAATTATTACTTAAAAATACTAAGAAACGTCAAAATCTTTCTGAACAGTGGGCAGTAGGTTCTGTCAGGGCCAGAAAGTCCTTCTCTACTGGCCTGAAATTCTATCATTGACCTCCATTTTAATATATTCTCCCATTTATATGTATTACATTATTCCCAGTAGTCCATTCTTTTCATTTCATCGTGTTCATCTCAGGTTCATCGCATCCGAGTGTAAGTTCAGGTTGGTGTTTCTATCCAATCAGATTTCAATGTTCACCTCATGTGTAGAAATGAACAGCGTGGACTTTACGTAGGTTCATATCTATGGTGCTTCGACTCTGTTGCTTTAACCAATCCGACTCAAATATATTCATGTGGATTTAATAGCTTTTTTTTTTGCTTTTCATTCCACAATTGCTGGCAGAGGAGAGGAAATTGATTTGGTCAAAGATATACTTATAAAGGACATTTACAAGAAGGACTTTTCAAGAAAAGTTGAGGAAATTTCAGCCGAAACAGTTGTTAAGCTTCACAAATTATTTATACTTTTGTGTTTTCTTTCCCATAGAATTTGCACAAAAACACACCATTTGCCTTAATTTCATACCCCTAGGAAAACACATGGTTTTCACTATCAGAGAACTCAGAAAATACTACAAATATGCACAGAAACCCTGCGGTCATGTTCTGAGTTTGATATCGATGGTCCTGCTAGAGATGATGTACATGGACAGTGCAGATGTGGCTACAGTGAAAAGAGACTTACTGATTTGTGTTTATTAAAGTTCTTGCTTCAGTAATGATATTCAATATCACTGAACGGCTGAAATCACTGGTTACGCATGGCCTGTGCGTAGAATTCACCCCATTATTAGCCTCATTTAACTCTTTTATGACCTTTAATGATTAGCACTCATTCAAAAGCAAAACAGATGGAAATATGGTGTTCAACTGCCATCTGTTTGGTAACACAGGATGTTGCAATGCAGGAGTTTTCACTTTATATGGCGGAAACCTTTACTCACACACACACAAATACAAATGTTTGTAACTGAGCTCGGTTTAATGTCAGATTTTCTTTGTTCTTGTGGGGTTTTTGTTTCCTTCACGTCCCCCAAAAAATTAGTAGATCAATTATTATCAATTTTTTTTTTTTAATGATTTTTTCTATTAAAAATAAAGCTCATACCTACAAAGCAAAAAAAATTAAAGCAACATCAGTAGTTAGGGTACCAAACACTAATGCACATTTATTTTCCCTATTTTTGACCCTGATGCTATTTAAAGTTATTGATTTAGAAATCGATATTTAAATAAATTAGACATTTTTAAACTTGACGTATTTCCTTACCATTATCAGGCGGTGGTGGAGGACCGGTGGGGGCTTAAAAATGGGGAATGCATAAAAAGTTTGAGAACCACTGATCTAAAGTGATGTGATTGATATAATGTGAAGTCGGTTTCTATCCAGGCTAATAATCGCTTTCCTAACGCTAGGTGTGCTTCAAAGGTGTATCCGGAGCAGCTCCCGTCGCTCAGCGTTGTTCTGATCTATCTGAATGAAGCTCTGTCGATTTTAAAGCGAGCCGTATACAGTATCATCCACAGAACACCTGCTCACCTGCTCAAGGAGATCATTCTGGTGGACGATCGCAGCACGAACGGTTCGTAACTTACAATGGGGTGCAGTTGTTTTTATGCAGTTTTAATACAAGGGAGGGTTTTTTATTGTTGCAAGTAAGAATAAGGTTATTCTCAGGTTTTTTCATTCAGGTGAGTTCTCACACTTTGTGTTTATGTCTCATACATTTATTAATAATAGATTGAAGAATACAATTTACTTGTATCTGAACCTTTCTCCAGCTTTGTGAGAAATTTGAATTTGCTGTTTCAGGAGTTGCTGTAGATACATTCAATTCTGCTAAATATTTATCATGACTGTTCAAGACTTGAAGTTCCAAACCTTCAAGCCATATATAAGAAAGATCGAAGTTTAATCGTTGGAAATTTAGTATTGAATACATACATTTTTAAAGAGAGTGCAAAATTGATAACAAATTAACCGTACACTATATAGACACAATTTTGTGGACAACTCACCATAATATTGGTATGTGCTTTTTTAAACATCCCATTCCACATTTAATCACCATTTTTCTCTTATAATAAGCTTCACTCTTCTGTAAAAATATTTCACTGGATTTTGTGGAGAATACATACAGTACCTCACCTACTAGGGTGTTGGTAAAGTCAGGTACTGAGAAGGTCTGGGGTGCAGAAGGTCTGGGGGGCAGTCAGCATTTTAATCCATCCCAAGGTGTTCAGTAGGGTTGGAGATCTATAGCAGGAGATCTTTCAGTCTAACCCATGTAATGCATATCTTCATGGAGCCGGCTTTGTGCTGCCGCATTCAAAAGCATCCTATACAATTTTCAGTATCCAAATTTGTGGTAACAGTTTGAAGTAGAAGCACATATGGCTGGAAAAGTCAAGTGTCCCAATACTTTATATATAGTATTTATTGTGTATATTATATTTAGTGCCATTGTGTATAATGTTGAATTTAATGTCTTAATAAATCAGATAATGAACCTGGTGTATAGATACTTTATTTATGGGCATTTAGAAAATATATTTTCTCCTAAAGATGCATGTTTTTATACAATAATATTTTTCATTCAAAGTCTATGAACGAATGGACGCTAATCCAATAAATTCCTCTTTTGTAATCATTGTAGAGGACCTGAAGGAAAAACTTGGTGAGTTTATTGACCAAATGAATCAACAGAGGCCTGGATTACTCAAGAAAGTGAAGCACAAACAGCGACTGGGTCTGTCGCAAGCTCGTATTTCGGGATGGAAAGCAGCTGTTGGTGATGTGGTGGCCATTTTGGATGCTCACATCGAGGTGCATAAGCATTGGTAAAAAACACTTGTGTATCACTGTGTCTTTCAACTTTGCACAAACACCTTATAAGTCTTAAGTCAAGGCTTGTCAGTTTTTACCATATAATGTTACAGTTTAGTTTGAGATTGTAAAAAAGGTTGTTACAGGACCACAGGGCAAAAAAAACAACAAAACAGATTGACATAAGACTACACAGACCTCTGGTATAAATAAATAAAGTGCACGGTGACGGCACTTCCATATTTCACAATTTATTTCCTGCCAACTGACATCTATAAGAGGGTTTTGAAGCATTCGCTAAACGACTAGCATACTGGATAACAGCTTATACCCAAAGTAATAAGTACACACAAGTTTTAACATATAAACAAGCCCTTCTTTGATGGTCTAAAACTTCATTTTAATACATCTTTGTCTAGGAAGATGTACAAAATTATTCCCGATAGTCTATTCTCTTCATTTCATAGCATTTCTCTTCGGTGTGCGGCTACAAGGAGAGTCTGTATACGTTGGAATTTCTATCCAATCAGATTTCAGCCGTCACATGTTGCTTTTTGCTTGAACAAATCAGTTGACAGCACAGAGGCCATCCGGCAGGCGTCCAATAACCTCTGCATTTTCACATCCTTTAATTATTTTTCTTTTCTTTTCAAGAGCTGGTGGGCATCGTGAGAAAAGGCCGGAGTTGTTACGATTTTAAATTGAACTATTTATACTTTTGATTTTGATTTTGATTTTTTTGTGTATTTGCACAAAAACGCACAATTTTCTTTCATTTCAAATCCCCAGTGAAACCGCAATGTGTGAAAACATGCACAAAAACGCAAGAAATATTTGGGGTAAATTTTATAAGGGTAATATCGATGCTTCTGCTAAGGAGGATGTACACGGGCCGTGTAGCTGTGGCTGCAGTGGAAGGAGGCTTATTGAATTGTGTTCATCGGTTTTCTGTAGTAATGACATTCATTATCATTGAATGAGATTCCTGTCTCTGATGCAGTGTTATACAGTGTTTCTCTATAAAAATTTATGGTATTAAGAGGTGGATTGGTTCCGGCAGGGCACCACTGAAGGCTTGGGTGGGAAATGCACGGCTTGCTACTGTATAAAATAAATATTTATGAGCATAATATAAGCAAGACAACACAAAGGAAATGGTGTTCAGTTGAGAAGGAAAGTGTGTAACCAAAAGACATGAAAAATAAACCTGATCAGGTCTCCCTGGACTAACAATGACTGGCAAAGTACAGCGAACTGGGTATTGAGAAGTCTGATGATGGATTGTGTGAAGAAAGCGGTACACAGTCTGTCCATCAGGTCTTGAATTCTTCGCTGGTTGAAGAGTTTGTTTTAGTTTGAAGTGTCCCCACCCTAAAGCAGTGATGGGAAGATCATATTATGTTAGTGACTTCAGATTTAGCCATTTAGTATATTGTAATCCTTATCACGTTCATAGCATCTACGGGAGTCAGATAACAAAACGAACAACTCGGATCAGAGGACTCATTCAGTGAAGTACACAATTCTGTTTCCTGTGCACTGGAACAAGAAAAGAGACACTTCGAGACGACTTGTTCTTCTGAGTCACATTGAAAACTTCAAAATGAACGATTCGTTTCATGAAAGACCCAACACCACCCTGAAAAAGATTATGTTCCTTCAACCTTAAGTCATTTCTCATTTGCCAATGGTGACACGAATTAAATTTTTCTCTCTGTAAAACAGAGTCATTAAAATGGCCTTAATTTCTCTGTACATGAATAAACATATGAAATGAAATATTAACATATTTAATTGTATTGATTGAACCCATAATGGGGGCGATTAAATTAATTGAATTTCTATTGGTTTCAGGGCAGAACCGCTGCTGGCCAGAATCAAAGAAGACAGGACGGTGGTGCTGTCTCCGGTGTTTGACCGGGTGGATTTCAACACACTTGAATTGACTCCGTACACTACAAGCGCCCATGCCTTCGACTGGCAGATGTGGTGCATGTACGAGTCCTTCAGGCCAGAGTGGTACAAACTCAATGATGAGTCCATGCCTGGGAAGTGAGTGACACCACTTTATAAATAAAGTCATTTTATTTTATACAAGGTTCTGTTTAATTATACGCTTACCTAAATATAATGAAGAAACACTTGGGGGTATCCTAGCTTGTTAGGAAGCTGGGTTAAAAGCCATGATGCAGCAATCCTGGACCAGAAAGGGTTGAGGGGGGGTGTTCATGAGCTCAACATTCGCAGCATGGCAGTGCTTGTGCTTGGACCCCCAACATATCTATACACTTAAAGGTTTAGTGCCTCAATCAATGGCCCAACAGTGGCAGCTTGACAGATGGTTTTTCATTCTTCTTGCTTATGTTAAAGAATATATAAATAGTCATTCTCTCACATGTTCCATCTCTCGAAATGACAATGTAGATTGTGACACTGAGAAACTGAGAATTGAATTGAAACTAGAAAGTCGCAAAACAATCCTCTTAACGGAAAGAATTGTACAAAAGCAGCTTTATAATGTTATAATAAAGCTTTATATATTTACACTTATATTGTTAATATCTTGTGCAATTATGTGCAATAATAATTGTTACATGTGCAGAAACTTGTGTAACTATAATTGTAGTCTGGCTTTTTCGCCATCTGTTTCGTTGCTACTACAAATTTAATTTAACTTATTAGTATTTGACTTAATATGTATATTTATTTAAATCTTCTTTTTTATTTGACTTTAAACTCAAATCTTTCTGCGAGCAACTGCAACCAAACAATTTCTCAAAAGGATTCTGATTCTAAAGAATTACCTTTGAATGTTATAGTTACATGCTGACGTTGGAGTCGGCATCTGGAAACAAAAAATCTTTTATAAAAATGCATAGATTTATTTAATATTTTTATGTAGAGCATCCACCATACAAATCCTGTGTAAATGCTACCATCTTAGAATCAGTCCATTCATATAAACGTGTCATTCGTCTTACAAATGTGTATCTTTTTTATGCTGCTGTAATTAAAAACGCCAACACCTTCTGTCTGATCATATTTGAGAATTCATCCGTGATATTCCTTTATTGCCAGGAGTCCTTCCGTCATGGGAATTTTTGTAGCCGATCGAGTCTTCTTGGGAGAAATTGGAGGGTTAGACAAAGGGATGGAAATCTACGGAGGCGAGAACGTCGAGCTCGGAATACGAGTAAGTTGTTTGTCGCATGTATATTTGTCGCTGTAGTATTAAGAGTATTTATATAAACCTGGTGTCTTTTTTTTTTTTTTTTAAATAGGTTTGGTTGTGTGGAGGAAGCGTCGAAATCATCCCTTGCTCTAAGATCGCTCACATAGAGCGAGCGCATAAGCCCTACGCTCCAGATCTAGCCGAGCCCATGAGACGAAACGCCATAAGGGTGGCTGAAATCTGGATGGATGAATATAAGAGAAACGTTCTTGTCAGCTGGAATCTTTCACAGAAGGTTGGATGTAGTCAATTCTGATAAGCCGTTAAAGCTAAAAAAAACACGATATAAACATGGCGTAGCATCTATTATACAGTAAAGTTGGGTTCCTTAATAAATGTATTTGCATTAAGTTGACTGAAAGCATTGTCAGTGTGAATTTGCACAGCGTCTTGGTTACAACTGCCTGTTTCTGTCACAAATCCTCTCAGAATTGTGGGGATTTGAGGTACTTAACAGAAAACAGAAGTGAGTAGATCATCTCATGGGTCCTCTGGTCCGAGTCGTTCATTCTTTTTCACGTGACTCCCATAGGATCTAGACAGTGCAATAGATCGAGTGTTTTTGGTCTGAATTATAAATAATTATGGGAGTCATGTGACTAAAGAACTAAAGATTAGGACCAGAAGATATGAGAGGAGAGCTACTAGACGTGTTGGAGATCTGCTTATTAAAAATGTGTTATATTGATTCGAAAAACAAAATTCATATTTGTTCATTTTGATGAAAGAGATTTAAAGAACTCAAGTCACTAAAATTATCAGATTTTTCCAACACTAATGCTTTGCCTTGCATTTCTTTTTTTTGAAAAAAAAAAAATTGAAAATCATTGGCTGAAAGAACAGGACTCAGGTGGGCATCATCATAGGATAATCCATGACGATACTGAGACTTAATAAATCCCGGGTTTTGACACAGAACAGGTGAACGCAGTAGGAAAATCAACCGATTAGAGTTGAGACAGGACTAGAAAGCAAAAAGAAAAAAAAGGCAAACATGAGCCAAAATCATTATAATGGATTTAATGATGCTTTAAAAGGTATTCAAAGTTTGGGATTTTTTTTTAAATATTATACCCAACCCTGGATTGCCAAGTAAACCTCCCTTTGTAATGTTTCTATGTACTTGATAATGCTGTTTGTTTGCTGTTGTGTACTGAGGTCATGGGACGGCTTTATTTATATTGAGATCTTGCTAATGGGTCAACTCCATTCAGCCACTTATTTGACTGCTATTAAATTTGCCAACAGAAAAATGACAAATCAAGTATAAACTTTCCTCATCACAGTAATGAACTGAAATCTCTCGTCTATTGCTATTTTTCCACTCGCCATATCTCTCTTGGTTTTCCCAAATTTCCCTTCAACAATTCAGTGTTTTAAAGTAGTATATATCCTAGTGCAGTGCAGTGTAGTGTAGTGCAGTGTAGTGCAGTGTAGTGTAGTGTAGTGCAGTGCAGTGTAGTGCAGTGTAGTGTAGTGCAGTGTAGTGCAGTGTAGTGTAGTGCAGTGTAGTGTAGTGTAGTGTAGTGCAGTGTAGTGTAGTGTAGTGTAGTGCAGTGTAGTGCAGTGTAGTGTAGTGTAGTGTAATGTAGTGTAGTGTAGTGCAGTGCAGTGTAGTGTAGTGTAATGTAGTGCAGTGTAGTGTAGTGCAGTGTAGTGTAGTGTTGTGTAGTGTAGTGGCAGTGTAGTGCAGTGTAGTGTAGTGTAGTGTAGTGTAATGTAGTGCAGTGTAGTGTAGTGTAGTGTAGTGCAGTGCAGTGCAGTGTAGTGCAGTGCAGTGCAGTGTAGTGCAGTGTAGTGCTGTGTAGTGTAGTGTAGTGTAGTGTAGTGCAGTGTAGTGCAGTGCAGTGCAGTGTAGTGTAGTGTAGTGTAGTGTAGTGCAGTGTAGTGTAGTGTAGTGTTGTGTAGTGTAGTGTTGTGTACCTCAACCTGCTTTTGTACCATTTCAGATGTTATAAATAAATGACAATGAGCACAAAGAAAAGATTCAAGAGTGACATATAAAACTAAATAATCAAATCCGCTTCACATCAAACCCTTTCAGAATCATGGAATTGATATCGGAGACGTGACGGAACGAAAGAAGCTGAGAGACCAACTTAAATGTAAGCCTTTCAGCTGGTATCTGAAGAACGTCTATCCTGAATTAGACACCTGGGATGATCTACTCGGCTACGGCGCGGTAAACAACAACTTATTTCCCTTTTTATGAGGTTTCTCTTAGTATAAAATTGTGAAAATATATGATTTTATTTTATTTTGGAAAATCCAGTGAATTTGATTGGTTCACTTTGCCTTTGCTTTGTTCAGATACAGACAGAATTTATAGAAAATTACTGCCTCGATCAAGGTCCTGTTCCTGGCAGCGTCCCTGTCCTTTATCAGTGCCATTTCCTTAACCCTCAGGTACGTTTTTGGACTACAAGCACCAAACAAAGTTTTGCATTACAGCTTCTGTGAATGTTTGCATTTGGGTAAACAAAAAAGAGGAGTGGAAGCCTGTGTTTCAGAAAACTAAGCACTTTGAATAAAAACATGCTCCACTCAGCATTTGTACAATATTGTTCACTGTCTAGGTGCCTTTTGTGTTCTGCAGGGACGTTCCTAGCCTTTTTTGGCACCTTAGATGAGATTCCTATTGTCCCCCCAATGGCTCCGCCGTCCCACCACAATACTCCACCCCCCACACCGTACAAATGATTCGCAACCTTCCTTAAAAAAGCTTAAACACGTTTAATAACCACTATTGCAAAATTGCCTGAATTCAAGTACGTAAGCATATACTGTATATTAAACTTCAGGAGAAAAACAGGTAAAGAATTTAAATGCAAAAATACTTGAATCCAACAATCCATTTGTTTTAAATTCATTTAAAAGAGGAATTATGACTAGATTGTGAGTATAACACTTGTGACTTGGCTGGAGTTTTCTATTACTTTTCCTTCATAAAATATTGCGTTATAAAATCGGTTCATTTGGTTCACATCGGTTTTTTTAATTAATCCTATATATTTATTTTTTAGTTTAGGGTCCCTGGTGGTCTAGTGGTTAGGATGCGGCGCTCTCACCGCTGCGGCCCGGGTTTGATCCCCAGCCACTCTCAGTGCCGGTCCCAAGGCCAGATAAATGGGGAGGGTTGCGTTAGGAAGGGCATCCAGCGTAAAAACATGTGCCAAATCAAAACATGTGGATGGTCCGCTGTGGCGCCCCCTAATGGGAGAAGCCGAAAGAAAGTTTATTTATTTTTAAATTTCAGAATTTTTTCAACTCTCTCTGACAAAACCCATGAGAAGACTATGAAGATGGTGCTTAGTGTGTCAGAAACCAGAACACTATAAAGAGTGATCTAATGGTTATCAAGGACTATAACTATTAATGGTAAGAAATCATCTGTTCATCTGTTTGCCCCATTTGTTTTGTATATAGTACTGCTACTATAGGAGTAGTGGGGAACTCTACATCGGAGGCATCACCTCTCACAGGTACAATAATAACCGCTGTCTGGTGGATCCTGGTGAGGGAAACACACCTTCGCTGCATAACTGTAAAATATCCAAGGAGAAAGGATTCCATATGTACTGGGACTTTAAACAGGTGATTTCTTTTAGATTATGAATTGCTTTAAAATTACTAATCGGCTTTGCACTGTTGTGTTTCACAGCATGGTTTTAAAAACACAACCTCCCACACAATATATGGACAAAAGTAAAGGGACACCTGACTTTTCCAAGCATACGTAGTTTTTCCACAATCAGTTCACAAAATTGTCTTAGGATGCGAAAGCATAAAATTTTTCCTTCACATGAACTACGGGACCGAAACCTGTTCCAACATGAGAATAACCCTGTGCAGAAAAAGCCATGAAGATATGCTCTGACCTCAACCCTCTAGGAGGAATTGAAATGCCACCTCAGGCCTCCTAACCTCAACTTCATCAGTCCCGCAAGAATTACTAACAACTTTGTATCTGAATGAGCACAAATCTCGACAAAATCTAGTGGAACATCTTCCCAGAAGAGTGGATGTTATTATAAGAGCAAACGGGGACTAAATGTGAAACTTCAAAAAGCGCACACAAATCTTATGGTCAGATGTCCACAAACTTTTGTCTATATAGTGTATATATATTGTTACACCACAGTTTAATTCTCAACCCTTATTGATCAGAAGATGTGGATTTCTGACTCATTACTAAAACAGCTTTGTTTTAATGCACTGCATATTCACTTCTGTATGGTTGAACAGTTTACGGGTTGCCAGTCATATGATAAGATTTCATTTAGTATATTATTGTGAGGAGACTCCAGTGTCAGAAAGGTCACAATGTTTTCTAATGATGGGAAATTTTTCAGAGCAGGTTTCTGGTTTCTCAGAAAAATGACAGGAATATGACATTAGTTTTTTTTTTAACCAAATTGTTCATTCCTAATCACACCGCTGCTTTAAGTCAGGAATCATTAACACGACAGCTATTTGTGTTGTATAACTCTTAATCTGTATCTTTACTCAGGGTCATGCAATAAAAAACAAAAACACCAACAGATGTCTCGAGATTGCTCAAGGAGAGGATTCGTGGTACCACCTTGTCATTCAGGCCTGCAGCGGGCAAAAATGGAGGATACAATACGTCATCGAGGAATTTTAACTACCTTATGACACCTGGGTTTAAATGACAACCAAGGGAAATGAGACATATGGAAAATTTGGGCACCAATGAACTCTAGAGTAATGAAGCGAAGATTGACTTCCAGCACGGGTGGAACATTCAAACTGGAATGGCAAACACAAAAGCCATTAGTACATCGCTGCTAGGCAACCAGGACATGTGCCTATGGAACTAGCTAAATACTAAAGTTAATGATTTAGCTAGATTGTGTGTGTGTGTGTGTGTGTGTGTGTGTGTGTGTGTGTGTGTGTGTGTGTGTGTGTGTGTGTGTGTGTGTGTTGTGTGTGTGTGTGTGTGTGTGGAGCCTTTTTCCGGAAGGTTTAAACACTGTGGAAACAGTCAGGAAGTCAGGAATATCAACATTTACCTCAGGTGTGTGGGTACATGTTAAAGAAATGACCCTGTACATCCAAAATTACACTGTAATGAACTTAGCATCAGCTAGAGACTGAGCTTTCAAGGGCTCACCCTTATTAAGGAACATAATCAAGGCATCACAATTGGTGGAAACCTGTCAGAAACTCGTGATGTCCAAAACATGAGTAGAATTGCTCGTTCACATGGGAACTCTGTATAAACCTGGTGAACGATTGGTGACCGAGAATAATACCAACATCTGGATGTAGTTGTTTGTGGGGGGGTTGCCTTTATTATTTGTATATATATTTAAAAAACATTTTTTATCTTGGTGAGCTCAAAATATATACAATGGATGATGTGAATCTGATCTCACAGCGCCACCTGCTGTTCATGGAGGACTTGAAGAGATCTAAAAACCTTAATTTTTGTGATTTCTTTTTTCCAGGAGGAATCATCGAATTATCAGAAACATTTCCCTGTAAGAAAATTAAGTAGAAACGCTCACTACAATCCCACAGATGACTTTAGTCTCTAGTATAATAACGACTATCTATCCTTGTTGTTTTGCCAAAGAGATGCATCTCAGTTTTTTTACAATTATTTTTTAATCTAAGAGAAAAAACATCATCTAGAAGCATAAAAGTAACATTTTATAATCAGTTAAACAAGTTCAGATCACCATCGGTGAAGTTTTTTTTTACTTATGTAAAACTGTATTATAAAAGTTTTTGATTTTGATTCCCAAAAGTGTCTTACATTTCAAAAATAAAGAAACCTTATCAAAATATCTTCAATATAGTCAAATGTGTAGAGGATTTTTTATTCAAATATATTGATTGAAGAAATGATTCTTAAACATGTTTTTTTAGACATTTGAAGCTATTTTGCTATTTTGCATCTGAGAAATCGGCATCAAATGATCTGAAAATGTTACGTTTGAAATCATAAATAATGTCTGAATCGATTTAATATGTAATAATCCCACACTGTAAGAATTACACACATTTGCACACACATTTTTTATTTTTCTGAGCTAAAACAGAATCTTTTGCTGCTACTCCTTTCGTTTTATGCCTTAGAAGAAAGTTTAAGGCACTTGTGGGAAAAACATGCTTTCAAAAATAAAACAGTTTATTTTTTTATTAATGAACACAAAAATGGAGAGTAAATATACCGAATAAAAATCTTTGTCTGCAAAACCACCCTTTGTCTGCAAAACAGCATCACTTTTTTCCTAAAATCCTTGTGTCTTTATGTAATCCAAGACTGACTTCATGATGTTGAGAACAGCGCACTCTAGGGGCCAAATTTATTACTTCCATTAATCCTTGATCTGTATACTGAAAATAGGTTCTACATCGGCTGCATGTTTGGGGTCGTTGTTCTGCTGCAGAATAAATTTGGGTTAAATCAAATGCCTCCCTCATGGTATTGCATGATGAAATATCTGCTTGTATTTCTCACCATTAAGGACACCAATAATCCTGACCAAATCTCCAACTCCATTTGCAGAAATGAAGCCCCAAACTTGCAGGAAACCTCCACCATGCTTCACTGTTGCCTGCAGACTCTCATTAATGTAACACTCCCCAGCACTTCAGCAAACAACTTGTTTTTTTTTGCTCCAGACATTTATTACAGATTTTGCTTCATCAGTCTAAAGAACCTGCTGGCAAGAGAAATTTAACTCAGGTGTGATAAACCACAGATTTAACAGGGGGGCAAACACTGATCTGAAACATTAAAGTCTGACAACATTGAAAAAAATAAGAAATCAGCAAGAGGGCAAACACCTTTTTACACCACTGTATGTCAGGAACGTTGGAATATATTTTCGATAATTTAGTCTTAGAAAGATGATCTCTATGGACCGTTTTTTTTTTAAATCATATATATTAAGTCTAGCATATAACGTGGAAGAGCATATATTATCTAACACCCTGTCCCATCAAAGTGTATATTCGAGAGATAACACCACTCACATGGGGATTCAATCCGAACATCTTTTCCCAAGCAGATTTTGGAGGTAAAGAGGGAAACCCAGGAAACAGGGACAAAGATAAGTTGGAGAAGGTCATGAAAACGCTATTAATGAAAAAGTGTTCAAAGCGTTTCAGATGCTTCTTCTCCCAGAAAGCGAATGTAGAATCTGTGAAGGAGGGGGTGGGTGGGTGTATTGCATATATGTGCCATGGAAGAGGCTGAGGTCAATTTAAAATAACGCAGAAATTGATCAAATATTTTGAGAGGAATGCACTACTGGATTATCAGTATAGCGTGCAGCTGAGGTGGGAAGGGACACCATGGAAGAGTGGGGGCACACACCCAGAACAACTGCTTATAAATATTAGCTGCCCAATAATAATGCATGAGGTTAGGTAATGCAAGGCCCCCACTTAGTCTGCATTTGTGAAAAAAATGTTTTGGAGAACCTGTTTTTCCCACCCATACAAAAGACAAGATTAAACTTTCTTTCAGCTTCTCCCATTAGGGGGCGCCACAGCAGATCATCTGCATGTTTGATTTGGCACGTTTTTACCCTGGATGCCCTTTCTAACGCAACCCTCCCCATTTATCCGGGCTTGGGACCGGCACTAAGAGTGGCTGGGGTTGGTTCCCTGACCAGGGATCGAACCCGGGCCGCAGCTGTGAGAGCGTCGCATCCTAACCACTAGACCTACATGAGACACGATTAGCTTGTCAATATTTTAGAAAAACGATTTAGTTAAAAACAAAGGAATGGACTGAACAAGATACAGAAATATGGAAAGAATGTTCATTTGAACTGTATTTATTCTACCAAGTGTAGACACCGCCGCCATTTTTCTTGCCTTGCCCTGCCTTGTTTCTATGTTGAAGGTTTTATTGCCTGCAATACTTCCACGACCAGTTCTGACCAGACTTGTCCAGACAGTAAATATGTGTACCTGGGTTCCACCATTTCTTTGTTGATGGTACTGCTGGACACCTGATGTCCAAGGACTGTAAACATAATGTGTCTTTCAACAAGCGTTCAACAAGATTACAGTTGTTTATCTGATGAAATGATGCACATTTTTGTTACGCTTTTGACGCCTTTAACATGTTGTCTAGTGGTTTATTGTATCGTCAGCAAAACTCTGCACAATCCAATTCATGTTTTTTCTTTTCCATCTTTCACCGATAGTCCAAAAATGCTTCTGGAAGACGCTTTCCAGTGTGATTTAGAATAATCTGAATCACACAGCCGAGCAGATGAGAGTTAAGGCCGGTATTTGACCTTATTATCTTCTGATCAGAACTCTAGCATTTTTATCGTATCCAAATTTCAAGTGTTAATGTGACAGTCCTAATTTCAACTAATTACAATTACAATGTATTGATTTGTTTTTAATTTAAAGACGCTTCACAGCCCTATTCACAAATGTTTTTGGAAGAGACCTTTATCCAGAGTACAGTTGAGCAGGTGATGGTTAATGCTCTGCTGGTATTTGACCTCACAACCTTCTAATTAGAAATCCTATGTCTTATCTACTGAATTCTATTTCATGAAGTGTCAGAAACTACTTTCTGTCTTCACCACTGTATTAGTCTATAGGTTGAATACAAGGTGGAACGTGGAGGTACAGTTTCAATGTTTCAGGCTGTAAAAACAAATATACTAAAACCTATACTACAAAAAAGTGTGTGCTTTATTATTTAGATGATTTTTGCACGTCGTGGTTAGTCATTTGAGATGCTGGCTGATAAATAGAGGTACAAACTTCTGGAAAAAATGCACCACTTGGCTACAGGAGGCTTTTGAAGAGCAAGAGGTTCCACTTAAAGAACATCTAGCTGGTCAATAAACTACTTTTCAGTTTAACCCTCCAAATGCTCCCCATTTTTGGAGGGATGTGTAAACGTGAAATACTATCGGTGTAAACCGAACTTCAAGTAATCATAGGCAATCAAACAGTGACCAAAGCAGTTTTAAATCCAGTGCTCGTGAAGCTGGAATTCTCAACTCAAAGCCACTCGGTTGCGTTTCATCAGATCCCAGACACAACAAATCTTTTGCTAAAGGGTCGTCGTGATGCAACACAGACAAATTCTAGGTTATTACAGTGAATTCATAATAAGTGACATCATCTCTGTGATGTCACACTTATTAGAGAGAGGTAGTGCGAAGTGCACTATTATAACTGGATTACTGTCTGTTAATAAGTTACAACTGTCAATAAATCATTTGCACATAGGCAATTTCCTACGCCTTTAAGGCTTTTCAAATCACTTTGTATTAATTCTTTATTTATTAATCATTAAAAATAAGAGAGGGAAGACACCTTTATTTAAAATTCATGTTGTGCTTATTCAATAAATGTTTAACTATTTGACTGTACGTGGCAAAATTTGCTTCTGATCAGAATGTGTGCATATAAGCATAAAAAAAACCCAGACTTGTTAACAAGTGGCACCCAATAACAAGTTACATCATTGAAGGAAAAATTTTATTTTGAGACTACTTGGTGATATAGCATACCCTGTGAAATACAAATATGTATATGACATGTAATTTATTGCCTGATGAACTGTTTAAAAGAGAAAAATGGGGCAGGCTGTTATAAAATAATAACAGTAAAATTGCAGGTCTGTTCTTCGATCGTTCCAGATATTTAAGTCTACACTTTGTCTTCTTTTGGCTTCTCCCATTAGGGGGCGCCACAGCAGATCATCCGTCTCCATACTTCCCCTGTCCTCTACATCTGCCTCTTTTAAACCAACTACCTGCATGTCTTCCCTCACCACATAAATAAACCTCCTCTTCCTGGTGGCTTCATCTTCAGCATTCTCCTACTCATATACCCCATGTCCCTCCTCTGCTCATGTCCAAACCATCTCAATCTCACCTCCCTCACCTTGTCTCCAAAACGTCCTACATGCGCTGTCCCTCTAATAAACTCATTTCTAATCCTGTCCATCGTCGTCACTCCCAGCGAAAACCTCAACATCTTCAGCTCTGCTTCATCCAGCTTCACCTCCTGTCTTTTACTCAATGCCACTGTCTCTAATCCATACAACATCTCAGGTCTCACCACAGTCCTATAAACTTTCCCTTTTACTCTCACAGATACTCTTCTATCACAAATCACTCCTGCTATCACTCTTCTCCACCCACTCCACCCTGCCTGCAGTCTTTTCTTCACTTCTCTAACACACGCTCCACAAACACACAATGCAACTCCTTCTGACCTTCTCTATACATCTCCATCAACATTCTCAAAGCAAATAAGGCATCTGTGGTGCTCATCTTCGGCATGAAACCATACTGTTGCTCACAGATGGTCACCTCTTCTCTCAGCCTGGCTTCCACTACTCTTTCCCATAACTTCATGGTGTGACTGATCAACTTTAGTCCCCTGTAGTTACTGCAGGTCTGCACATCTCCCTTATTCTTAAAGATCAGTACCAGCACACATCTTCTCCATTCCTCAGGCATCTTCTTACCTTCCACAATCTTGTTAAAAACTCCTCTGCATCTCTCCTAAGCATCTCCATGCTTCTACCGGTATGTCATCTAGTCCAACCGACTTTCCACTCTTCATCCTCTTAATCACTGCTCTCACTTCCTCCTTCCTAATCCTATCCACTTCCTGATTCACCAACTCCACATCATCCAACCTTCTCTCTCTCATTTTCCTCATTCATTATCTGCTCAATATACTCCCTCCATCTTCTCAACACACTCTCCTCACTAGTCAACACATTTCCATCTCCATCCTTTATTGCTCTAACTTGCAGCACATCCTTCCCAGCTCGGTCCCTCTGCCTGGCCAATCAGTACAAATTCTTTTCCCCTTCCTTAGTGTCCAACTTCTCCTACAGCTCCTCATATGCCTTTTCCTTGGCTTTCGCCACATCCCTCTTTACCTGCTGCCGTATCTCCTTGTACTCCTCCTACTTTTCTCATCACTCTGTTGAGTTTCTCCAACCTCTTTCTCCTTTCTTCATGACCTCCAGACTGGACTATCGTAATGCATTACTGAGTGCATCATTGTAGAAATATTAAAAAGAGATAATTTTGTGCATAAAAGTGTAAGATTTCTAAGTTTAAACACGATTTGAAAGTCTTTTAGTTTTCATTTTATGCCAAATTTAAAAAACGTGCCAACATTTCAGGAATTCGAGATGCATACATACATAACCTGTGACGTGTTACCTAATTTAACATATAACCTCTATAAATTTATGTTTGGATAACTAACCAAAGGAAGTAATCTGACTATACATTTAATTTCCATTAAAAAATTACAGATTATAAGACATAAACTTAAATTTACACATGAAACATTGCTATCGTATAATTATTCTAGTAATAAATAATTTTAATGTAATTTTACATCAAAGAAAAAATAAATACCTACAAGGACATGCCCCAAGTCAGGCAGTGTGTTTATATGTGTATTATATGTGTAAATAAACGCATTAAAAGGTGTGTACAGATGTGTACAGATGTGTACAGAACAAATATGTCACTAAATAGCCTATTCCGTGTTTAATAAACGAGACGAACGGTGATTTAATCGAAACTAAAATTGACAATGTATCCGATTTTTTTTATCTCCATAATTAAGCATTTTGATAAACGATAGTAACCCGACCTGTAACATTCAAACAAAGAGGTTACAGATCAGCTGCAATCAGGTGCGGCTTTTGAGCAGAGAAGCAACACCCACCTGTATTTTACTCATGTGCTGATATCGGAAATTTCACATTTGACTCGGAAAATGAGGATCCTGAAGTTGACTTTGGCTAGAATTGTTATTTTTGCCGCCGCGTCTCTTTTTTTGATCACTTATGTGATAAAATGGGGAAATGTTCATTCTGACGAGAAAGAGAATAAAGAAGCGCTGGAGGGAGAACATGAGAAGAAAACCTCTGTTGAAAAACTCTGTAAGTATGTGAGATTTAAACCAACTGTCCATTGTAGAAATGTATTTATTTTATTATTTTTTTTTGCGTGAAAGAGAGCAATAAGAGAGCAATAAGGAGCAATAAAAAGCAAAAGAATTTTTTGCAAAAATGTGATTTTAAATATATATATATATATATATATGTATATGTATATATATATGTATGTGTGTGTGTGTGTGTGTGTGTGTGTGTGTGTGTGTGTGTGTGTATATATATATCTCCCACTTATTGCATGGTCATTTGCCTTTATTGACTAGTTAAAACCATCACTAATTTTTTGTTCTCCAGAATTTATACAAATAATTGTAATAAAATAACCTATATTAAAATATTTTAAACTAAATTATTTATCCACCTTTCTCCTCTCCATCATATCAGCTCCCTCTCTCCCTTTACCACTCATAGTACCAACATTTAAAGTACCAACCCGAACCTCTTCTCTTCTCCACTTCTCCTTTCCCTGCATAATTCAGTGATAATTGCATCATTGTAGAAATATGAAAAAGAGCTCATTTTGTGTGTAAAAGTGTAAGATTTCTAAGTTTGAACATTATGTTTTTTTGTGTTCTATTGGGGATAAAATTTTGGCTCTCCACCCTGTCGTATGCTTTTTTTTTAAATCCACAAACACACAATGCAACACCTTTTGACCTTCTCTAGACTTCTCTATCAACATTCTCAAAGCAAATAATGCGTCTGTGGTGCTCTTCCTCGGCCTGAAATCATACTGTTGCTCACAGATGGTCACCTTTTCTTTCAGCCTGGATTCCACTACTCTTTCCCATAACTTCATGATGTGACTGATCAAATTAATTCAACTTAATTTCATAACAAAACCCTCCCCAATCTTCCAGGCTTGGGACCGGCACTAAGAGAGCACTGACTTGTGCAATCCTAAAGTCTGGGTTAATTTTAAGTCCAAACTAATTCGGTACAATTCAGTGATAATTGCATCGTTGTAGAAATATGAAAAAGAGCTCATTTTGTGTGTAAAAGTGTGGGACTTCTAAGTTTAAACATTTGTTATGTTCTCTGTGTTCTATTGGAAATAAAATATTGGCTCATATGATTATGGTACGGTGGCCGAGAAGTGCAAAACACATTAACAAATTCAAAAACACAAGTCAGACAAACTGGAAAAAGGTAGGTATAATTTGTGATTGGAAACTTACCGATCATTGGACGAGACACCTGTCATTCAAAATATACAGGAAGTACAACAGTCTTTTTCTTTTTCTTTTTAAAAATGTACACACAAACAACATGGCAATAACAAGTAAATTTACATTACAATACACAGAACAGGTGCATGAAAATACAAATATATACACATATTTAGGGGAAAGAGGGAAAAAAGATAAATAAATACAATTTATAATAATAATATTAAAATTAAAGTAAAAAAAAAAAAGTAAACAGGCCTATGGTTTATTCTGTAAATCATATATTTCTATAAAGGACAAAAGACGCGTTGCATTTTTCTTTTTAATCACTTTTAGTACTTTTGTGAAGGAAAACAACTCATTATAAAATGCAAAAATAAACTTTGGTTTCACTTTTAAGTATTTTGATTTTGTGTATAACATTTTCCCATCAGAAGTATATAATTAACAAGAAAGTCGCCTTTGTTATTGTTCATTAGAAAATGTAATTCACAGTGAAAGTTCTTAGATTGGGAACCTTTGGGTAAAGCCAGTTATGGATATCAGACCATAAAGCGTCTGAAGTAACAGTTTGCATCAGAAGAAATTTGGAACATATGTGTAAAAGTGTACAAACTAATCATTATGTCATGATATACTGCAGCATCTCCAACATCACTGCATATGAATGTCCTTCCTCAAAGTAGCTTTGAATTAAGTCTAGTGTCTCCTTGCTTGCCAATGTTTACTTCTGTTATTTTTTTATACTTAAATGTGCACTAAACGGAGAACTTTACACATGTACAGGAAACAAAGTTATATGATTTCATACTTCCTGTATATTTTGAATGACAGGTGTCTCATCCAATGATCAGTAAGTTTCCATTCACAACTATACAACCTTTTACGGTTTGTCTGAGTCATTGTGTTTTTTGGATTTGTTAATGTGTTTCGTACAACGATTCAGACAAACCGTAAAAGGTTGGTATAGTTTGTGAATGGAAACTTACTGATGATTGGATGAGACACCTGTCATTCAAGATATACAGGTGAATGACAGATGTCTCGTCCAATGACCGGTAAGTTTCTATTCACAAACTACCTACAATTTCCGGTTTGTTTGACTTGTCGTTGTGTTTTCGGATTTGTAATTTTGTTTTCGGATTTGTTAATTTGTTTTAAATCTACGCATTTATTTGACAATAATTAAATAGCACACCTTATTAATAATTAAACTGTAAATAAATAGACATTTGGTGACACCCTGATAGGAAAAGTTTCCCTTTTAAATCTGGTTCCTCAGAAGGTTTCTCCCTTATACCATCTCAGGGTGTTTTTCCTTAATATGTACTCGCTCATTAGGGGTAAAATTATAGGAACAAACTTATAGTTACTAAAATATATCTTTGTAAAGCTGCTTTGGGACGATGCCTATTATTAAAAGTTCTATAAAAATAAAATTGTATATACATATGGATGTGTATATATATATTTTATATAATTTAAAAGACCAACCCAAACCTCCACTCTCCTCCACTTCTCCTTTCCCTGCTGTCTCTGTAGACGTCTTTCTCCTCTCCTTCTCCTCCTTCGGCCAACAGTAGCCCAATTTCCACCAGTACCCTGTTGATTAACGATACCTGTGGAAGTCGTTGGTAACCCGGGCCTCGACCGATCCAGTATGAATTTCTGAATCCTGATCCGCATATATGATTTGACACATTTTACGCTGGATGCTCTTCATAACAAAACCCTCCATATTCATCCAGGCTTGGGACCGGCACTAAGAGGGCACTGACTTGTGCAACCCTAAAGGCTGGGTTAATTTTAAGTCTACACTGATTCGGTATAATTCAGTGATAATTGCATCGTTGTAGAAATATGAAAAAGACCTCGTTTTGTGTGTAAAAGTGTAAGATTTCTAAGCTTAAACATTTGTTATGTTCTCTGTGTTCTATTGGAAATAAAATAATGGCTCATATGATTATGGTATGACGTTCCAACATTTCCAGATTTTTGGGTTGCATACATAACCTGTGACGTGTTACCTAATTTAACATATAACCTCTATAAACTTATGTTTCGATAACTAACCAAAGGAAGTAATCTGACTATACATTTCATTTCCAAAAAGAAAAAACAGATTAAAGATTAGATTAGATTAGATTCAACTTTATTGTCATTACACATGTACAAGTACAAGTCAACGAAATGCAGTTTGGGTCTAACCAGAGTGCAATAACAGCAAGTGCAGGAGTTTTTACATGAATTTACATAGTTTAATACAATGAAATATAGACTATAAATAGTAATTTAAAGATGTATATGTAGTATAAATGTAGTATACAGATGAATATATATGTACTAAAAACATAATATACAAATTAATATATATATATATATATATACTATGAATATAATTACAGATGAATATGAATATATATGTACTATGAACAATAATATACAGATGAATATATATACAGTATGTATTGTGAACATGATATACAGATGCCTATTACTATACACAGAGATTTACAGAAGGATGTGAACAGTGAACATAATAAATTTCTATCACTAAAAACAGAGAAGGGGTGTATATATATACAATGGTGATAAGTTAATGGTGAGCAGCAATACAAAAAAGAGCAGTGTGCAAATGAGCAAAGGTTTGTGTAAACAGTCCGTGCAATAACAAAGTGTGAGGTGAGAAATGATCAGTGTCTTGGTGAGCATACGTTTTTGTTCAGACAGTCCATTAGCAAAGTGACAGAGTGTGAGGTGTGTGGGGGGGATGTGGTAGTGTATCGACGATTGGTATGTGCTTTTTGAAAATTTGCATTTAGTGCCCTAATTAGTGCACCTATAGGGCACTAAATACACATTTTCAAAAAGCACATACCAATCTTATGCTCGAGTGATTGGTATCTGTTTTTTGAAAATTTGTGGCTGTTAGTAAAGTCAAATAGTGATGTAGGTGATGAGACCTGGAGTGCAGTCAGCATTTCCATTCATTCCCAAAGTTGTTCAATAGGGTTTGATGTTCTATAGCAGGAGATCTTCCACTCCAACCCATGTGAAGCATATCTTCATGGAGCTGGCTTTGTGCACAGGTGTACTGTCATGCTGGAACAGGTTTTGGGTCTCCTAGTTTAAGTGAAGGCAAGCTTATGCAAACACCTGCCTCCAAATTTGTGGTAACAGTTTGGGGAAGAACCACGTATGCTCTCCATATAGTGTATCTTAAATGTTATGTTAAAATGTTAAATGACCAGTAATGGCATAAATCACTGAACATGCGGGAGGAGAATCTAATCCAATAATGACTGATTCAATCTCATATTGTTTTTTTGTATATTAATTAGTCAATCTCTCAATAAAAATATTTAAAAAAATGCAAATAAACTAATTATCATAGGCATTCAGATATTCCACTAGCTCTGAGCTCCACCCAGTATCACACTAGAGTGTGTAGATTAATTCACAAATCTAAGGCTAAATTTATACAATACATTTTTTACAGTTAGATTTTTTTATTAAAAATAATCCATTTGTTTGGAAACGTAGACGCCTCATATCTGATCTGCAGCGTGGAACTGTGAGACAGTGTGGACAGTAATGTTCCCCCTATGAGAAAACAAAAAATTATAAATATAATGTTATCAAGCAAGATGTAAAAAAAAAAAAGTATAGTATTCAAAATCAATTGAGTAACTAATTGTCATGAAAAGTCAAATGCACACAATATCAGAGGTGGTTTCATGTTTTGAGCAGGAATTATTAATCGTAATTAATGGGCAAGCAACCAAAAACAACAGCTATAATCATGCACGTAGAACAGGCAAGGCAATAAAGTGAGGGCCAACCCAGGATGTGAACAAGAAACAAAAGCAAGAAGGGGAAACAAACTGAGACGTGAAATTTCAAACAGAACAAAACACCAGTTGTAGAAAAACCGAACGAGGTACTTTGCTTATGGACTATAATTAGTCGGTTTTAATCAAGAAATCTGTGTAAACATTTACGCATTTATTTGACGATAACAAAATAGCACACCTTATTAATAATTAAACTGTAAATAAATAGCCATTTGGTGACACCCTGATAGGAAAAGTTTCCATTTTAAATCTGGTTCCTCAGAAGGTTTCTCCCTCATACCATCTCAGGGTGTTTTTCCTTAATATGTATTCGCTCATTAGGGGTAAAATTATAGGAACAAACTTATAGTTACTAAAATTAATTTCTGTAAAGCTGCTTTGGGACGATGCCTATTATAAAAAGTTCTATAAAAATAAAATTGTATTGAAGTGAATTGAAGTGCAAGTGACTTTTTTGATGAATAGCGTAATAACCAAGAATGAAGCAAAAAACCCAAAAACAAGACAAACGCTGGAAACTAAGTGCGTTAAAAAGCAAGGAACATATAGTAGACATCAACAAAAGCATGAGATGTACATAAACCTAATGCCACCTATTATTGCCAATCAAGGTAAAGAAAAGTGTAGCTTGGGCTAATTTATATTCTTCCCTGGCACTGATGTAATCCACAAACATTATTTGTGTGTATTTCATACTTTATTATTATATTCAATAATATTCAGTGTGCCTTTTGGTCATAATTATCAAATAATCTGCTTATCCTGTTCTACTGACCTCAGTCGTTTCTCACGTTGCAGATGACATGTTGATATCCTTTGATGAAAAGCAGAACCGAATGCAGAAGATGCTGGAGGAGTTGCAAAAAGGTCAAAAGAAAAAGAACAGTCCAGAAGATCCTAAGTCTCTGCTTTTCCCGAATTCTCCGCTCTTTATCCAGTGGAGTAAAGATCTCTCCCATGACGAGCAGCGTGAGGCGCAGGAAGGCTATGAAAAATATGGATACAACGTCTATTTAAGCGAACAGCTACCAATTAACCGACCGCTACCAGACACCCGAGACCCCAGGTGAAACTGGAGCACATGAATAGGAAATAATCCCAATATGCAATCATGTTTCTATCCAACTGTACATACACTTATATCCCAAGAGTAATTGGTCAACCTGATGTTGAACATCTCACTCCACAGTTATCCCCCCTTTTTGTACCTTAAAATAAGATCCACTCTTCTGAGAAGGTTTTCCACTGGATTTTAGGTTCCCTCACACACCGCGTCTTCTTGGAACAGGGTTTGTGCTTTTTAGTTCCAGTGAAGCTAAATTGTATAGTCTGCTTCTAACAGTTTCGGTGTGATGATTGGGTGTGTACAAACTTTTGGCAGTATAATGTTTGCTGACTGGATATCTTCCAATTAAATTAATTAGTGGTCAAACAGCATTAGTTAGGTTAGAGAAAGAATTAGGCTGGAGCAAGATGCTTGAGGAAGGTGATTCTATAAGGAAAGGGAAGAGAGTGGCAGAAAAAGTGCATGAAAACAACATGAAGCAGATGCAGGAACCGTTCTAAAAATTATCATGGGTATCATTGGCTTGCAACATAAACCACCTCACCTATCGTACTATTTAAGGAGAATGCTGAGAGAAAAAAGCAGGATGAATCCGATCTGATTCCAGGCAGGACGAGTAGTTTTTCAGGGTGTCTGAAAAAAAAGTTAATTGAATTTGTTCCAAAGCAGTCATATGAGACTTACGTTCTTCAAATACCGTAAAAAATTCTATAGAAATCAAGAAATGCGATACAAACAGTTCCTGTAACATCTCACATTTGCATGTGGTGGTACTTTATACGCAAACATGCGAATTAATGACAGAGGAGTGGTTTTATTTATTTTCGAGATGAGATCCCTGACTTTACCCTAAATGGTAGCTTGCTGCGTGTTTGACCAGTTACGTTTCTATCGACTCAAATTAAAAGGAACGATTGATTAAACAAGATAGAGTGGTGTAAAATATAAGATGTTTGACTTGTATGTAGTGGAGTTACTGTAAAAGTGTTGCAAAATAGATATACTTTAAAACTGGACACAAGGTGTGTCCAAACTTTTGGTCTGTACTGTATATATATTATATATACAGTACAGACCAAACTTTTATATACAGTTGTGTTCAAAATTATCCAACCCCCACTGAAATTGATTGTTTTGGTCAGTTTGACATTGATTATGATCATTCAGTCATCCTGCTTACAATTACATTTACATTTGCGGCATTTAGCAGACGCCCTTATCCAGAGCGACGTACAAAAGTGCTTTAAATCTCTAGTAGTGAATAAATCTACACTGGTACGAAAGAATACAAACTCAATATAAATATAACTCGAATTCTACAAACTTGGAAAGTGCTAATTTAAGTATTTCAGGAAGAGGTAGGTCTTCAGTCGTCGCTTAAAGATCAACATTTTATAAATATTATATATACAATACAGACCAAAATTTTATATATATTATATATACAGTACAGACCAGAAGTTGTGACACACCTTCTCATTCAAAGAGTTTTCTTTATTTTCATGACTATGAAAATTGTAGAGTCACACTGAAGGCATCAAAACTATGAATTAACACATGTGGAATTATATATGGAATTATATACATAACAAAAAAGAGAACTGAAAATATGTCATATTGTAGGTTTTTTAAAGTAGGCATCAAGAGAATGCCAAGAGTGTGCAAAGCAGTAATCAAAGCTGAGAGAAAAAAGCAGGATGAATCCGATCCGATTCCAGGCAGGACGAGTAGTTTTTCAGGGTGTCTGAAAAAAAAGGTAATTGAATTTGTTCCAAAGCAGTCATATGAGACTTACGTTCTTCAAATACCGGAATAAATGCGATAAAAATCAAGAAATGCGATACAAACCGTTCCTGTAACATCTCACATTTGCATGTGATGGTACTTTATCTGCAAACATGCGAACTTATGACAGAGGAGTGGTTTTATTTATTTTCGAGATAAGATCCCTGACTTTACCCTAAATGGTAGCTTGCTACGTGTTTGACCAGTTACGTTTTCTATCGACTTAAATTAAAAGGAACGATTGATTAAACAAGATAGAGTGGTGTAAAATATAAGATGTTTGACTTGTATGTAGTGGAGTTACTGTAAAAGTGTTGCAAAATAGATGTACTTTAAAACTGGACACAAGGTGGGTCTAGATTTTTGGTTTGTACTGTATATATATTATATATATTATATATATACAGTACAGACTAACATTTTATAAATATTATATATACAATACAGACCAAAATTTTATATATATTATATATACAGTACAGACCAGAAGTTGTGACACACCTTCTCATTCAAAGAGTTTTCTTTATTTTCATGACTATGAAAATTGTAGAGTCACACTGAAGGCATCAAGGGCTATTT